>OX371260.1:50735218-51335218 GCA_947311025.1 Lypha dubia | reverse complement strand
CATTTTGTGTCTTTCTGTTAGCAGGGGTTTTTTTTTTAATATGTACAAAATACATGTGTATGTACATGTTTTAATTTACTATTTTAAATCTGTACACTATTTGATACTGTTTATAGCATTGGTGCCCAGGCCCTATGCTCTTCATGCTCATTTGTTTTTGTAATACTCGCTTAGGCTGTGTGTTTTAATATACTCATCAACCTCAATGCGAAATACACAAACAACTTTGTCTTATTAGTTTTTTTTGTCGTTCTTCACTGTATACACGCAAGAGAAAAGCAACAACACTTTCGTATGCTTTGCTGGTAAACATTGTAATTGGTAAACACTGGATGCTGTCTGCGTACTTTTTGAGATATTTTCAGCCGACATAGTAAAATTGGTCTTACTCTCCCAAAAAAAGTTACTGAGTATTTGCTACTGGAAAAGTACCCAGACAGACCTATTGAAATAAGAAAGCAAAAGCATTTTAGCATATGTGTACGCAAAAGTGAATTCTCGCGGTAAATTAAAATATTATTAATTAAAGTACATTTGGACGTTTCTAGCATGAAGTAAAATGTTTTGTTTATTATAAACGTTAAAAATCAACACAATTCTAACTACTTACCTCTGCCATTGTTAAATTTCAATTTTTATTTTCATTTCACAAAAATTATTTCATGCAAATAGTAAATAAAAGCAGCTGTTCAAAGTAGTTGCAAAATCTTGCAAGAAGAAATTTCTCCAGCAACAATTTGCAAGTTCTCTAACTTCCAACTGTCAAAAAATTCTCTTGTTGCCTCTCTCGCTGCAAGAGATTTGGAGTACGCAGACAACATTTTGTAAGATTTTGCAACATTTTGCACAAAATTATGCAAAATATGTGTACGCAGACAGACCATCAACGACGACAGCGATCATCAATGTACATTTTGTTTTTGTTTAACGTATGATATGAAATAAATATATGAAATATATTTTTTGTGTTTTCTTTGCATGTATTTGTTTTTACAACAAAAAATTTTGAATAAAAATTTGTTTTTCTTTAAATGTATTGGTGTTTGCTCTTCCATAAATTTGTGGGCACCGCGGGTTTATAGATTGGCTGTAGCTTGGATTTTATATATGTACATATATGTAAATATGACTATGTAATTTTTATTTCTATTAACTACTCATGTTAATGTGGCCACATTTTTGCACCGTTAACGGAACTGACCTAGTTAAGATATTTTTGTTTTTATTATTATTTCTGAATGTACAACTATTTATCAGACGTTTTAAATAGTTTGCTTGATATAAACATATTCAATATTGTATGGTGTAATTTTTTTTATTTTTAAATTTTCAAAAAGCTAAATGCTATTTTTGTTCCTTAATGGAAGTGTTTTCTAAAAATACTCTTAATACTCTCGTCTTCTTTTTATTTAACAATACTCTTAAGCTTTCATTGACAGTTGGAAACTTCTGATTAAATGTGTACGTAGTTCACAATAATATTCAAGTAAAGCCTGCAAAATCAATGTATACTGCATACATTGACTATAAATAAAACTGATAATTAAGTTATGTAATACTATGGTTTTCATTAACTTTCAACAAATTAGGTGGTTACAGCATTCACGCTAGATGTAAATTGTGAATAAATAATAATCTTTTCAATTAAAAGTTATGTTACATTATAAGTGTGTATGTATATATCGCACACTAAATCGTAAACCGGCACAACTCGAAAAATTTCAAAATTCTCTTTATTTCATAAACCTGTTCACATAAATTTCTAACGAAAGTTTATTTTCTATTCCCTACTTCCTTAACTAGAAAAATATCACTGTTTCTGTTTTCTTTTTGCTTGCATTACTTGTACAGCATCAACGGGTAATTTGTCTCTACTGAAGATATGTATCTGATTTTTGAGTTGTGTCATTTTATGCTTTAGTGTGCGATATGTACATGTGTATGTACATACATACATATATTATTGAAAATGTTTGTCTAACTTTTTACTAAACAATAGATTATTTATTTGCTGGCATTCACTAAACTAAACGTTGAAATAATAGATGTAAAATTCCACAACCACTTTTTATTTTATTCATTTAATGTAAAAAAAAAAATGGTTTATAACTGATAACATTAAAATTCTGATATTTAATATATGTAGTATGTATGTATGTATGCATGTATGTATGTTATAACGTATAGTATGTGTTAATACTTAAGCTAGCACAAGCAAACCGTTGAGAAATTCGGTTTTATAAATTTATATAGTTCTTTATTTATTTTTTTAGTTTACTTTTCTTTGCACAACATTTATTTTACCTTTTGTGGCACATTTCGCCAAGAGAAGATAAAAACAAAAATAGATTATGGTATTCATTTTCAGATCGAACATTTTACAAAACTTTACCAAAATACATGTGCATTTACATACATATGTATGTAAATATGTTGATATGTACCTTTTTTGTAAGGTTATTTCTGTTGATTTCTTAAAACATTTCACTTTAATATATGTATGTAGGTTTCTTCGTTTTTTTTAATGCGTTTAAAATAAACCAGTCGGACGGTCAGTCTGTTGTCTCCATGAAGCACCGTAACGTTTCACGTTTTAAACGATAATGATTTTTTAATAATAAAATTTTTAAAATATTATACGTATAGTAACATCAATAAACTTACAACCACATAGTCAAAAGAAAAATAAATAACTAAACATTTCAATAAAGATATTGGTGTACAATATGAATGTATTGTTTCTTTTATTATAATGCATTCTTTAAAACAAATTAAGTCATATTCATATTTATGAATGAATGAACGCCACTTTATAAGCAAAGTTTAGTTGACATGGGTATTGAAATTAATATATTGCAAAATAATTTACTTTGAACTGTAAAACAAATAGTTTTTTTACTTTATTTATATAAAAACAATATAATGAATTAAAAAAAGCCAGTGATGGCAAAAAATTTCAAAGTAATAAATGTATGTGGTGTGAATACAAAATTTTAATCAAAACTCAAACCGTTGTTTTTGTTTTTCAAATAATTCAATTGCATTTTTTAAACCGGCACACAAAATAGTGGTCTGTACATTTTAACATGGTATGTAGCTAGCTACATGTATGTAGAAGCGCTGAGACCGAATATGATGTCGGTTTGGCTTGGTAGTCCCAAAATGTCTAAACAAATACGTTTCGTTATTTAAATTCTATGTACCATGTACATATTTTTTAATATAACTCACATTTTTCGCACTGCCTGGTTGATGCCATTGAAAATCGGATGGATACAATATTTTTACATTGTTTTTACAAATTATGAAATTTTCATTGTGAAGTAATTTCCTGTAAATTAAAAAGGGAAATAAGAGAAGGTGCAACAAAAACTTTATGATTATCGTTTTTTTTTATTAAATAATTTATTGCGTTTTTATGTCAGCGTCTAAGATTATTTAATTTCAAATAAGTAGATATTGAAACATTAATTTAAATGGAATGCTTGTTGATTGTGCGTACAAAAATCTATATATGTAATATGTACAGACATAATTATGATCATGTTTAAGCAACTAAAGGAACTTCAGCATTTGTGGCTATTGTTTGTGTAACGACTGGATTAACTGTAACTGTTACGGATGGTAATGGGTGTTGTTCATGTTTTTGCTCCTCACATGCTGCAGCATCTTCATGATCTATTTCTCTTTCTACATTTTCTTCATTTATTTTCAGACTTTGCATTTGCACAACATTTTCAACGGGATCTTCATCTTCCTTAGTAACATGATTATATCTTATATTACTGCTACCCATTTTATTATCATTATTAGCATTATCATCATCACCAACATCATTATCACCGCTCTGAAGTGTGTTATTGAGTAGAGGTTGTTCAACACTGTTGCTGCTATCTTCATTTGCTTCAATGTCATCGACAGATGTCTCATTATTTAAAACTTCAACCATAGGATCATTTAATACGATTCTCTCAACATCTGATGAATAGTTGTCAACATTAACTTTGAGTTGTTCCAAACAGTTTTCATCCTGTTCTTTTGCTGCATGACCATTTGTAAGATTTCCTGAACTGTTTGGATTTAATGTCTGGTTGATTTTCTCACCTACTTTGCCATCAATTTCAGATATTTTTTGCTGCAACTTTTCTTTAAACTCTGTCGGCCACCGTCTGTTCCATTGATTGAAAAGTTTAATCTGTAATGTTGAAAGTAGTAATAAATATCTAAACAAAAAGATCCTAATATTTTTGAATGACATCTGCAATAATATTGATCTAAGTCTTACCCTGCATTGAAATAATGACATTGGTCTTCCATTATATTCGAGTTCATTTGGTAAACCATTCATATTAACTGATGTCGTTGATGTTTCATCTTCTTCATTATTGGCATCATCGTTGATATGACAGCCCCTTATATATTTCGCAAGTATTGGCACAAAGTCATCACGCTGCAATTCACTCCATTCCTTAAACCACTGTACAATATAACGGAATTCACCATCAATAGTTAAATTATTCATCGACATTTTGCTGTTATTGGTATTGTATATTTTTTAAACAAAAGCGCTCTTATTTTTCAAACTAGAGCTAAAATTAAACACAATATGTACAAAGTTATATAAATATGTGATTAATTTAAGACGCACATCATTAGAAATTCGTTTTCGTGCTACTTGTATCAGTAAAAATTTACTGATTATAGCACTTTTTTCAGCGATCAGTAAAACTTACTACTAGCAACGAAAATTAAATTTCAATAAATAAATAATGCGTTACGTATTTGTACATATAATGCAGTATGCACATTTGTGTAATCAATACAGTATGCACTGACATGTATGTATGTATGTATGTATATCTTGTAGTTAATTGTATAATATATGTACATATAAGTAGTATCAATTTTGCATCCAAATATATGTACTTCAGCGAAGCTTTTTAATACGAGTATTGATCACATATTTTTAAAAATACACCATATAATCACAATTTTGTAGTGGAACTTCAAAGGCCCAGAAGTCGGAAACGAAGCCTCGTCGACAATTTTTGTATTTAATATTTTTTTCTTATTTTGTGATTCTCTATGGGATAGGATTTTTGACCAATGTAGCTAAACTACATTTGTTCTAAAATAATAAATATGTACTATTTTATTTACATACATACATATGTATGTAAATGCACAGAAAAAAATAAACTTACGAATATTGCAGATTGAACTTTAATCACTACCAGTAAAATTTTCAATTACATACATACATAAGTACATATCTACTTAAATTTTTTAATAAATTTAGACATAATTTATAGAATTAAGGAATTAATTGAAACTACTAGGTATGTTGACATTTTTATTATAGTGTAAATAAAATTTTTTTTGGAATAACTTTTTCTGTGTATGTAAATTAATATGCATTCTAAAATATTTTGTATGAATATGGTATATGCATCTATGACATAGATTCTATGCATATGTACATATATGTATGTATAGCTATTATATGCATATGTATGTATGCATGCGTGTATACATTTCAAATGAATTAACTTATATAAATATTAATTTTTATATTTACATACATATATGTATGAATGTATGTTACACATTTCAAAAACATTATTGATATTATTTTTATTACTTACATATGTACAAATGTACATACATACATACAATTATTTCTCGTATTATTTGCAGAAGATATTGCTTTTTGAGTTAAATCTTTATTTGATCGTATTTTAATGCGTCTTAACTCCACGACACCAATTTAAGTAATGTCGTTGGCATCATTTACTGCTTGTTTTTCACCTTTTCCATTGATACCTACTAAGTATGCTTTTTCTTATTTGGTGTCTCTAATATACTATTTTCCATTTGTTTGTGCCGTAGTTGTCTTATTGTATTCATAAATAAACCAACGCTCAAGTGTTATATGGATACATATGAATGTAAGCATGTAAGTAAGTATTTATGTACATATGATAGTATATTAATATCGCATATAGTCCGAATGAAAATTAAGTAGATACTTTTATATGTATGTGTGTAACTACATACATAACATACATATGTATGTAAGATTATCAGATACTCGAACTGGTAAGACGTGAAATGAAACCAAGCTTTATAGATACATACTTACATACATAATAGATATGTATCTGACTACATCTCCGCTTACACAAATTTGTATGCAAGTATGTAAGTGCATATTAACAATAAATTCTATTCAGACATCGACAAACTGCACTTTATGCATTTGAATTAAACAATGCATAAAAAGGCCTTATAAACTTAAGTTTTACCTATATTATTAAAGTTATTTATAGTATTTTTACTTACAACATACATATCTATCTGAACAGACAATATTTATTTAAATTTTTTGTATTCTGTGTTCTTGTTTTGATTAATAGTTTAGATCATAGACTAATATAACTAGACAAGACACCTATAAAATCGTCAATACGTTTTGCAGTGAAGGACAGCAAATCTTAGTTATGTTATATATCTGTCTCTCTCTGTAAATCGTATTGATTGTCATTTTATTTTTTTGTTTACAATAGTGAAAGTGAAATCACAGAATATGACCAGAATTCTCAACTTTGACAGGTCAAAAAGGCGTTTCTCATATGTTAACAGGGTTTTGCAGAGCGAAACGGAAGATAAAGTAATACCATAGAAATTTGTATGTATTAGAAGGAATGGTTATACGTAACCATTTCTAAGCATATGTTTTAATAAAGCTATAGCAAAATGCATAGAAAATTTAAGTGGAAATCATAGAATCAAAGAATAAAATTTAATTGTTAGAAAAATTAACAAATTATATTAAAATATATTGATATAAATATATATATATATATAAATATAAAGTGTTTTGTGAAAAAAACGGCCACAACAGTGGATATTTAGTGCATTGATTTAGTGATTCCAAGCAGATTGATTCAACTGCGTTGTGTTTGTTTATTTTAGCCCAGACAAAATAAGATGCCAGTGACCAAGAAGGTTGTCCCAGCTCCTTTGGCTGTTAAGAAGCCAGTTGTGAAAATAAAATATTGCAAAAAGCAGAATACCAGCAAGAGGAATATATTGTATGGGCTATAAGACAATGGATTTACATTGCTTACGAAAAAGGAATGTATAAGAAACCTACCCCACTCATTTGCAAGACGATATTGATTATGTTCGTCTTGGTAGCAATGTCAATGTAAGTCCAGCGGAGCAAGAATACGATGAGATGGAAGTTAATTTGGTCATGGTTAAGAAAGTTAAATGGTATCAACAAATTGTAATATGTTAGAGATGCTCTTGGCAGATGCAAACTCAGTAAGTTTCATTAAACATTACAAAACTTGAAATGACCATACATGGGGTGACTTGGCTATAATCAACCATAAATATGTTCAAATTAATGCACGCAACTATTTATTAAATACTACGAACACAGTCGAAGAATATGATAAAACTTTCAAAGACAATTGTGGGCATTTTAAAAGTACGAAAATTGCTCCTTGGATTTTAAATGATCGCAATAGCAAAATTAAGTTGGGACGTTTCACACTTATTGAACGATGGCGCAACAATTAACGCCTATTGGCACCAAATGAAAATCCTTTAAAGTTGCTTATAAAATGGTGTGAATATGCCAACGATGTGCAATTTTTATTGCAGAGTTCAGAAAGTAAGCAGCAGGAACAACAAACAGCATGAATAGATTCAACATATAAAACAAGAAACGCAGCAACCACACAACACAACTATTAATAATAACAATGAAATCGCAACTGTGATGTTTAATAATAAAAAGACTGGGTTTAAGCAATATTAATAACAACAACATCATTAATAATAATAACAGTAGTAATTTAAATAAGCAAAATAACAACAATAACATTAATAATAATATAATTCATAATAGTATCAGCAATACAATTGATAGTGCGCTTTATGCAAATACAATTAGACAACAGCCGCAGCAACATCAAAAACCTTTAACTATGGAATCAAGTTTAAATGCTGCCCATGAACGGTCCAAAGAATTGAAGAAGAGTTTTGGGTAAGTTGTAAAAAAGAATACTAGACCAAAAGTCTAAATTATCGAGACTCGAACTCAAAATTTATTCAATCAAATGCTTTTCCTTTTTGTATTTTCAGTGTTGTTCACGATGCAGAATTTTCCGAAAACATCTGTATTGTTAAGGGAATACCACAGCGCAATAACAACTTTTTGGGGGAAGGTACAACAACAGATACAATAAAAGCAGCAGCCACAGCAGCAACAAATTTAATACCACGTCATAAAAATCCCATTCAAATCCCATAGAAATGCCATCAAATACTTCCAGTGCCGGCCTTGGCAGCTTTGATGGTGGTAATAATTTATTTAAAGGAAATGGTGCTTATAAAGAATACAACAGCAACAACAATAACATATCTAATAACTCAAATAATATTTATCAACAACTGGGTGGTCACAATAGCAAATCTATAAAAGAAATAAATTTAGCTGAATTACGCAACGCTTTAGATCGTAACAATATGCTGACAACAATTCTCCAATTCGCCCAATGATTTGTATAAACAAGCAACTAATATATCAGCAAATGGTGCATTAGTGCCACCGCCACTACGTAATAGTCCATTGCAACAACTAAATGTTCCTTCAACAGCGGCAGTAACACAGCTACAAAAGTCACATTCATTTTATTATTTTTACTAGCAAACTAAAAATATACTTAATAAGACAAATTAACAACACAGTTACCACTATGTAAATGTTTTAACTATTGTAGTTAAGCTCTTAAAACAAAATAAGTCATTAAAATTGTTAAACGTGAATTTACTTGAGAATTGTAATTTTTAAAAAATGCAACAAATCTCAACAGGAAAAAAGTGTGCAATTTGTGACTGAAATATTTATCAAACTAAAAATTTAAGTAAAAATAAAACAAAACTAAAAGTAAATTAACATTAAATTGAACTTGTTTGTGAAACAATTACTTACATGCCATGATAGTCAGTAGCAAAAACAAATATTTATGTACTTTGAATAAATTTAACCGCACACAAATATGCAAAATAAAATAAAAAAGAAGAAATGGGAAAGATTACATAAATTAAATTGTTTATATTTTATTAAAATATTTATGTTATTAAAAGATGAATAAAATGTTCAAATATCCAAAAATGTAAAAATTTTAATTTTTTTTCTGTCCTTTGCAAAATATTAATGAAATGAAATAATATGAAATAAATGGTAGTTACAAAAAGAGAAGACATTCAAGTGTTCTTATTAAAAAGGGGTTTAGGATATACTGTAAGGTTTTTATACTAAATCTGTTCTATATTAATAATAAATAATTAAATGAATTATTAATAAGCCTGCTTGTATCACTTATTGTTGTATATAAAAAACACTGTTTCAAACAAAATAAAAACAGTAATAAGCTATACAACTAGGCTTGTGAATAAAGTTTTTATTAATTGTGTAGGTTTCCACACAACCATTGAGGTACTACACACAGTGCGTTGCCAATTATTTTTAATGGCTGGCATCCCCAGTAGGCCTAAACCATTATAAATCCAAACTATTGCAAATGTACCTTAAACTTTCTTCAAATTATCAATTACTTCAATCAGTTTAAGTTACCTTTCAATGGTTTGGATTTTGTTTTAATATGTTTTAAATTATCAGGTACATATGTATGACCGCATATATGGGTGTTGTAATGTTGTAAAAATGCCTAATTCAACACTTGGCCACTGCTGTTGCTGCTTCTGTTGGGTGTTTCTATATGTTTCACTTCACTTTTATAGCCTTTATCCTTTGGCTGTTGATGTTTTTTTGTTTTGCCATTGCTGTTGCTTATCAATCTTGTTTGGGAGTATATGTTTCACTTCACTTGTACTTTAGTTGTACTTTAGTTATTCCCAATCTTGTTTGGGAGTTGATGTTACACTTCACATTATTTCGTTGTTGTATGTTGCTGTACAGCACATATCATTTTTTTCATTTTATTACAATCCTAAGTGGTTGTACTTTACTTATCCCCAATCTTGTTTGGGAGGATATGTTTCACTTCACTTCACTTTTGCTTTAGTTTTTCCCAATCTTCTTTGGGAGTTGATTGTTTTTTAAACAAGTATTTTGTTTGTGCCCAATGTCAATTTGAAAAAATAGGGGTGGTTTTTCACGCTGCAATTATATATCATTTAATTTCACTTACCTGTTAATATCGCTAGGAACCTGGTGTAGATTCTCCCAGTCTGGACATCCCATTGCACATCGTCGACTCCTGAAAAAGTTTAAAAAAGAAATATTAAGTTTTATATTATATTTTTTTAATGGCAAAAAATTTTATACTTACATCTTTGCGCCTGTTTTTTTAATGTTTCCAACGTATTTTTGTATGACTATGTATTGGTAATATGTGGACAAAATAGTACGTAACATTTTGACCACAAATTACCAATCAATATGTCAAGATTTTTGGCGCAAAATGAATTTTATTCCATTTTGCACCAAAAATCTTCTCCAGAATTTCACTATTTCACTATTGTAAACAAAAAAGTAAAATGACAGTTCTGGCGATTTACAGAGAGAGACAGATATATACCATACCTAAAATTTGTTGTCCTTCACTGCAAAACGCCGTGACGATTTTATAGGTGTCTTGTCTAGTTATATTAGTCTATGAGTGAAATTCTGGAGAAGATTTTTGGTGCAAAATGGAATAAAATTCATTTTGCGCCAAAAATATTGACATATTGGTTGGTAATTTGTGGACAAAATGTCACGTACTATTTTGTCCACATATTACCAATGCATAACCATACAAAAATACATTGGAAGTATTAAAAAAACAGGCGCGAAGATGTAAGTATGAAATTTTTTTTCGATTAAAAAAATATTACATAAAACTTAATATTTCTTTTTTAAACTTTTTCAGGAGTCGACGATGTGCAATGGGCTGTCCGGACTGGGAGAATCTGCATCGGGTTCCCAGAGATATAAACAGGTAAGTGAAATTTAGTTAAATAAAATTCAGCTTAAAACCACCCTTATTTTTTCATACTTTTCTGCAACCAATATTGTGGAAAAGTGTGAATTGACAAGGTGCACAAGAAAAATAGTGTCTTTTTAATAAAATATCACCTCCCAAACAAGATTGGGAATAACTAATAAAGGCTTAGGAATATAATAAAATGCTATACAGCAACAAAGAAATGATGTTTGTACAAGTGAAGTGAAACAAATAGAAACACCCAACAGAAGCAGCAACAGCAGTGGCCAAGTGTTGAATTAGGCTTTTTGAAGCTTTTCCTTGTGCAATAGAAAAAAACATCAACAGCCAGTTAATAAAAGTGAAGTGAAACATATAGAAACACCCAACAGAAGCAGCAACAGCAGTGTCCAAGCGTTGAATTAGGAATTTTTGAAGCTTTTCCTTTTCAAAAGAAAAAAACATCAACAGGCAGTCAATAAAAGTGAAGTGAAACATATAGAAACACCCAACAGAAGCAGCAACAGCAGTGGCCAAGTGTTGAATTAGGCTTTTTGAAGCTTTTCCTTGTGCAAAAGAAAAAAACATTAATCAACTGTACAATTTATTAAAACAAAATCCAAACCATTGAAAGGTAACTTAAACTGATTGAAGCAATTGATAATTTGAAGAAAGTTTAAGGTACATTTTTAATAGTTTGGATTTATGTATAATGGTTTAGGCCTACTGGGGAAGCCAGCCATTAAAAATAATTGGCAACGCACTGAGTGTAGTACCTCAATGGTTGTGTGGAAACCTACACAATTAATAAAAACTTTATTCACAAGCCTAGTTGTATAGCTTATTATTGTTTTTATTTTGTTTGAAACAGTGTTTTTCATATACAACAATAAGTGATACAAGTAGGCTTATGAATAATTCATTTAATTATTTATTATTAATATAGAACAGATTTAGTATAAAAACCTTGCAGTATATCCTAAACCCCTTTTTAATAAGAACACTTGAAGGTCTTTTCTTTTTGTAACTACCATTTATTTCATATTATTTCATTTCATTAATATTTTGCAAAGGACAGAAAAAAAATTAAAATTTTTACATATTTGGATATTTGAACAATTTATGTTTTAATAACATAAATATTTTAATAAAATATAAACAATTTAATTTATGTAATCTTTCCCATTTCTTCTTTTTTATTTTATTTTGCATATTTGTGTGCGGTTAAATTTATTCAAAGTACATAAATATTTGTTTTTGCTACTGACTGTCATGGCATGTAGGTAATTGTTTCACAAACAAGTTCAATTTAATGTTAATTTACTTTTGGTTTTGTTTTATTTTTGCTTAAATTTTTAGTTTGATAAATATTTCAGTCACAAATTGCACACTTTTTTCCTGTTGAGATTTGTTACATTTTTTAAAAATTACAATTCTAATGTAAATACACGTTTAACAATTTTAATTACGTATATTGTTTTAAGAGCTTAAGTACAATAGTTAAAAAATTTACATAATGGTAACTGTGTTGTTAATTTGTCTATTAAGTATATTTTTAGTTTGCTAGTAAATAAAAATAATAAAATGAATGTGACTTTTGTAGCTGTGTTACTGCCGCTGTTGAAGGAACATTTAGTTGTTGCAATGGACTATTACGATCTCTGTAGGGCGGTGGCACTAATGCACCATTTGCTGATATATTAGTTGCTTGTTTATACAAATCATTGGGCGAATTGGAGAATTTACTATTGACATTATTCGTATTTAAGGATTGGTTTGTTGTATTCGTAAATATTATCTCAGCACTACCACCCAGACTGATATTTTCTTCTGCAATATTCGTTGTTGTCAGCATATTGTTACGATCTAAAGTGTTGCGTACTTCAGCTAAATTTATTTCATTTATAGATTTGCTATTGTGACCACCCAGTTGTTGATAAATATTATTTGCGTTATTAGATATGTTATTTTTGTTGCTGTTGCGTTCTTTATAAGCACCATATCCTTTAAATAAATTATTACCACCAACAAACCTGCCAAGGCCAGCACTGGAAGCATTTGATGGCATTTCTATGGGATTTTTCATGACGTGGTATTAAATTTGTTGATGCTGTGGCTGGTGTTTTTATTTTATCTGTTGTACCTACCCCCAAAAAGTTGTTGTTATTGCGCTGTGGTATTCCCTTAACAATACCGATATTTTCCGAAAATTCTGCATCGTGAACAACACTGAAAATACAAAAAGGAAAAGCATTTCAATAGGAAAAGCATTTGATTGAATAAATTTTCCAAAACCGCCTTTTTCCGAAGGTCGCAACACATTTTTAGGTTGTTGCAATTGTAGCAGCACAAATGACGTTAATTTGATCTGCGAATCGCGTAAGCACAACCGAATATTGAATTTTTCTTTAAACAAAATGTAATAAAAATGATATAACGAATTAATTACATCTTACACGTGCTGAAAAGGTGGTGTGACCTTCGAAAACAATTTAAGTTTTGCTTTGGTTTTGTTAGAATTATTTAGTTTGTCGCACAAAAGTAATTTAAATTAATAATTTAAATAAACAAATTCAAAGTTTTCATTAAAATTTTCTATATTAATATAAATTAATATAAATTGAATTTGAGTCTCGATAATTTACTTTTGGTCTAATATTCTTTTTTACAACTTACCCAAAACTCTTCTTCAATTCTTTGGCCCGTTCATGGGCAGCATTTAAACTTGATTCCATAGTTAAAGGTTTTCGATGTTGCTGCGGCTGCTGTGTAATTGTATTTGCATTAAGCGCACTATCAATTGTATTGCTGATACTATTATTAATTATATTATTATTAATGTTATTGTTGTTATTTTGCTTATTAAAATTACTACTATTATTATTATTATTGATGTTGTTGTGATTAATATTGCTTAAACCCAAAGTCTTTTTATTATTAAACATCACAGTTGTGCTTTCATTGTTATTAATATAATTAATAGTTGCGTTGTGTGGTTGCTGTGTTTCTTGTTTTATATGTTGCATCTGTTCATGCTGTTGTTGCTGCTGCTTACTTTCTGAACGCTGCAATATAAATTCCACATCGTTGGCATATTCACCCCATTTTATAAGCAACTTTAAAGGATTTTCATTTGGTGCCAATAGGCGTTCATTGTTGCGCCATCGTTCAATAAGAGTGAAACGTCCCAACTTAATTTTGCTATTGCGATCATTTGAAATCCGAGGAGCAATTTTCGTACCTTTAAAATGCGCACAATTGTCTTTGAAAGTTTTATCATATTCTTCGAGTGCTTTCGTAGTATTTAATAGATAGTTGTGTGCATTAATATGAACATCTTTATGGTTGATTATAGCCAAGTCACCCCATGTATGGTCATTTCCAGTTTTGTAATGTTTAATGAAACTTACTGAGTTGGCATCTGCCAAGAACATCTCTAACATATTACAAGTTTTTTGATACCATTTATCTTTCTTAACCATGACCAAATTACCTTTACTTACATTGACAATGCCACCAAGACGAACATAATCAATATCGGCTTGCAAATGTGTGGGTAAGTTTCTTATATATTTCTTTTTCGTAAGCAATGGAAATCCATAGCCCATACAAAATATTCCTCTTGCTGCTGGTATTCTGCTTTTTGCAATATTTTAGCACGTATGTACATATTTGTTCCATGCTATAAAATGTACTGCGACTTTATCTCCTATTTGAGGACACAACAAATTATCACATAATGGTTTATTGGAGCTTGGATTCGCCAGGAATTCCGATTGGTTTGTACCAAAACAGATGAGGATTTATGATGAAATGCGTTATCCTGATACAATTATCGGTTTCCATTTTCTCAACTAAAATTTTTAATGTTCTTTTAGTAATATGGAATAATATCAAAACTTATTAGGTGCTTAAAAACTTTCTTCACAAGTGGCTTCTTAACAGCCAAGGGAGCTGGGACAACATTTTTGGAACTGGCTTCTTCTTTGATCTGGGCTAAAATAAACAACCACAGTTGAACCAATCTGCTTGGAATCACTAAATCAATGCATTAAATCTCCACTATTGTGGCCGTTTGTTTCACAAAACACTTTTATATTTATATATATATTTATATCAATATATTTCAATATAATTTGTTAATTTTTCTAATAATTGAATTTAATTCTGTGATTCTGTGATTTCCATTTAAATTTTCTGTAGCATTTTGCTATAGCTTTATTAAACATATGCTTAGAAATGGTTACGTATAACCATTTCTTCTAACACATACATATTTCTATAAATGTAAATTTATCTTCCGTTTCGCCTGCAAAACGTACTAACAGATGAGAAACGCCTTTTTGACCTGTCAAAGTTGAGAATTCTGGTCATATTCTGTGGTTTAGATATTGTATCTTTGTGCGAGTTTCTCATATTTCGTGGTTTCTCTTTATCGCACGTTACCTTTTGTAAATGCATTCTGTGGCTTGGTTGCCACCAAGGCAAGGCGTATCCAAGAGGTGAGCTTACTAGCACAGCTGACTGAGCTCGCTTAATAGCAAATTTTCATACAAACTGATAGAGTTTGAAGAGAGTACATAAATAATCTTACTCATACGTAAGAAAATGCTTTAAATTTGTTTGTGTATTTTGATATAAAGCGAGTACTTTACACTAACAAAATACATATTGGATTATTGTAGTTGTAGTCGAACTGCGCATACCTGTTAGTTTTACCATGCACCAAGGCGAATTGAATACGAGGTGGTGTTAGTCCCCGTCCACATTGCAATTTTATTGTCTGCAATTCTTCAAAATTCTGTCTTGAAATTGCATTAGTGTCCACATAATTTACACCACCACAGAAAAATTTATTTTCAATATTTTTAACTTAAAAAATTCTAATGCATCACATATTAATTTAATTTTCGTTTTATTTTGTTTTTCATATAATTAAAAAAATACAATAGAACGTCAAATACTCATAGAACCCAGTGCGAATTGCAAGGTAAAAGAGAATTGCCGAGCACATGAAACTCTGTACTGCTCCCCAAGCTTCTTACCTCTACATATCGACCCCTATGCTTGCATGTGCGAATTTTGACATATCTACCGTCATTTTGCAAGATAAAAGTTCCTCAGCTGTGTCAGTAACACCACCTGTAGTGCGATTCAGTAACTTTTAACAATTCGATAATTGTTAAATTTACCGAGAATTATTGCGATTTGCAGTAACGATTTTGTTATTCACTAATTGCTTCTTAACAACATCGCTATAATTTCCTTTTACGTTGGCATCTCTATCAATATATAAGAAAAGCACAAAGAGAAATAAACAAAAAACAAATAAATTAATTTTTTTATTGAAATTTTTCTCAAAAGTTTTTAGAATTTAAAAAAATGACTGTTAAATTTAATGAAATTTGGAGATATGAACGTTAAATTGCATGTTTAAATAATGGTAATATTATTATTTATGCATAAAAGATTCTGTGTTTTCGTTTATTGTTTTAAATGATCAGTTTTATTCTTGGCATAACGAACGCAGGGATCGAAGCCGATCGGCTCAAAGCCGGCTTGGAGCCGCCGCCGACGAAAATTTTTCAGCCGCAGCCGCCGCCGATACCACCGGCTCAAATCGGCTCACGGCTGAGCCGAAAATTAAAAAAAAAAATTTTTTATGGGTCGATTATCGATGGCAACAAAACCTCAGTTGCGGCAACTGATAATTAGTGGTTGCCAGAAAAACACTAAATAGCAACTGAAAATGGCAGCTCTCATGGCCAGATTGCATGCGTAATACAATTTTCAATAACTGGCAACGCAACTGTGGTTCTGTTGCCACCCATAACTTGGGGTTCACACGGTCAAGTTGTGTTTCAAATTTTAACACTCTCTCATTTTTTTACCAATACACTCATACTTATACAACTTGATGCTAGCTTGCTTTCAAATTCTCTTTCAAATTATGCGTTTCAATTTGCTTTCAAGAAAGCAGTTGATTGCCATTTCGGTTATAAAATCTCGTTTGTTTTTCATATACATACATAAGTACATATATTCTGTCGCCATAATTTTTTGTGTTCTTGAAAGCAAATTGCTTTGAAATTGAATGCCACCTACGTCAGAGCTTTCAATTTTTGTGAAATTTGAGAAGCAGTATGTGTAAATTGCTTGAAAGAGATTTGGAAAAAAACTTGAACGTGTGACTGCACTGTAATCGACCCTTTGCTGAATAACTAGGTCTGCGCAAGACGCCATAAGTTTTTTGTAGGGTTGTGTTTTGGCCGTTATATAATGTGCAAAAAGATGGTAAAGTTCACAATCTTGTCAAAAGTTGTTTACATTTTTAACCGCCATCATGAATATATTTGTTTACGCTACGCTTTTTGTTGCTGCATAACCACCAAATACATACAAACCACAGCTATTTTTGACAATATTGTGATTGTTTTACACAAACAAAATGCATGTTGTTTTTTCTATTGTATTATTGTTGTAGTCTTAAGCAAACCTTATTATTATTGGACCTTGAATCGACCCATTAGATTTTATGCGATCAGAGGAGTTTTTATGGTCAATGAGTTCAGAATATTAGCTTTGTCATTATTCTTAACACTATATTATTTTTGTTTTATACAACGAAAAGGATGTAATATTTTTTTTCTAATATAAATAAATGATTTCACAAAACGGACAGATAATTTGAAGTAAATTTTTTATGATCCTGTGGAACCTACAACAACATTTTGATTGACATTTGAATGATTTTAATTCGGTCACGATTGTGTAGGATAGTGAAGCTGTTATGCTGTAGACAGCTGTTTTTGACATCACCAGCATTTTTTTACACAAACAAAATATATTTAGAACTAGTACTAGTGTACAAACCTTCTAATTGAATAATGTACCTGGTGAAATGCACCTTCATTTAATGTTAGGCAAGGCAACGTACATTTTTTCTAAATATGGCAAGCCTTAATATTTGTCCCGTTACTTTTGATGATCGCGCTTTTATTAAACGCTTTATTTCATTGCAAGTTTTTCTATGTTCGAGCGAGTGCGTGTGAAATAAATTTTAAAAAGTTATAAATATTATATTTTGTGAGAAAAATAACACAGTCATCAATTAAAAATTTTTTTTGTGACTTAAATAGTCAAGAAGATCCGGAGGAATCGTGTTTAGAAGGCGATGTTAATCTTTTGTCGCCATCGGCAGATATTAGGCACTTGGAAAGCTTTCTGAAGCAGCGCGACGACTTAAGCAAATTGGCCAGTGTGAAGTGCATGGAAGTTGGTATTTCCAATTTGTAAATATGTCTGTATACCATTAAAATCAATTGTTGCAACTTGCAAGGGTCCTACTGTGCAACAATGCCAGTCTGTGTCCGGACCACGTCCATCCATATCGGAACGTGCAAGGTCTTAGGACAAAATCATAATAGATCTCTGAAATACAATGGGGAATAAACGTTTTTAATCCACATTGGCAGCTTCAAGTTTTTCTTCCATTCGGTCAACCATCTGAAATTTTAAATTTAATCACTTTAATTAAAATTTTTTTAAAACAAATAATATTTATGTATGTATATATGAATCTCTTTTTCTTATAATCTTTATATAATTATCATGATACAATGACTATTGACATTATTATAATCCAATTGATTCATAAGTTTTTATTTGTTTCAATGTGTGATTTTTGCAAATGCTTAACCAAATTTATGGATGAAAACCTGTTTTGTTAATTGTGGTATTTATTACGTGTTTTTTTTATTTTTGTAAAATTGAGGCTTATTTTTGTTTGCGTCATATAAAATATATTCCAGCCGTTTTCGAGTCGACTTTCAGCCGCCGCCGACGATTTAATTTTAAGCCGCCGCCGCCGACAATTCTTCGGCTTCAAGCCGACTTTGAGCCGCCGCTGGCAAATTTTTTCTTAGCCGCCGCCGATGAAATACATTCGGCTTCGATCCCTGAACGAACGTGCTACCATTGAACTGCTGACTTTTATTTATTTCATAACAACCGAAAAATTATTGTCGTTAACATACCGATAGCGAATATCGTTAAAAGTGTTACTGAATACCAAATTCGATAAATTTTCGTTATATTAATATTAACAATACGATTATCGTAATAAAAGTTACTGAATCCCACTACTGGTACGTCAAGTCACCTTGGGTGCCACAAATTAAAGTTTAATACCATGGATCAATCCATGGCCCATGTTATAATAAAAACAGGTAAAATGCCTTTTAAGATATACAAATCGTATGAAAATTTCAATACTAGATGTTTATATTCTGAACATAACCATATAGCTGAGCTAGCCCCCGCTTTAGATTAGTAAGTTAAGTAGTTTTAAGTTTTTATCATAAAAATTTCACAAGGTTTTTGAAAATTTTCACCTTAACTTAAATACTACATTAAAACTTAAATATACCATAAAACGAAAAAGTATTATTATGTAGAACAAGGAAAATTCCTTAAACTCTTTGTAAATATGTACATATATACTGTTGTAAGTAAATTTTGTAAATCTCACTAAATAAAATCTCACTAATACTATGTTCACACGGACAGAAATTATAGAGGTTCGCGCTCTCATTCTTGGTTCGCGGGCGAACCTTGATTGAACCTACATGTTTCGCCATACAAAATTTTGAGAGCGAACCTACATGTTTCATTTTGAACCTTGTTGCGAACCCGTATAATTTACTATCATCTCTAATTTTGATAACAAATTATCGCTAGTTTATCTGAACTAGTTGTCCAAAAACATTTTAACAAAGAAAAACAATTGATAAGTGCTAAATTTTAATAAAAACATTGAATAAGTAAAAGCATATATTTATATTTATGTAAATAATTAAATAAAGTGGAAAAACAACAAATAATATTAAATAACGAAGTACGAACCAATCTAGAATGAGTCGTGTGAACACATAGGTTCGCCATCGTGGTTCATGGAGCGAACCTAGTGTTTCAGTTCTTCGTGTGAACATAGTATAAAGCTAATTAAAAAAAAATGCCTTTTTTAAAGAAGTCTATTTCTAACATTTTAATAACAAAATTAAACTTTGACTTGCTCGACTGCTCAGCCATTAAAATAGAAAACTATGACTAATAACAGTTTAATTTTAATTTATTTTAGTTTTTAATTTTTTTCCTTATAACTGCCCATGAATTACATATTTTCATTTTTTAACATAAATTTTGTTGAAACAATTGCTGTCGTTTTTATTTCCGTGTATCAGATTACTAATGTTCTTATTTTTTAGCCGCACACGCACTTAAAATATACATAGATGAAATTACACAAAAACTTCATTACATAAAAATTATCCAAAAAATTTTATTTTGTCCTATTTTTGAAACGCCAGACATTCATAAGCAGTTTGAGAACAAACAAAAAAATTGTTGTATGTCTATGTTCACACACGACGATTTTAGTTGGGCAATTCTTGAGTTTATAGATGTTTTTTCAGTTTGCGGTGAGAGGAATAAAAAGGGAAAAATAATCGCCGATACCGGGCTATTTCAAGCAACTCTCTCATTTTTTATTTGACTATTTAACATTTCTTTTCATTCGGTGTTTCGCTTCTTGGTGTGTAAATCATTTATAATTTCAATTAAACACAAAAATTACACGTTTTAAATCTGTAAAAATAAAAAAATAATATATATGTATATAAATAGTTTATTTTATGAAAGCACAAAGGTCAAATTGTACGAAAATAAAAGATAAACAAAACAGAAAAATTGCCCAACTAAAATCGTTCTGTGTGAACATAAAAGCAAGTTCAAAAGAGAATTCTGAAAAAGTTGGAGTGTAGTGTGTGACCCTAGACTATGAGCAGGGTTCATGTATTCTGCTGTACACGTACACGAGCTTGAAATAAAGATACACTCAAAGTAAAAATATACCAAGTATATGCAAGTGTACAGCTGTTAGGGTTTTTTCTCCAAAAATCTTCAAAATTTTAAAAAATTTCGTCAAGAATATTCAACAAAATCGTCATATGTTATATCTTGTTTGCTTTATTGTTGAACTGTTGTAGTCGTGCATATACCCGGTAATGAATTTGCCTTATGCACGACTACAAGGCATATTCAAACTCATTACCAAGGCGAATTTATACCAGGTGGCCTTATCGCTACAATAAAAAAAACAATATGAATAAAATATGAATTTCGCCGCAAATAATCTACACATAAATCAAAAAAAATGCAACACTACACAACTTATTTGTTTACAATTACGTGAATTGTATATTGTATAAATTGTATAAATTCGCCTTGCTCATTACCAGGTACTTGGCGAATTCATTAATGAATTTGTAATTAATTCGCCGCAAGCGCCTTGAGTGTATTCGCCTTGATAAAATAATACAATAAATTTCTTCGCTACAGCCTGTTCTATTAGCACCACTCATTAGTTTAAATGTGACTAATAACAATGTGAGTTTTTCACGTTGCTGTCAAAATTCTTTTTTTTCATTTTCTTTTGAAAAAATTAAACCGAACGAAAGTCCGGAAATTTCTTCTGAAAATTTTAGTAAATTATTGATCAATTAAGGTAAATTAAAAGGCAGACGGTTAACATACATTTTATTAATACTGATTACATAAAGTTGTATCGTAACGATATCGAAATAGTGTATAACAAGAAAATTGTTCAGAAAGAAAAAATATATTTTTTATGCTTTACTTTAAAAGTCAATAGAGGTGGTGGTAGAATTGGTCTACTCGAACAAAAATATTAAACATCAAATATATTAAATAAAGGGAAGAATTAACAACGAAAACGAGTGAGATTTTATAAAACAATATTTGTGAAGAACCATGTCAGCTGTTCAAGTTGAAATGGAATATAATAATAAAGAGGACCACCAAAAAGCATGTGTCGATGTTGGAAGCATTTGCAGCACAACGGCGTCAGTATTGACGCCAAATAGTGTTCCAGAATCGGATGCTGCTGTCTCAGTAAAGCCAGTGTCAGAAAATAGCAATGACACAAATGCTCAGGATGAAAAAGCAATTTTAGCTGATAAATATAAAAACCAGGGAAATGATTATCTTAAAGGTAAGTATATTATTATCTTTTAGTTCTAAAATAATTATATACATATATACATTTCAGTTTACATAAATATTGAAACCTGTTTGCTTTAAATTTCAGCTAAAGATTTCTCTAAAGCAATTGAAATGTACACCAAAGCTATAGAATTAGTACCATCTAATGCGATTTTCTATGCCAATCGCTCGTTGGCTCACTTGAGAGAAGAAAGTTTTGGATTTGCTTTGCTAGATGGCATTGCTTCCGTTAAAGCAGATCCAACATATATCAAAGGCTATTACCGCAGAGCGGCAGCTCATATGTCTTTGGGTAAATTTAAACAGGCTTTAACAGATTATGAATATGTAAGTTCTTAACATTATATGTTTGTTCATTTATGGAAAAATTGCATATATTTTTAAAGGTATCGAAATGCCGTCCTAATGATAAAGATGCAAAATTAAAATATACCGAATGCAATAAAATTGTTAAAATGAGAGCATTTGAAAGGGCAATTGCAGTAGATAAACCGGAAAAGACTTTATCGGAAATGTTTAGAGATTTGGAGAATATTGGTATGTCAGACAATATTTTATTGAATATTTTTCTGAGTTACAGTGATAACCATAATTTTGATATATTTTCCGTTTAAAAATTATTGTTTTATCCGCAAGTGTTACATCAAAACTAACAATTCGCCTTTTCAATTTAATAGCCATTGAAGATGATTATAAGGGACCTGCTTTAGAAGATGGTAAAGTTACGCTAAAATTTATGTTAGAGCTAATGGATTATTATAAACAACAAAAGAAATTACATCGCAAATACGCCTATAAAGTAAATACCAATGAAATTCTTTTATTACAGCTAATTAATAATAATTTTATTGACAGATTTTGTGCGACATTGACAGCTATATGCGTACTCAACCTTCAATGGTAGATATAAATGTACCCGACGAATCGAAATTTACCATTTGTGGTGATATTCATGGTCAGTTTTATGATTTGATGAATATATTCGATATTAATGGTTTGCCATCACCAACAAATCCGTATTTGTTTAATGGCGATTTTGTCGATAGAGGTTCATTTTCCGTAGAATGTATATTTACATTGTTTGGTTTTAAACTTTTATATCCAAATCACTTTTATTTATCCAGAGGTATACAGTTTATACTTATTATTATACGATTATTATCTACTTTAATCTATTTTGAATTTGCCTAAACTTAGGAAACCACGAAAGCATTAACATGAATCAAATGTACGGTTTTACTGGAGAAGTTACAGCTAAATATACCAGTACTATGGCTGATATGTTCACTCAGGTCTTTAACTGGTTACCATTGTGTCATTGCATTAATAAAAAGATCTTGGTTATGCATGGTGGTCTTTTCTCTAGCGATAATGTTACTTTAGATGATTTAAAACGTATAGAACGTAATTGCCAACCGCCAGAGGATGGCCTTATGTGTGAACTGTTATGGTCGGATCCCCAACCCTGTTATGGTCGCGGTCCATCAAAACGTGGTGTTGGCATACAATTCGGTCCCGATGTTACAGACACCTTCTGTAAAAATAATAACTTGGATTATGTCGTACGTTCACATGAAGTGAAAGACATGGGGTACGACATTACCCATGATAGCAAATGTATAACGGTATTTTCGGCACCCAATTATTGGTACGAATTTCAAATGCGATATACATATAAAATATAACATCTTTTATTATAACTATTTTCAGTGATACCATGGGAAACTTGGGGGCTTTTATTACAATCAAAGGCAATGATTTAAAACCTAATTTTAAATCATTTGAATCGGTGGTAAGATTAAGAATTAAGAAAAAATATATAGATGTGCATTGTAATCTTCACCATGACCAAGATTTTCATTAAGTTTCAATTGTATAAAGAAAAAGTCGATTTTGAAATTACAATTTATTTTCAAATATTTTATTCTGTTTCATATCCAAACAATAAATTTTGATCAGATTGTTATCTATTTTATATTTTAATTTGTTTGCAGTATATAACGTACTACATGTATGTGTAATCTGATTAAAACTTGTTCAATGATAGTAATATTCCATTCAGCACATCGTAATATAAAAAAACAATATTTTATTACATATATATTTTTTTTTAATTTTCATTACAGCCACATCCTGATGTTAAACCTATGGCTTATGCAAATAGACTTATGAGCTTATTGACGTAGTTATTTTGTTAAGATTTATAATAGCTCTAACGTTTTCAGAATACATATACAACTTTTTTAAGGAAAAAAATTATAATCGCAAAATCAACAAAATGACGCAAATGAAAATGTAGGATGCAACATCCTACTATATGTTTAGCTAAGAGGTAAAAAAAGAACAAACAGCATATACAAATCTATGCAAAGTAAGCTTTGTTCAAATTAAAATAATTAAGGGTACACAATTCTATACAAAATTTATTTTAATAATTTCAAAAGATGCATAAAAGTTATTATGTTGTGACGCAAGCATTGTTTAACATTATTAAATTAATTTTATCAATTATTTTTTAATATAACTTAAAAAATATTTTTATTGCCATGATATCTTTATTTTTTATTTAAAATTCTTTAATAAAAATGATATCTAAACAACTTTTTAAAACAAAAGCTTTTAAACTAAAATGTTTCAGATGTTTTTTAAATTAATTTTTAAGCATTTTAATTTCCGAACAACTTAAAATAGTTTTCTGAATTGATTTCCTGTTATACATACATATCTTGCTATACCGAGTCATTTAAGAGAACACCATTGGGTATTAAATGAGCAATACATACATATACAAATGCAAAATATGTTATCATATTCCACAAAAAGAAAGACATTTATAAGCGACTAAATAAACAGACAAACAAACGTTTTAGTAAGTGAAAACAAACAAAAACGAACCAATTTTATTATGTTAACAAAAAAAAAAAAAAAAAAAAATACCATTAAACTTAGAGCAATTATTAAATGTAACAAAAGTGAAAAGATCGTATGAATAAATTCATTTGTTTAATAAAAGAGATTTTTATCAATATAAAATTTATGGCTAATTAATAAAAATCAGTGGAAATAATTTTTGAGTTTCGAAAACCTTTTTAATTTTAATAAAAAAAAACCGTCCTAACCAATATTATGATAATTCTTCAAAACATGGAAACTATGACATTTATAATATTAAGTAGGATCAATCATATTTTTCTGATAACGAAACCCCTACTCTTGTGTATTTCGATTCGAATAGAAAATCCTTCCTATTTGTATATATATGTATATCTAATAAATTGGCTTTTTTGAATCGATGTATGTATATGTAATTACCGGTCTTTTTTTCCTTGATTTTTAACTTTATTTACTTTAATATTAAATGATTTCACTATCCAAGCCACACTGTTAAAAAAGACTCAATCGAAGTAAACTGTAAAGTTTCAATCATGTTCTAAATTTTTGTTCAAAATTAATTATCTAAATTATTTAAAAAATATTCAAAATTATCAAATAAAAAAAAATAACAAAATTCAAAATTAACTGCAAAATTTAAGTTTTTCTAAATTTAACAAAATTTTCCGTGAACTATTACTATTAACATTTATAACGGTCAGACATATCAGTAAAAAGAAAAGTTATTGACCCTGTCAACAGCTAGCTGTCTTAATGAACTGCTAATTGCATAATCTTCTATCAGCACAATGAGGTACCCTACTTATTATATTACATACAACGAATAATATTTAGTTTTTACAGTCGAACAAGAGGTCTTTCATTCAATCATGATCAAGAAATAAATCAAAACTTTTCTATAAAAAGCGGTGTTTACGTTCCTGAAAGATCACCAAATAGAATACATGCGAACAGTGCTCATCAGTATGTGAACAATGCACCGAATATGGGTGACAGGAACTATGGTGGGGCTAACGGTGATAAAACCACCATATGTTTTCCTATAAATAATGATAATATCGAAGAACAGTTAGAATACTTGGAAGATTTTGAAGAACCGTCATTCTATGATCCACCACCAAACTCATCGTTTGATGGCCTCATGTGCGTAATGGTAACACCACCGTCTTCCAGCCAGCAGTCTGCACCTACAGAAGCTGAAAACTTAGATGCGTTAAGATCAGAAGTTGAGGGTGCTGTTAATATTGATGACTTACGTAAGCGTATCACCGCTCACATTGGAACATCTGGAGATCAAGAGGGAATTTCAGTGCAGGTTGACGATGTACGAAAACGTGTTGCTGCAGCTGTTGTCCAAGGGGTGTCTAAAATACCGCCTTTGCCAGATGATCCTTATGATATACCACCACCGCCTAAGAACCCAAAAGATGTGGTGGCAACAATAAGAAGAGCCCGAGCTATAGCGAGACTTAAGGCACTTGAAGAAGAAAAAGCACCTAAAAAACCAGATAAAAATATAAAAAAGAGCGCCAAGGGTATTCCAGCTCAAAAAAAATCTTTGAAACAAGTACCAACTTTACCGAAACCCAAATCAACTACAGCAGCTAAATCGCCCAAAGTAGCTGTACCTCAAAAAACTGGTGCAATTAAAAAGAAACCTCTACGGCCAAAAACACAACATCCTCCTGATTATGTATCAGATGAGTGGGCTGCGGCAATATTAAGAACAAGAAAACTGGCTGGTCTAAGAACCACAAACCCTAAACTGCTTCCAAAACAAAAAACCCCTCAACCTCCGAAAACGAAATCTCCTTTAGCGCAGCGTCCTCCGGCTCCAGCACGTCCAAAAACGCCAACCTTTGAAAATATAAAAGAACGCGTAGCTGCAATCAGATCAAGGACCAATGCAGCTCAAGCTGCTCTAGCAAAAGAGGAAAAAAATATTTTATCATCCACCCCACAAGATGAATTAGAAGAATTCGAAGCTTTGGAAGAGCTGTATGGCGCAGATAATCCGGCTGAATACACTTCCGTGCAGCAAAGTGATACCGATTTACAAAATCGAATAGATGCTTTGAAGCAGGCTCTTTTCCAAACTTCACCGACTGAACGTGTATCAAAACAAAAAAGAGATGAATATAATGAAGCTTTGCACGACGAACTAGATGAGTTCGAAGCTTCAGAAGAGCAGTACGCTGCAAGAAATCTAGAGGAATATACACCCATGCAGCAGCCTGTTACCGATGTACAGACTCAAATAAACGCTCTGCAGCAGGAACTGTTTCAAACTCCATCACAAGTTAATAATGCCTCAGAGGAAATAGTCGATGAATCTGAACCTTTGGAGGAACAATACCTTGAGGCTTTGGATGAAATGCCGGCAGCTTCAGTAACCGTGCAAGGAGCAACGACAGATTCGCCATTAGCTACACGAAAACTACCTACACAACGACATCGTCAACCGAAATTCGATGATGCTTTCCTCGAGAATATAGATATACCCGAATTTGACATAGATGAGGTACCTGAATTTGCATTTTCAGCTGAAGCTCTAAAAGATGCTGGTTTTGAAATTGGAGATGAAATTTCATTAGCAGAAACATCAATGCCGGACTTTGATGAAGATATTTCATTTGATGAGCTTGGTTTAGAAGATATAAGCGCTCCCGATTTGGACGATTTATCAATTTCAGCTGATAATTTGGCAATTGATATTGATTACCCTTTAGATATTTCCAGAAAAGTGGATGAAGAGCCTGAGATAATCGAGGAAATTTCGAGATTACCAGAAGATACGGGCTTTTTGACTTCAATAGTAAATGCTGTAGTTGAAAGATTAAAAAACATATTCTCTTCTTCGGGAGACGTACAAAATATGGAGGAAGAAGACAGTGAGATAAATTTAGATAGTTCTTTACCTTTAATTTTCGAAAGTACACCGCCTCCGCCACCAAAGTCAAAACCACCGACAGTTCAAAGTACATCAGAAAAATTAACAACCTTAAGAGATTCCATTGCAATTCCGCCTCATCCGAAAAATCCAAAGGACTACAAAGCAATGGTTCAAAGAGCTCGAGCAATTCAAAAGAAAAAAGCAGTAGAAGCTGCAATCGCTGCAGATTCCACTCCCATTAGAACGGATAAAAGGGAGAAAAGAAAAATTGTGTCAACTATACCAAAAAAAGCCCCACCTATCAAGAAAAAAATCCCGGTACAAAAATCAAAGAAAAAAGTTTATCCTCCCGGTGAATATTCACCCTCTCATGTGAAAGCAGTAGCAAGAGCTAGATCTTTAGCTGGCTTGAAAAACTTGTCAGACTTATTAAACCCAGAGCGTGTGGCAAGGATCGCAGAACAAAAAGCTCTCAGAGAAGCCGAAAAAGCAGCAATAGAGGCTTTGCCTCCTGTAGAGCGAATGAGGGAAAAAATGAAAAGAATGCGACAACGCATGGGAGGAATGCCCAGGCCATCTATTGAAGCATTAGCAACTCTTGAAGCCATACGCGCAAGTCTTCCAAAACATAAACGTAAATGGCGACCAGCTGCTAGGCTAAGAGTGGATCGCCGCGTACCCCGTTCAGAAAGATTGTTTTCCCGCCATTTCGGTCGTGTGTTAATTCCAACCCAAAGAACCCAAAAAAAATTAGGTTGGAGACCAATTGATGTCATGTCTCCAATTGTTGAACAGACAAATGAAGATTTTATACAATTCTCACCATTAAAACCAAATGAAGGTCAGATGCGTTTACAATATCTAAAAGAACAAGCTGCCAGACAAACTGCTGAGCTAATTAGAGCCGCGGAAGAAATGCAAGCAGAAATTTCACATCAAACGTCTCCCAGCCGACGAATATCCGGTCCAAGAACACCGGAAGTTTCGCCACATCGATTTAGTCCAATTCAAATACAAAGTCCGATTAGTCCAAGAATAGAAGAATCAAGACGCGAAAAGATAATAAAAAAGATCGGTCCACATGGCGGTCCAGAAACAGTAAGAGAAAAAGTAACTCAAATTTCCACGATTGAGAATGGTGAAATACATACATCAACTAGGAAAGTTACAACCAAAACTGACGAATATGGAAATGTAACTCGTAACGTGCAAGAAGGTGATGGCTTTACAGGAGAGGAGGAAGTTATGCCGGAAAATTTAGCGGACACTGAACCACCAGATTTTTTGGACACATCAGATATACCACCGCCGATTGATCCCTCCATTCCAACTCCAGCTGAAATTATAAACAGAATTCAAGCGAATGTACAGCAAAGACTTAGCTTAGCTTTACCAAATATTCCGCAACCGCCAAGAAGTCCTTCACCTCCATCTCCAGAACAGATTGACTTCCCGCAAGATTTAACCGATGAAGAGTTGTTTGACATTGAAACACCTGAATTTGAGAAAACACCCGAGAAACCATCACCAAGATTTTCTCCAGTCGAAAGAGATCAGAGATTGTACGCTTGGGGAGAAGTCCCTCCAACAACTCCGCCGCCAAAGACTCAAACGCCTACAACAAGACCTTATCCGACTACTGAGTCAGTCAAACTCACAGCACCATCACCAAAATCCTCAGAAGATGTTACTCGCATTCCTCCACATCCCAAAGACCCAAAAGACTATAAAGCAATGGTGAAACGAGCACAAGCTATCCATAAACTTAAACAGCAAGGGGAGTTAGCAGCTAAGACTGAAGATGCAAAGCAAGTTACGTCAAAAAGCGGAAGAGTTCCAATTTCTAGGTGGATTGAACATCCCTCAAGAGATCCCAGAAGGCATCCACGGAAGAGGTTAGTGCTAAAGAGACGAGTTCCTAAGGTTTCGCCAAGGAAGATTGGTAATCAAAGGGTGAGAGCTAATCAAGATATAGAATACCCATCTGAGCCACCACCAATGCCCGAAGATTACAGAAGAGCTGTAGCTCGAGCCAGATTAATACACGGTCTTGAAAATAGAACAGCAGCACTTAATCCTGCAGTTGCTGCAAAACTTGCTGCAGAAAGAGCTGCTCAAGCTGCTTTCGATGCATTGCCTGAAGTGGAAAAAATTAAAAGAAGAATGGAAAAACTTCGAGAAAAGCCTGCAAAAAAACGTCGAGTTGAACCATCTGCAGAGATTCTTGGCGTTCTAGCCGCCATTCGAGCTAATATGCCACCTTTAGAAGATGTGTTGCAACAGCCCATCAAACACCGTTCTCCAAGAGGAAGGGAACGTCTTGTCTCAAGTGAAGCAATGTCACCAAAAACTCCTATAACTGAATATCGTTTAACGAATATTCCACAAGCTCCAGTTCAAGCACATCCTAGAGCCCCAGCTTCTATCCCACTTGCAGATACATCTTTAGAAGAATTTGAAGCAATGGAACAATATATGGGAGCAATGCCTGTGATTCCAGAAATTCAAAGTCCATCACAACCGATAGATTCTCCAGAAAAAAGCCAAATAATACATCCAGTTTTTCCAAGCTATTTTGCAGATTTATCCCTAGACGAACTTGAAAATATTGAAGCTGTACTTGAATCTGATAATTTATTGGAAGAGTTTGAAGCTCAAGAAGTTGAAGCCCAAAAATTATACGATTATGACACACCAAAGCGAGGAGAGCGCCATAAGCCAAGGCAGATAGTAACACCTCCCATACGGTCACCTCCGCAGCCTGAAGTATTTTATCCTTCTACCGCTTTAATAGCTCCTTCCATGCGAATGCTAAGAGAAGCCGGATATTTCGAAGACTTAGAGCTGTCTCATGATGAGCTTCTAATTGGAAGAGAACCTGTAACGCAGCCATCTATGATAACTTCGCCAGGTGTAGGTCCTACTTCAACGGTCTATGATTTAATGGAAGATTTTAGGATTCCAGTCGAAAATATTCTGGAAACCTCACAATTGATGTTAAAAACACCACCTAGAGACATAAAGGAAAGGCTGGAAAGACTAAAAGAAGGCCAATTAGCACATAGATATGCAGAACCGACCTATGAAGCTCCAGCTACACCTAACTTACATTTTAGCCCTTTCCGATTAACTAGTCCTAGCACCTCTGTAGAAGATGAACATCATATTTCCCCTGTTTCTATACATGAAGAAAACGAATGGTTAATAGATATTGATGAGACACATGAAACAAAAATCCATACAGTTAGACATCTGAGAGACCTTGAAGACATTCCATTTGATGAAATAGAATATGAAGTTGAGCCCAGCTTAGCTGATATTTCTTATGAAAAACCTTTGACTCCTCCACCTAGACCTTCAGACATTATAAAAAGAATTAGGGAAACACAGCATCAACAATTAACAGAGAGTATGAGACTTACAACAATGAAATCTCCAGAAACGGTAAAACTGCCCGAAGATTTGCCAGATGAAGAATTGCTTGAGCTAAGTGCGCCATCTTTCACACAAACACCAAAAACACCCCCCATAACATACAAATCTCCTCGAGTTTCGCTTCCCATGGCTTATGGTGAAGTACGACCTGTTACCCCAGCAACACCACACCTCCGCGAACCAACACCAATTAAACAGCCTACTCCTCGCACGCCAGGGAAAGAAGTCAAAGATAAAATTTCTACAACCAAAGGTGAAATTGTTATTCCTCCTCATCCGCGACACCCCAAGGACTACGCGGCAATGATAAAGCGCGCCAGAGCAATTCATAAATTAAATAAGCAAAGGGAAGCTGAAGATGCAGCTAAAGCACCACCACCGCCAAAACCTGCAAGAAAAGGAAGAGTGCCCATATCCAGATGGCAAGGACCTCCACCGAAAAAAATTAGCACCAAACCAAGAAGGAAGCTTGTTCTAAGAAAACGTCCCGCAAGCGCAGTAGACATAAGGTCGGATACACAACAATCTTCGATGCAAGAAGAAAGAGAATATGACGAACCTCCACCACTAACACAGGAATACCGAGATGCTGTTGCTAGAGCTAGATTATTACGTGGATTAAAAAATAGAACAGCTGCCTTAAATCCCAAAATAGCGGCAAAAATTGCAGCAAAAAAGGCTGCAAAAGAAGCAGCAGCTGCAGCATTTAATGCATTGCCTGAAATCGAAAAGATTAAAGTCCGTATGGAGCGTTTACGAGGAAAGCCACATCGACGAAGGGCTACAGCACCTACAATGGAACAGATTGCCTATTTGGAAGCAATAAAGCAAATAAGGGATTACAATGTATCCTTTCCAGAAGTTTCTTCAGTGCCACGCCCCTTGTCGTTGACTCCTCGCGCAGATTTGAAGAATGTAACAGACACCGAGTTAGCTGAGTTTGAAGCCCTCGAAGCTGAAGTCTTTGAAGTTGAAGATAACTCTTTGGCAGAATTTGAAGCTTTAGAAGAACGAGGAGATCCTTCTGTTCATCATCCAGCTCAGCCTGTCTTGCCTTTAGATCTAAGCAAGCTTGTTGCAGACATGCGCCAGCAATTAGTCACACCACCCAGAGTAGATCCCAGAGAAAGATATAGACAATTAATAGAGCAAAGGAAGACACCCACAATACCAATCGCAAGTCCAGTGAAAACTCCTGACATTCGCTATAGTCCTATAAAATTACCGACGTCTCCATCTAGAGCTGAAAAATCCACTTTTCAAATAACAAGAAGTGGTAATAGTATAATAAAGGAACGAGTTACTGAAACATCGGCGATGATGGACGGACAATTACAGCATATTAAGCATTTCACTACAACGACAACAGATAATCAAGGCAACGTAACAAGCCAAATAAAGGAAAGTAAACGCATATCTGCCAGAGACCTTCCACCTGAATTAGAGTACGCACAAGATCTTGGAGATATAGAAGAACCAAGTTTCTTAGACACCACGCCTTTAACGCCCTTGGAACGACCTAGACCAAAAGACATTATAGAAAGAGTAGGTAGACAACTTAAGGAAAGATATAGGCCGGAAGTACCAACTGCTCATCTTATAGAATTAAGAACTCCACCACCTATGTTGCCTTTGCCAACAGAAATACCAGAGGAACAACTTCTAAATTTAAGTTATCCGCCATTTGAGAGAACTCCATCTAGATCTCCTGTGCAATCTCCAATTACATCTCCCATGAGACCAATTGATATTTCTATACCTCAGATATTTGTAGCTACTCCTCCACCTCCCACCCCTCCTCTTCCATCACTTTCACCACTAAGATACCGAATTCCTTCACCAGAAGGTCCTATTGTTATACCAGGTCATCCTAAAGATCCCACTGATTATAAAGCAATGGTTAGAAGAGCCAGAAAAATACAACAGCTTATAGAAAAACATGAAGCAGATGCACGTGCAGCCAAAGAAGCTGAGGCAATAGCTGCGGCAGAGGCGACAAAGCCGAAGAAAAAAGAAAGAGTTCCAATTTCTAGATGGACTGCTCCACCTCCCAGAAAACCAGGCAAGCGCAGAAAGCTAGTTCTAAGAAAACGGGGTGAAGTTATGACAAAAAAAGCGAAGTTGAAAGAGGAAATCGAATATCCCGAAGAACCTCCTGCACTTCCAGAACACTTTGCAAAAGAAGTTGCATTGGCAAGGAAATTGGCCGGTCTTAAAAATAGAACAGCAGCTTTAAATCCAAAAGTGGCTGCAAGAGAAGCAGCCAAAGCAGAAGCTATTAGAAAAGCGAATGAAGCGGCAGCTGCACCTCCTCGATCACCTATTAGGGATTATGCTGCAGTGTTGTCGAGAATCAAAGAAATTAAAGAAACAGGTGCTGTAGTACGAAATCAACCATCCCTTGCAGCGACTGCATATTTGTATGCTTTGAGAAGTGCAATCCAAGTTAGCGAAGAACTACAACAAGCTGTAGCTGAATCTCCAAAAACCAGATATAAGAGAATCCTGGCAGCAAGAACAGCCGTACCGCCTACTGTTGAAGAAAGTCCAATTATAGCACCTACAAGTGAAGAATCTCATTATTCGCCGATTCCTTTCGATAGCAACGAAATAGATTTGCCACACTCTTTACAACAATACGAATTTGATATGGCGGCTTTTGAAAATTTAGACGAGTTGGAAGAATTGAGTGAATTCGAAGAGCCAAGCTATTTAGATTTAGATGAAGACCAACAACATATGCCCTTAACTCCGTCATTAACGCCGACACCAGTACCTTCAGCCCTAATTAGTAGAATACGTCAACAATATGAACAAGAAAAAGCAGCGATTCGTCCACAAAGACCAACATCACCTGATACTTTAGAATTTCCTGAAGACTTACCAGAAGAAGAACTTTTTGAGCTCAGTGCTCCATCTTTTGCACAATCACCCATTACAGTAGAAACTCCTACCAAATCTGCAGATATAACAATACCATATTATTTTGAAGAATCTCCGCGTCCTGCCAGGTCGCCCACAGTAGCGAGGACGACCGATGATATTGTTATGGCCAGTCCCCCTCCCTTAGGAGTTGTTCCCGGAATTAGAGTAAAAACACCCCAGGGACCTGTTAGAATCCCACCTCATCCTAAAGATCCGACTGATGTGGCTGCCATGATACGAAGATCACAATTAATCCAAAAACTACTGGCAAGGGAAACGGCAAAGAAAGAAGCTGCTGCAAAAGTTGCCAAAGATAGAGTGCCAATATCAAGGCGAATTCCAAAAAAATCAGTACCAAAAAGAGGAAAATTAATTAGTAAACCCACGGAACCACCTAAACTACCCAAAGAATATCTTGCACAAGTAGCAAGGGCTCGTAGGTTAGCGGGATTAAAACCTAAAACGGTATTGACAACTAATGTTAGCCAACCCGAGATGGCGCCACCACCTCAAACCAACTATGAATCTTTATTGGATAGGTATATCGCTTTAAGGGCAGCAAAGCAAAAAATGCAACAAGTGCCTACTGCTAGAGAGTTAACACGCAGACAACATTTAATAAACCGCCAACAAAGAGAGGAAAGAATTCGTTTACAACAAGAATTGGATCGTCTACGGCAACAGCAAGGTTTTGAATTCGAACCAATAACTCCACCAACGGCACGACAAAGATTGGAAGCCATAAAATCGACAATTCCTCTCGAAATACCAACTTCATCAGCACTCCCGTTCAGTCCTGTTAAAACGCCGGAAGTCATTGATGTTCCACAATACCAGCCTATTTCATTGGACACAACTCCTCCGTACCGTTTTCTTGAAAATGAACGCATATCAGATATAGAGAACATTTCAATGCCATTTGATGATATAGATAACTATACCATAGATTTCGATACATCTGCTGAAGAGGATATAGATTTTCAATTAGCGGAATTGGCAAATATGGCGTTTATAGAACTTGATGAAAATATCGGCATTGCTGAAATGGAAAGAGCAGAGCAAGATAACTTTGATATAACTGAAAGAATAAAAATGCTACAACATCAATTATTGCAATCCCCCAATACATCTGATGCAGAAGACCAATAATTGTTACAGACAACAAACACGACATGAAACGACCATTAATGAGAGCATCTGATGGACCACTCCGATCAAAAATACGATCTATCACGTTTTTATAGCTTATTTCGATATATTTTTATTTTTTTGTGTTAGATAACTGTGATAAACAGCTTTATTTATATTTGAAAACAACTAACTGTAATAGAAATATATGTAAACTAATAATTAAGAAAACAACCACTACATATGGATTTATTTTTTAACTTAATATATCAAATGATTCCAAAATTTTTCTTACATTATTTTCATAGTTTTTTAAATGGGATTTTTTAATGATAACTAAGTAAATTAAAGGACCATTGTAATGCCTTAGTTTTCGAAAATATTCCACAGCTTTATCCTGTAAATCTTGAGGCTGTTCTTCTGATATATAATTTGCAACTATTTCAGAAATTTCATTCACATGCCTACCGTCTAAATCAAGGCATTCAATAAGATTAGGAAACTCTTGCAAAAGTTTCACTTGTAATTTGTATTCTTGAGTTGGCCTGAAAAGAAAGTTAGATGTTTAGAAAAAGAGAAAAACTTATCAATACGTATTCTTTTCTTTAAGTCTTCTACACAGGCATGTTCTGAAAACCACAAGATTCATAAACAGCCCAATTGCGAATATTCCCTAGGAATTTCTCTCCCACGGAAAATATTTTTCTCGAGAAAAAATTTCCCCAATTATAAATTTTTATATGTAAATAAAAGGGAAAAGTGAAAAATCTCATGCGGAATTTATATTCGTAATTGGGCTGAACGACATCGGATTTTCAAATCACATCTTTGATTTGTTGTTGTTCTGTAAATGAAAAACATGAATTTTGCAAATTTATATCCTTAGCTAAAATGCAAAATAACGTAACTATCTATAACTTTTGAAATTTTAAAGATTCTTCAGGTGACTTTGTTTTCGTTTTTATTTGACTGATTTTTAATAGATGATTGGATAGAAGTTTTGAAAATTTTCATGGACACACGTTTCGATACAACTACATATCAAGAATTAACTAAAAAATTTATTTTGGTTTTTTTTTGTGGTGTGACTTTGGATTTCAGCTAACGATATGTAACATATGACACATTGAAGTCGTTTGATTTACAGAATAGAAAAAAATTACAGATGTGATTTTAAAATCACATTTATTTTGACATCTTGCGATTAGTCTGACAATCAGCTCTCTACACCGCTCGAAGTCAATCCAAAAGTGACGTTTAAAGTTGCACGCCATAAATGGCATCGTCAAAATTGGGTGTAAGTATACATACATACATATATTACTTACACCGAAATAGTTTCTGTAGCTGAATGTGTTGCTGCTTGTTGTAAAAAATTTTTTAGGAACGGCATAACATCACTGGAAAAGTAACAAAAAAGTTTATTTGTTCGTTATACATGCATGTATTTATGTATTTTAATAGTTAACTTACTCCAAACATCTTTTTGTGATGAAATCTTTAGCATTGATTGCCAGCACTTCAAGTAGTGAGAAACAACGGTTTAAAACCAAAGCATTTTTTTGTCGAAATTTCTCTACTAACAGTGGCCATGTTGAGTGTATTAAAGGTAACATTTCATTTTCATAATCATGCAACAATGGTACACCACATGTTAAACATTCCAATGACAGGATTTGTAATTTCACCTCAGAAGAATTACAAAATTTGATAACTTGCTGTAATATTGATTTGATCATAATAATGTGTCGCGGCAGTTGTGTACTCGTATCGTTTTCCATTATATCCTCCTCTACTATATTAGGTTCACATTTTTGTTTTGTATTTATATTATTACTTGATTTCAGCATAGTGACATCTTCCGCTAGGTCCATAATAGTTTTGTTAACATTCAATATATTAAGCCAAGAATATAATAAGTCACTATCGTTTAAATTAATTTCAGTATCATCAACGTGCATTTTTTGTTCTTCATTAATTTTTATATTACATGATAACAGCCATGATGTTATGTGTCTTAAGAAAGCATTAAATACTTTTAAATAGCAAAGTGCACTATGACTATCGTAATGTTTTGAACATCCATCATAGATCGTCTCGAAAATTACTTCCAAATGTGGCAGATTATTGCGGGAAGAAAATTGTAAGACAACTGTAAGAATATCTACAGCCGTTTTACTTTCTGCTGGCTTTATATAATAAAGAGGATTATTAAAATAATTTTAATGCAATCACTTTGGTAGATGAGAAAATTAAATACTAACCCTTTTCAATAACCTATTTAAGTGGTAAGTTATATAATCAATATGTCTCTCTATTAATTGTGTTGCTTTATTAAATCTCAGCGATTTTTGTATTGCTACTAAAGCAAAGTTAGCCGCTTTATATACTATGGCGTTACTGTGGGCTGAATAATTGAAATGTTGATTTTTTTTTATGTAAAAAGGAATTTGTCGCAGAATTGGGGATGTCAATTACACATTATTATAAGTAGTATGCAGTTATTACAATTGCAAGCCCAATTAGACGTAAGGGGCTGTGTTAAAGATTTGTTACGGATTGGAAATTTTGCACTGAAAAATTATTAAAAAGCGTTACGTTAAGCGTTACTAAAAACAGCGTTACGTAATATGTACACAGCCCCTAATTGTTATTATAATAGCAATTAATTAAAAATTCCTGTAATTGAATTAGAGTTTATGAAACTACAACAACACGTAATTAAAAAAAAAGGAAATTAATAAGATAAAATAACTTCTTTGACATATATGCCCCTATTACGGTTTACAACTCAACCAAGTTGAGTTGAAATTGAAACAACTCATTTTTGGTATTATGAATTACAACTCATTCTAGTTGAAGTTGTATTGATGTTGCCAGCCTCAAAAGCAACGATTTGACAGTTGATAAAGCAGTTTATGGTATTTTTGAGACAAAAACAAAAAAAAAATGGTTTCTTGTTAAAGTGAGCTTTTTGTTTTGTTTAATAAACTATAAAATTGTACTAAGTGAAAAAAATGGATATCTCTTATTTTTTTGACTCTGAAGAAAGTGATGATGCTAAAATTGATGAGTTGGGCATACAAAAAAATCTTCGTAATCACTCCAATCCCTTGGAACTTCCCGATGCTATGTAAGAAAAAAATCAAGTTATAATTGAATGGCTTTTTAATTGTATATTTAATATGATTTTATAATGAGCTGAAGGAACATTTTCAGAAGCCTGTGCGAGGAGGTACGGGTATACCTCACATAATAACACTATGTGAAACTCATAGGTTCCTTGCTGACGGCAGTTATGTATCAAAAAATTTGTGGAAATGATGTAAACGTTGTATTGGCACATCCTACAATACATATGTGTAGTGATTAAAGAAGTATTAAATATCTTCGAGCGATATGTTTGTGCAAAATGGATAATAACAAAAATTATTGAAGAAGAGCAAAACGCTCTGTTTTCTCGTTATAACTCTATTTTTTCTATTAATAACTTCTCAATCGTTAATAAATTCATGTAAGGCATTAAAAAAAAAAAACTTGACTTACCCCATTTCCATTTTATTTGCTTAAGATTTTTTTAACAACTGCTACTGAGCAGTTGTAATTTCTTAGCATTTTAGACAACCTCACTATCACTGAGTTGTAATCGATAATACCACAAAAAAGTTGTAATGCGAAATAATTTCAACTTTTACATTTTTGGCAGGTTGAGTTGTAATCGCTTGTATGAGAATATATAAATATTTGAAATTTCATTAATTTTTAACCGGATTAAAATTTGCACGTTTTGTTAATGTTTTTGAGTTGACCGTTGCAACTCTGGTGTGACGTAGACGCCTTTAATTTCTTAACCTGTATGAGCAGGGCATTTTTTTTTATTAATTATTTAACTTCGTCGATAGTTCTGCTAGGCTGGCGCTGCGGGGTACATTAGCTTAGAATAGTACCAGTTGCTTCCTGAACAGTTTTTTAGTGACCTTTGCTTGATCACTTCAACAATCTAATAACAATTAATAGAATGTCATATTAATCCACATTAGAGAAATTTATGATGTTGATGACTTGCCCTGACCAGGGATCAAACTCAGGTGCTATGCCATAGCTTGCTTAGTAGTCAACGCACTAATCACTTCAGCCAACATCACCCTGATTTTTGCCAATTTGTTTATTAAGTATTTTGATGCATTTTGATTTTTTCATGAATATACTCTCAAAGCCATAAGACAAGCCCATGTAAAAATCAGGCAAAATATTGACTTCTTTGGACTTCACTTGTACCATAATTAATTGCAATAAGTAATTGATTGTATTTGACAGTATGTACTCCCAACTATAATTAGAAGTACTTGCAACGGCTTTAGCGTACATGCATGAGTAATACGTGTGCATGTAGAAGTATCAAACGATTGTAGCTCCCAAAATACTGAACCCACAAAAACCCACAATACCTCGTTCACTTCTGTGAAAAAATGCCTTTAATTTGGTAGAAGCATTGTAAAAATAGGTTGTATATTAGGTGAATAAAGGGCAGCAGAAAAAAAGCAATTGTCTATTATTAATGTAATTAGCATCCCCAAAGTCTGCTTTTTACATATGTATATAAGTATGAATGTATGTACGGATATCTTACCAAGTTTTAAAAGAACTTTGTGCAAAGTTTGAAAAACGTAACCATCAAATCTTTCTCCAACATAAATGGCACAGTGACCCAAGCAATCTAGTACAAGACATGTATGGAGTACATTAAATTCAGCATCATTTATAGTAACTTTTTGTTGTTTTTGTAGTAAATCTGGAATATTTTACAAATACTTTAGTTTATAATGGCAGCGTAAACTCTAATTATTTCATACATATATTATATGTATATTTTTTTTTTGGTGGTAGTTTTATTATTTATTGAATCTTCAATTATAAATTGAAACATCAATAAGTTTTTCAAATCTTAAATCTAAAAATACAATAATATATGTTTAGCCAGTGCTAAACAAAATTTTTAATTCCAACTATTGATTTTTGATGTTTTACATCTCTCGTGTACGGCTGAGAGAAAGAGTATCCCTCCTTCTCAACCGGGTGTGGCCACTATAATTTAGAATGTTGCGCGCAAGTGGATTTGGGTGCAATACTAGTTTTTCAATATATTTTTTAGCGTGTTTTGAAAATACTGTCTTCACCAACGGAACATCAAGATCTTTGTGAATTCGCTGATTTCGGATATACCAGGGGGCTGCAGTAATTGTACGTAGAATTTTGTTTTGTCGCCTTTGAATTTTTTCTACACTTGATGCTGAGGCAGTGCCCCATAACTGGATTCCATAGGCCCATATTGGTTTCAGGATCGCGTTGTATAACAAAAGTTTACAGTCAAGACTTAATATAGAATTTCTTCCAATAAGCCAATTCATTTGGGCTGCTTTTAATTTCATTTGTGTCAACTTTGCGTCTATATGCGATTTCCATGTTAAACGACGATCAAGATGAACGCCTAGATATTTTACTACAGTGTCTTGCGGTATAGTCTCGGTGTTGATTTGTATAGGCGGGCATGTTTTCCTGCGTAAAGTAAAAGTAACGTGTACACATTTCTGCTCATTCACTTTTATCCGCCATTGTTTTAGCCATGTTTCCAATTTTGAGATGTACCCTTGTAGATTCCGGGAAGCTTCTACAGGATTTTCATGAACGCTTAGAAAAGCCGTATCATCAGCAAATGTTGACGTGTGAATGATACTGCTTAACGGTAAGTCAGAGGCATATATTAAATAAAGTAAAGGACCGAAGATACTGCCTTGAGGGACTCCGGCTTCAATCGACTGCGGGGGGCTTAAAAAATTGCCTTCCTTAACTACAAATTTTCGTTCCTCTAGATAGATTTTTAAGAGCCTGACGATGTTTGCGGGTAGATTTTGTGTTAATTTGTGGACAAGACCTTCGTGCCATACTTTATCAAAGGCCTGTGCGACATCAATAAAAAGCGCTGAACAATATTTCTTTTTTTCAAAAGTTTCTCTAATGACATTCACAAGTCTGTGAGTTTGTTCAATAGTGTTATGCTGACTGCGAAAACCGAATTGATGATCTGGAATACATGCACTGCTAGTTACTATAGGAGTCAGCTTGCTCATGTACAGTTTTTCAAAAAGTTTCGACATATTGGACAATAGACTGATAGGCCGATAGGATTCAACCTTTGTATGATCCTTACCGGGCTTTGGTATCATAGTAATCATCGAAACCTTCCATTCTGCCGGATAGTATTGCAGTCGTAAAATACTATTAAAGATGAATAGTATTATTCGTTTTGCAATGAAAGGCAATTCTTGCAGCATTTTGTTGCTTATTCTATCAATACCTGGGGCTTTTTTTGTGTTTAGACTTGTAATAGCCTTTTGAATATCCACAATATTAAATCTTAGCGGAATTTCTGGTAAAGCGACGACTAGCGGCAGTTCAGTAATATCAGCAGAAATATTTGGAGTAAATACCTTTTCTAAGTGTTTAACAAAAAGAGCACCTTTTTCAGCATCAGTTCTTGCCCAGTCACCATTTGAAGCTCGTAATGGAGGTTTACATATCACCGGCCTTTTAAGTCCTCTGGCTGCACGCCACAGCGAATAATCTGTTGATGGTGTTGCATCGAGTTCTTGCAGAAATTTTTGCAGCGAAGCTGTTTTTTGTGTTTGCAAAACTTTTCTAAGCTGCTTGGTACACTCCTTAAGCCTTAATTTTAGCTGAGGCGATCTGTATCGTTGCCATTCTCGTCGAGCTCTCCGGATTTCAGTCAATAGCCTTTCTATATCTGCACAAAAAATATTGTTAAATCTCGCTTGTTGATTTGGTTGAATTGAAGAAGCATTAAGAGCAGCTTGTTTAGCATGTGCTTCAAACAACCTAATAGAATTTTCTATGTCAGTAGGTGTTCTCAATGGCATATTTTCCGTGCAATGAGCACTCAAATATTTTTTGTATTTCAGCCAGTTAATACGTGCAGATGTCAGCGGTAAATCACATGTTGGTCTTGCGGTTGTGTGTGAGTAAATAGTGATAATAGTAGGCGAGTGATCTGAAGACAAATCCAAAGATGCTTCTACTTCCGTCATTTCGCTGGGCACACCTTTCGAGATTCCAAAGTCGATAACATCAGGAATTTTTTGTCGATCCGTTGGCCAATATGTTGGCTGACCACTTGAAAAGTGGCGTATACATTCAAGAACTTGCCACGCCACCTACTTGCTAAGACGGAATATATCCATAAAATCTTTTTACATTACGTTGGCGACGCTCAGCAACAATATAGTGTTTTTGTCCTTTGCTTTGTAAGCATGTTGTCCGCGTGTCGTCCAGTTTCTTTTCTGTCGTCAAACATATTTTTTTTTTTTTTTCTACTTCTTTTTTATGTGAAAATACTAAACTAAATGAAGCGGAAAATTTAAAACAATAAATAAATACACAAAAAAAAACGCTATAACATACGTACATACATATATACGTCAAAAAAAAATAAAAAATAAGAATATAAAAATTTTACAATGCATATTTCTGTACAAAAACAAAAAAAACAAAAAGCTACATACATTCCAATATTACATACATACATATATGTACTTAATATAATAATAAAACTTCAAAACAAAGAAAAAGAAATAACAACAAAACTCAAAAACAATAATTAACGGGCACCAGTGTTGGCACAGTGAATAGTGCGGGCCCCGTGACACAAAATAAAAATTAATTATAAACAAAAATTATTTATAATAAATGACCAGCCCAGGGCTTTTATGGCTCTAAGTTAGTGTCAGCCGTTCCATATTTTCCAAAAAAATAAATAAATAAAAACCATTTGTTGTGCTGATGCCGTTGTGTTGGTTGCTGTTTGACTGTTCATTGGCGAAGGCATAGCACTGGTCACTGTACACTCTAACGACAGCAATTAATACCATTGGTATCAGCATAACAGAATGAGCGTCCGATTTGAATTTTGCATACTGTTATGGTAGGTCAATTCAGAATTGACTTCTGTAACATTAGGGGGCTAAGGTCCAATTTTTTCTCTGTGTATGCTCACATTTGTCTCCATCGGCCGGATGTTTTCGCCTTATGTGAGACCCAGGTGTCTGAGGACACTGATCCACAGGATTTTCATATACCTGGTTATCACCTCCTATCACTTTTTAATTTACACAGGGGTCTTGCAATATACATACGTAATGAAGTTGTGTACCAGTGCCAGCAACCATTAGGCACGTCTGATCCCGAATTTAGCTGTCTTTGGGTTAAATTCAAAATCAGGACATACTATTTACATTTCGGGTTTCTTTACAGAAGTCCAAACGCGGCAAGGGATAAAACCTTATCCCACTTCGATTCCCTTTCCGATTCAATTTCGAAGATCCTTGAGAGCTGTCCGAACAGTGAAATTGTCGTTGCTGGTGATTTCAATGTTCACAACTCATTTTGGCTTCACCATTCGAGCCATACAACCCCAGAAGGCCAATATGTTGAGCTTTTCGCCGCGCATAATGACCTTGCGCAACTAGTGAATGAGCCAATACATATTTCATGTGTTGAAGGGCACAATAACAACACTCTCGACCTTTTTCTCACTTCGCACCCTGAAAAGTATGAAGTGAGTGTAAATGCACCTCTTGGTAACTCGGATCATTGTACCATTTCCGCCACCTTTTCGTTCTCTAATCTTCGCAACGTCTCCCAATCAGCTACGAGGCGTTTAAAATATACGTACGAAAAGGCGCGTTGGGCTGAGCTCAACGAGTTTTTCCGGCATTTTAATTGGAAGCTATGCTTTCTAGACAATAACGTCGATGCCATGGCGAAAATGGTAGAAAATATCATTTTGCTGGGAATGAAAACTTTCATTCCATCTAAGCAAATTTTGATTAAACCGAAAGTTAAGTCTTGGTTCAATCAGACGTGCAGAAATGCAACCAGATCCATAGAGGAAGCATTTAGTACCTGGCGTAATAATAAAAACGCCGATACTAATTCGCTGCGCAAAAAGGCGAGATCTTCATGTGCCAGAGTACTAAGGCGCGAAAAAGCTCTGTACGAGCAGCGCCTTCGTACTAAAGTTCTTGATGCTCCACGGGGTAGCAAGAGCTTTTGGTCATTCGTTAAAAGAGTCAAGGATAATGCTAGTTCTTCAATTCCACCTCTTTTAAAGGACGACCATGTATTCACTGACCCGGTTGATAAAGCTAACCTTCTGGCTGAAATGTTTGCAAGAAATTCTCACTTGCCGGAAAGCAGTCAACCACTACCCGTTCTCGAGGGAGTATCTGTAACTATGCCAAAAATATTCTTTCGAGCGCGTGCAGTTAAAAAGGTTTTAGCGAAGCTTAACGTTAACAAGTCTCCTGGGCCGGATGGTATCTCAGCACTGGTCTTGAAACAGTTCTTTTCGACGTTAGCACGTCCATTGGCACGCCTGTTTAGCACTTTGTACCATGCTGGAGAATTTCCAAAGTGTTGGAAGGTTGCTAATGTAACGCCGATCCCTAAAAAGGGGGAGGCTAACAACCCTGAAAATTACCGCCCAATTGCAATTTGTTCTGCGCTTTCCAAAGTAATGGAAAGTATGTTGAATTTCCATCTTGTGAAGTATTTGGAGCTCAACAGTTTACTTAGCGACCGGCAGTATGGCTTTCGTAGAGCCCGCTCTACGGGGGACCTACTTGCTTTCCTTTCGGAGAAGTGGTGTAATAGCATACATCACTTTGGCGAAAGTAAAGTGGTGGCTCTAGATATTTCCAAGGCATTTGATAGAGTGTGGCATGGAGCACTTCTGTCAAAACTGATTGCTTTTGGTGTCGGTGATGGCTTCACTCGATTTGTATCGAGCTTTCTCAGAGATCGCACTATACGAGTTGTTGTAGATGGGGTCTCATCAAACGAGTTCAAGTTAAATTCAGGGGTACCGCAAGGCTCCGTTCTTTCTCCTACCCTTTTTCTTATTTTTCTTAATGACCTTCTACGTCAAACTTCCAACCCTATCTACTCTTTTGCAGATGACAGTAGCCTAGTGCATTCGTATTCATTCAGCAACAGGCCACAACCGTCGGAGATCCGGGCAATGCGGCAAAATATGAATGATACGCTAAATCGCGATCTCCTGTTAATTTCAAATTGGGGTCATGCTAATAGGGTAAATTTTAACGCACGGAAGACCCAATGTGCTATGCTCACACATAGACGTATGACCGGACATGCTGCTCCATCTGTAAACATGGATGGTATAGATATTGAGGAATCAGAATCTCTTGATGTTCTTGGCATGAAAATTCATTGTGATGTTCGATGGAATGATCACATTTTTCATGTCTCAAAAGAAGCATTCAAGTGCCTCGGCTTTCTAAGACGGTGTAGGACATACTTCACTCCATCTGATCTCCTTAATATTTATACCACCTTTATCCGACCGAAAATGGAATACAACTCTCATGTATGGGCCGGTGCTTCGAAATCTATTTTGAAGTTACTCGACCGCGTACAGGATAGGGCGAAGAAGCTTATCGGTGACAGTAGGGTAGCCAACTCTATTGACTCATTGGAGCATCGACGCAATGTTGGGTGTGTTTCGCTGTTCTATCGCTACTACAATGGAATGTGCTCTAATGAAATCAGGGAACTTGTTCCTGAAACCCGCCACTTTTCACGTATAACACGCTTTTCATCAGGAGCGCATCCCTTTGTGGTCGATATGTCAGTGAACCGCACCACGCATTACAGAGAGAATTCGTACTTTGGCCGTACTGTTTGTATGTGGAATAAACTCCCCGCAGAGGTCTTTCCTGCCACTATCAGTGTGTCGGAGTTCAAATCGAATGTCCACAAACACTACTCCCTTTATCCTCCTTCCCAAAACCTATTTTCCTAGTTCCGGCTCAATGCTTTGCATACGTAGGGTCATCCCCTGAGTGCTGGTCCTAATTAAAAAAAAAAAAAAAAAAAAAAAACTACATTCAAACCCATTTTTGAAATTGTGTCAAACAAAACACGACCCTTAGGACTGATTAAACGTGAACCCCAAAAAGTGTGTTTAGCATTGTAGTCGCCAGCTGCTAGAAAACGGGACCCCAGTGTTGTATAAAATGCGGTATATTGACTCTCTGAAATTGAAAACCTGGGAGGAGAATAAACAGATGATATCACAAGCTTTTGATAAAAATTTTCAATACAGATATTTGTTGCTTGAAGATATTCTTCACGAAGGTCATTTAGCAGGTAGTGTTTTATTCGAGTTTTTATTAGGATTCCAGAGCCACCACAAGCTCTACCTCGAGGATCTTTAGTATCGTAAAAATTATATCCACTAATTTTAAAATAGCTTCGAGACGTCAAATGAGTTTCTGAGATAAGCATAACGTCGATTTGTTTATCCAGAAGAAAATATTCTATTTCATTTTTATGTTGGCAGATGCCGTTTGCGTTCCAATAACAGATTCTTAAGTTCATGGTTTTTTCAATACAGCCTGCAACAAGGTAGACTGCATTTTCAACATTTCCTGCATCATACAGGACATGTTGAGAGTAAATGTATTTACTGTTTGTATTAGGATCTCTATCGAGGCTTCAATACGACTAAAATTATGCCCTGATTCTTCATTAGCTGGTACAGTTTTTTGCGCCGGAGTCTGGTTACTCTTTAAAATATTAGCGTATGAAAATTGACTATTAGGTTTTTGTTGAGTAAGAGTCGTATTAGACTTTAAAACATTTGAGTATAGATTATGGCTAGACGACGGTTGAGGTAACTGAGGGTAGTTTAAAGGGGTGTTGGGCTGATCGGGAGTAGCATTTGTTTTTCTGTTCGACGAATTTTTAAAAAAAGAGTAAAGAGGGCAGCCTCTATAGTTAGCAGTGTGGTTTCCACTGCAATTGCCGCATTTTTTTGCCTTGGTATCACCTTTTATTTTGTCACAGTTAGCGGTACTGTGCAACTCACCACAAAAAACGCAAACGGTAGGCAACTTGCAATAAGTTTTGGTATGGCCGAATTCTTGACAGTTCATGCATTGGATAGGTCAATTTTTTTATGTGGCATCTCAACTGTAACTCTTCTGTGTAACAAGTACTTTAGATTATAGATTGGGTGCGATTCATTTTTTTTAATTTTCAAGTCACCTGGCTGTAGCTCGACTCTAAAAATAGGTTGGGGGATTTTTTCCCTATTTTTGATGTTAGAAACATTTTTAACCTTGAAGCCATTATTTTCAAGGCCAGACTTAACCTCTTCTGGATCCACACTAGAGTCTATACCTTTTATTACGACGGTTAGACCTTTAGCACTCTTTAATTGGTACGTATAAAAATTTTTGTTTTTTGACTCAAGGTCAGAAACTATTCGGTAATTACTTTCTTGCACTACCTGGATTTTTGTTTCGTTAATATTTCCGCGCTTAATTGGAGTTACATAGAACTCATTTTCTCCAATTAAGGAGATAAGGCTTTTTACCAACAAACTAGAGTTCTGCTCTCTTAAATATATCGGTGGAGGTTTACTCGACCTTGTTGTAGTTGTGTCTTCATTGTCTTGTTCAGATAAAATCGCGAAACGATTTTCGGAATTTTTTGTTTTGTTTTTTCCATCTCTGGGAACTTTCGCTGTTGAAGCTATTTGAGCTGATTTTGGACTTCTTCCCCTTTTTAACACGGTTATGTATCTGTCCATTCCTGTTTGAATTTTATTATCATTTATTGTACTCACCGCATTTACCATTTTGTGCACGTTGGTCACCTTGTTACTTATTGTTTGTTTGTTTGTTTGTACAGCTAAGCTGACAAGTTTGCTGATGGGTGCAATTGTTGTTGCTTCTTGATCACTATTTAACATGTTCAGAGATAATGATCGCACACGAGTATTTGTGTATTCTGTTAAATTCAGGTTTTTGTTTAATTCATTTTTTTTATTGTCGTCATCAGAAACTAAAGTTATATATTGTACATTCCTACTGCTTGTAGGATTATTGTTGTTTTTATCAGAAGATGAACTCATCAGAGTTCTCTTTTTTTATTTTCACTTATATTAGTTTGTGTATGCAAATATTTATGTATATTGCACACAAGCAAAAAATAAAATAAAACCAGTAAAATAACTGTTCAATAAATGTTTTGTTTTTTTTATATTTTTTGTGACTTGAAAAATTATTTTTTTTATATTTTTTTATATTCAGTTGCGACGATTATAAAAACGCGTCTGTTCACTACGAAAGTTGAAACTGAATGTGATTATATGTATACAGGGCCGGATTTAAACTTTTGCCGCCCTTGGGCACTGAAAAAAATGCCGCCTCATTATTTTTAAAAATTCAAATATCTAATGTATTGCAAATAATTTATTATATATTATATACTTTGATATGACATAAAAAATATTTGTTTTTGTTCTTAGAGCTATACATTTTGCACTCAGCTTGACTCATGTGTGCTGTTTTTATAAGACGTTTGGCAAACGTCTTATAAAAACAGCACAATAATTATAATATAATAATTTTATCACAGGCAAATACGCCTGACTTTTTGAGTTGCGAATTGGTCGATTAAATCCTCACAATCTAAACGTTGAAGCACTTCCGATTCGATGCATAGAATAGCTAAGCTATTGAGTCTATTTGCACTCATTGTAGAACGAAAGTAGTTTTTAACCCTTTTTAAACAATAAAACGATCGTTCTGCGCCACAGTTTGTTATAGCTAAAGTAATAAATATTCGATATGCGATTTCTACGTTCGGAAATTCAGTGTAAAGGTCGTTTGCTCGCAAAAGTTTCAGAAGATCGGAAGGTGAATTATTTTCCATCGTTTTTTCAGTGCAATAAGCATGGAAGTGCATATACATATAGTGTTGCTGTGGCTTATTATTTTGTATTTTTGTATTTTTCTCAAAACACAACGAAAGCTATGCAACGAACTGTCAATGAAAGAAAAAGGGGAATGACACAATTTAATTTTGTAACGCTCTTGTGGATTATTGTTGTATACCTACATAAATGGAGGTTTTTTACACAAAAATGGTGTCCGCGTCAGGCCATGGGAGTGTCCGTCTAGCAGAGTGTAATTTGTTTTAAAAACACTTGCAAAACAAAGGGACCAAGAAAAATGCATGTTTAGCAGAGGTGATCGCCTGCGGGAGGTGTCCGTTAGTAGAGGTTTCACTGTATTACCATTTTAAATCGTTAAAGAAATGAATTAATTAAATAATTTCGAATATAAATTTTCACTTAAGGTGCCAAAATAATGATTTACAAAATTTCAATTTGACAAATATTATACGAGTCGCATTTCTTGAATTATCTATTAAATAATATATGATTAATTAAAATATAAAATTTCTATTGAGAAATTTTGATGACAGTAAAAAATTTTTTTCACTTTCCAAATTTTGCCGCCCTAGAAAATTTGCCGCCCTGGGCTCTAGCCCCGACTGCCCCTAGTGTAAATCCACCACTGTATGTATATGAGAAAGTTTGTATGTTTGCGACTTTGGAGGCTTGTTCCATCATAACGCAAAAGCCGCCAAAATTTGTCAGGTAAGATAAAGGCCAGATTAAAATATAGATTACGTTTTAAAGAGTTGAAAGGAGAAACATTTGCACTTTTTTCACTTTTTGATAAGTTTTTAGAACGTACAGTTTGTAGCCTACATTAAAATAGAGTGTACATTCTCAGGGGTAAAACAAGAAAAACCGTTTATTTTTGCTAGTCTATTTTTACTTTTGTATCTTTGATAAATTTGCTTAATAACATAAATGTGAAAGTTTCTAGTATGTTTAGATCAGTGGTCTTCACACTATAACCCTGGGGGCCGACAGTACTTTTCGTCATTTTCACATCGCAACACGCCTGCTAACGAAACGCAGTACAAAGAACGTAAGAAAGTATAATTTCAGTCAGTTGTATGCCAATTTTTCAGCAAGCATGTTGTCGTCCATGTTTGAAATTAAAAATAAAAAGCTCAAGCGAATAGTTTTACGTTTCTATTTTTTTTTATCGTTTTTAGTACACTTTGAATAGTTTAGTACGAGTCAAAGTATATTTATACAAGTATATGCAGGAGCACAGCTGGCCGTTTTTTTTTTCATACATATTTTCATTGACTATTATCAAAAATTTTTCATTTTAGGTCCGTTTGTTTACTTTTACAGTAAAATGAAGTAAATGAGTAAAGAGCAGAATTTACTCTCCAAAAAAATGTTTGCCTAAAAAAGTACGCGAACGGAAAAATTGTAAAAATTCGTAAGATTTAGACAACAGCTGATGGAAAATAAATGTAGTGTTGAAAAATTTTTACATTTTTGGATATTTGAACAATTTATTCATCGGTACTCGATTAAATACTTTTTAAAACACAAATATTTTTATAAAATATAAACAATTTAATATATATAATCTTTCCCATTTCTTCTTTTTTCATTTTATTTGATTTTACATATCTGTGTGTGGTTAAATTTATTCAAAATACATGAATATTTGCTTTTGCTACTGACTATCGTAAAAAGAAATGCAGTACTAAGTACTCAAGTACTTTAGAATTTCACAACTCCAAAGAAATAAAATAACAACTCCACAAAACTAAAATAACTTTTATTTTCCATTAAAAGGCATGTAGGTAATTGTTTCACAAACAAGTTCAATTTAATGTTAATTTACTTTAAGTTTTGTTTAATTTTTACTTAAATTTTTATTTTGTTAAAAATTTTAGTCACAAATTGCACACTTTTTGTTTGTTTACCTTTTGAATCATATGTTTTCTTGTTTTACTAAACTTTACTGCGAAAAATTTCTGCAGTAAAAATTTGCAAGTTCTCAATTAAGAACTGTCACTTTACGCTCTCAATTTGTGTTCTCATTTACTGTATTTGTTGTAAACGAACGCAATTTAGTAAAATGCAGTAAAGTTCAGTAAAAAATAGTAAAAACTTTTGCGTACTCGAACACACTTTTTATTTCTACACAATTTTCTTTAAGTTCTGCTGAGCAGAGATGTAAAGGAATGATTAAATATTGGTTTTTAATTCAAAATTATTTACAAAAAGTTTAATTGATTAATTTTACGCAAAATGTGAATTGAGTTAAAACACGAATGCATTCCTCATGAATTAAAAATTCTCGCATGCATTCACATCACTAAAAAAATTAATTGAATTAAAGTTTGAGTGAATTCATTGATGATTTAAAGAAAATCAATTTTTTAATTCACTGTTTCCACTAGGATTAGGATCATTATTAAAAAACTCTTGAATGTTTTAACAAAAATTTTAAAAGCGTTTCTGATTCGTAGATTCTTTCAAAAAGGAATCATTCCTTTACAGCTCTGCTACTGAGCTATTTTTGAAAATTGTGAATTTATTTTACACAAACAAAAAGCCTGTTGTTTTTTATTTTTTATGTTGTTGCCGAGATGCATATACATACATACTTGTATAAATATACTTTGGTACGAGTATAGTAAAAATTTTTACATTTTCTTATGACTACTACTTTCGAAAATTAAAAAAAAATATAGGCCTGAATTTAAGATTCTGATCGTCTTTCTTGTTTTGTTTGTTCCAAGTTTGCTTATACACATTTTATTTTGCACTACAAAAAAGATGATTGTCTAAAACCACGTTTTCTGATTTTTCTAGCACGGGAAACGGATGTAGTAGAATTTAAGGGACGCTCCTAAAAGTATACACAGTTTTATAATTTTTATTATTCCATTGAATTGAAACAACATACTTTCGCAGTGAAAAACTATTTCCTTTTCCATAGTAACAATATGGAGGCTCCAATTTACTTCTGGACAGAAATTAGCAGTGTTTCGTGTCGTATATTTTGTTTTATGTAAGAAGAAACTTTGAGCCATAGCTGCCCTAATATTAAAGCAAACTACCATTTTTAAAAATAAGTCACATAAAAAAAATTCTTTCTGCTGAATAAAACCTTGAGATTGTAAAAGTGTAAAAGGGCACTTAATAAATAAACGCCACACTCGTGCAACAAATATTTTTTTTTCATCATAATCAGGAAACTTAAAAACGTATTTAAGCTAAATAAATTTATAACGTACCTTCTGTTTCGTCATCGGAATCACAATCTTGCGTTCGTTTTTCCACAGAAGATTCATACAGTCCTGGAGTGCGATCAACAAACCAATCCGAATGCTGTGGACAAAAGTAAGTAAAAGTATTTTACCATATGTGTGTATGCATGTACATATATAATCGTTAATATATATATAAATTTAGTTTGTATGTTGGTCTGTTTGTATGATCCTTATAGGAAGCCAAACGTCTTAAAATTCATGAACCTTATTACTGATGACCGGGAAATTAAAATAGGGTATTTTTTTAATTCAGGGGGGAGGGGCACACCCCTCTACAAGTAAAATACAATATTCATACATCTGTGTAACTAAAGCACAGAATAATTTAAAATTCGGCGTGTGTTACTTTAAGAACAAAAAGCTCCCAGCAAAACTTTGGAGCGGTGGGTAAAGGGGAACGGGTACCCCCTACAAGTAAAATATTAATATCCAAGTTTGGCAGCGGAAGCGCACCGGACACTAATGAATAAATACATTATCGGTTGTATGAATTCACAATAGTACAGCCTATTTCTGTACATGTCGCTGTATCAACGTCATAAATCCCAACGTGAATATTGAATAAATAAGGTAGAATTATACCTAATATTTCTTCACGTTGTTTCACAAATTAATAAAAATCTTACTTTGGGATTATTTTTTGTTTTCTTTTCAATTACTTGGACTTTTAAACACAACTTATAAACTTTGAATTGCATTTGCAAAAACGCGTCCATCCAATCACGTATAAAACTTGTTCAATAAGGCCGACAGTAAAAAGATATTACGTAAATAATTTAAATAATTATGGTTTTATTGCGCATCAAAGTACCAATCTTACGGTTTGCATGATGCTTTAAAAAACATCGAAATTTTAATAAGTTTTTTGACGACAGGGATCCAACAAATCAAAGCAATATATATTTGAGGGTTTTCAAAATTTCACTGTGCGCTCTCTAACGCTTAAGTAACAAAAGATTTTAATCCTCATGGTTTAAATCGGTTATTTTCTAAATTAAAAAATTCTTACCTTATTTACTTTCAGCTGGGTAGTTTTATCCGGTTCTAAGGACAAATGCCAATGTTTTTCGTCCAATACGTTATCAAGTAATTGCTTAACCAATTTTAAGTCCTGGCACTGAAATTGATTGTTCATTTCTTTAGCTGTCACCAACCATAAGAGCATTAAGAGAATTTCATTTATCGCATCATTAGGCTGTTGTGACATTTCCAAAAGATAATCTACTAAAATGATATTTAAATGAGGTGTTTTGCCTAAAATGCAACATATTTCATGCAGACATCTAACATTGCGTTCGGTGTTTAATTTTTTAAATTTACGCCAAGGCAATTTCCTGCTTTCCAAATAGTCTAACTCTATATCCATATCACGCAATGAATATTCTTCTATAAGCAAATCAGTAGATGTATGCAGATCCAAGGCAGACAATAAGCACATAGAAAACATTTCTAAGTTATGCGGAATTGAAAGTAATAACTTTAATTTGCCTGGGCTAAGTATTTTAAAAAATCCTTTAATAAATGACAGTTCCGCATACTGTTCTTGATCGTCACATCGAGCTATAATACGTGGGAATTTTGTTAAGTGCTCATCAAGCAACAGTTCCGCGTTCTCATCAAATATGCCTTCATTTGATTGATTGTTTTGCAATGTATTTATACATTTATAACAAATATTGCGTATATGAATGTCTTCATCTTCTGTTAGAGCCACTACAGATTCTAACATAACACCAAAATTTTCCTTAAGATTATGAGAACAGTTTTCGAGAAGAAGGTAGCACATTTCTGCATATTTTTCACGCATTTTTGCTGAACTGTGAGATCGTAGCTTACTAGTTTGCGTAAATATAACATGTAATTTTTTGGATGTAGCCTGCATCCACTCTTGTGTGCGTCCATCTCCTTGCATTTTTTTCATATGTTGTTCCAATTGTTCACGATTCTTTTTAATGGCTAAAATATCATTTTCTACGTGTGTAACATTGTTATGCATCACACTTTCACTTAATAATCTTTTAAAAGCGCCTACGTCGTATTTAGCGTTTATTAAGTTTTCGGAAGTTTCTTCATAGATAACGCACAGAATACGGCCCATGGCTTTGATAGCAGTCTATTCAATGAAAATTTATTTAAAAATCAATAAATAATTCTTAAAGAACTTTTCATAATTTACTGACAATTTTTATAGTTTCTCCCACTGTATCATTTGCAATCGAGATTTGGTATAACACTGTAACAATTTTTGGTAGAAAAATGAAAATTGTATTGGCAACTTGATTTCGCAAAACAACATCGAAACGATCGGCTTCATCATCTACATAAAATACAACCATCAAACATTCCAAGGAACACATTCTAAACAATAGATTACATTAAAATTATTTATAGTTATGTATAATGAATATAGGGCGAAGAATTTTTTTTTTAAAAAAAATCTGCGGGTTTTTTGCATGTGTCGAATCGAAAGCAATTGCGCAAAGGCATAATTCAAATGCGGCAAATGAGAAAAATATTTATACCTAAAACAAAACTTACACTAATTTTTTGTACTTTTCCTTTTCAACAAACTCTACTAAGGTCAATAAAATTTGACCTAATATCATGGCTGATTCTGTATTATAAAATTGCTCCAATACATCTGACGTTGAACGTCTAAAACATTCACTTATACATCTTACAGTTGCTAATTTTATTTCTTCACTTAAATTCGGCCTGGTTGAGGCGTTATCACCATTCCGCACCTGTTTGAGCGCAACAACAAGCATTGTTCGAAGGGCTGTCAGTTCCTTTAAATATACTTTTGATGTGACCAATGTAATACATTCCAAGCACCCAGCACGTAAATCCTGATCGGCACTAAAATATAAATCAAGTTCATATGCATATGAAATACTTTGTTAATATGTATCACAAGTTGGTTCAACTTACTTGCTGAGCTCTTCTAACTTTAAAACTAAGGGCACCAATATTTGAATATTAAAAATACTCATGTGCATCCAATTAAATCGTGACAACTCATTTTCCAACGTTTTAAGATTATCTTTTGTAACATTTCTTAGGAAAGCATCCATGGCAGGTTTAATTCTTATAACAAACGGTTCTAAGGACGTCATGGTTAAAATGACTCTTCTATAGCGAATTTATTTTCTTATATTTAAAAATTATTTATCCACTTGTTAGCGAAACTATACATGGAATTAAAAGATATGTTTACCTTTTCAGGAAAAATTATACCATATTAAACTTGGGGTTAGTTTTCAAATTGTAAACAATTGATTAGTAATGTCAACTTCGATGAACTGATTAATAAATTATTAGCTTACAATGGAACCGTCTTTAATTATTCTTTTGAAAGGCGAATTCGTACCAGGCAACTTCGACCAGGTAAATACTTGTGCCACTTTAATTTAATCATCATATATTCACGTTTCAGTTTATAATAAATGCAAAGGTTACAAATACTCACTTTTGTTCGAAATGGAATATAACTGTTACTTTTTGTTGGCAGAGATCTATAGTATGTATAATCACCTCAATTCGCCTTTGGATGTGAAGCAAGGCATTATGACACAAGGTATATTCGCCCCAATTTTATTTAAAAAAAATGTCTGCCTGGGACAAGGCGAGTTGAATATTAGGTGGCCTTATCCAAGGCGAATTGAATACTATACCAGTATTCAATTCGCCTTTATACAAGCGGTTATTGTGGGCGAAAATGATCACGTGTGCTTTTGAGACCACTTTCTCTGAATTCGCCTAGTCTGAGTTAATCAGAGTTGTTGTTGTTTGCTATTGTGAGCTCACCTTCCCTTATTCCGGTTATAACACCTGAACCATATGTTATTTACTGATATCAGGTCTGTCTGCGTACACATATTTTGCATAATTTTGTGCAAAATGTTGCAAAATCTTACAAAATGTTGTCTGCGTACTCCAAATCTCTTGAAGCGAGAGAGGCAACAAGAGAATTTTTTGACAGTTGGAAGTTAGAGAACTTGCAAATTGTTGCTGGAGAAATTTCTTCTTGCAAGATTTTGCAACTACTTTGAACAGCTGCTTTTATTTACTATTTGCATGAAATAATTTTTGTGAAATGAAAATAAAAATTGAAATTTAACAATGGCAGAGGTAAGTAGTTAGAATTGTGTTGATTTTTAACGTTTATAATAAACAAAACATTTTACTTCATGCTAGAAACGTCCAAATGTACTTTAATTAATAATATTTTAATTTACCGCGAGAATTCACTTTTGCGTACACATATGCTTAAATGCTTTTGCTTTCTTATTTCAATTGTTTATACACCGATCAGCTGTTTTCTTGCAAGATTTCACTGGATGCTGTCTGCGTACTTTTTGAGATATTTTTAGCCGACAGAGTAAAATTGGTCTTACTCTCCCAAAAAAAGTTACTGAGTATTTGCTACTGGAAAAGTACGCAGACAGACCTATCATTTCAAGTAGAATGTAATAACGTATTTTGAGGTCACAACAAACAAACCTTATAAAGTTTCTTTTGTTAATGTTTTGCTCATATTCAAATGCTAAAATCACAGAATATACTTTAAATCGTTTGGTCAATGAAAAAAACCATGGAAATTATAAAGCGTGCTTGCCAATTAAAACCCTTACAGCCCGAACATCAAGTTATACATCTTGAAAAGGGTGTAAATATAGTTGGACGCAATAAAAAGACTGGTATAAGGGATACTAAGTGTTCAAAACAACAGTTGGAATTAAACGTTGATTTAAATACTGCCAATGTAAAGATAAAAGTTTTAGGTTTAAATCCGTGCGGTGTTAATGGTTTGATGGCTCTACAAGATACCGAATGTGAATTACAGCATGGTGATGTACTGGAAGTGGTTTATGGACGACATCCCTTTGAAGTTGTATTTAAGCCGCCGCCGACAGAAAAATTAAATAAAACTTATGAAAATTTCGAGGTCCAAGATAAGTTAGAAGGAAATGACGTGGACTTATGGGACAGTGTTGACAATGGAAAAATTCTAATATATACCAGTGCAGGTACTAAGGCATCTGCTAAAATTGCGTCCTATGATATTGATGGTACAATAATTAAAACTAAATCTGGAAACGTTTTCCCAAAAACAACTGATGATTGGACCTTAAATTATCCAGAAATTCCTAAAAAGCTTAAATCTCTTTATGACGATGGCTTTAAGATATGTTTCTTCACTAATCAGGGGGGCATTGGAAAAGGCAAAGTTAATGTTGACGAATTTAAAGTGAAGATAAAAGAAATTATCGCTAAATTAAAAGTTCCCGTACAAGTATTTATTGCTACTTCAGATGGGTATTATCGTAAGCCTTTACCTGGTATGTGGGAGCATCTAGAAAAAGAAAAGAATTTTGATGTTCAAATTAAACGTGACCAAAGTTTTTATGTTGGAGATGCTGCCGGTCGGCCAGAAGTAGGCAAAGGTGTAAATAAACGTCGAAAAGATCACTCCTTGGCCGATAGATTATATGCACATAATCTTGGTATAACATTTTTTACTCCAGAAGAACATTTTTTGAACGTAAAAAAGGAAGAATGGACACGCCCCGAGTTCGATCCAACATTGGATTTCGAAGACTTGCCACTGCTGGATCCGAAAAATGCCAAAATCTCCTCAGATGAATGTGAAATGATCATTATGATGGGTCTTCCTGGATCAGGTAAATTAAATGATATTTGCTTAATAGAAAAAAAACTTAATTGAAATTCAGTTCATCGAATAACTTATGCACATATTGTATATGTATTGAGCACTAGCCGCGAAAGTAGTGTAACCCACACAAATCAAACTTTACTTTATTGTGAAATTTTTATTAATAAAATTTATATAATCATTCTAGATTTACATTAATTCGAAGCTTACCATTTATGCTGAATTGTGAATGGTACCCATAGGCCTCCAAATTTTCACCGGCACTGTTTGAATCAATATTTTACAAGACTATTCGTTTGAGGTTGTAAAACATTTCTTCACCATAGAAAAAGTTTGAAAAATATTGTCGGTTACATTATTTTCGCAATCAAGAATCAAAGTAGTTATATATAATGAATTCTTTCTTAGGAAAATCGCATTTTTCTCAAAAACACCTAGCTCCCATTGGTTACACTATAGCAAGTGCGGATGCACTTGGAAGCACTCAAGCATGTATAAAAAGTTGTGAGAAATCTTTAGCTGCCAATAAATCATGTGTTGTGGATAATACAAATGTTGATGTTGAATCACGCAAAAAATTTGTTGACTTGGCTAAAAAATACAACATTATATGTCGTTGCTTTATAATGAATGTCTCTGTGTCGCAGGTTAAACATAATATAGCATTTCGACAGCTAACTGATAGCAAGCATTCTAAAATTAATGATATGATTTTTAATACTATGAAAAAGAAATATACTGCCCCTTCTTTGAAGGAAGGTTTTTCAGAAATTGTAAAAGTAAATTTAAAAGCAAAATTTGATTGTGCTGATTTGAAACGTTTGTATAAATTATATTTAGTTGAAAAATAAAATGATGATTTAAAAATGGGAATTTAATATGGAATTTTTTTTGAAACAGCTTATATAATTAGATTTGATTTTGTATCAACTCCTTTCAGTCCAAAGTGAAAATACGTTTAGCTATATCAGATATAAGCCAATCAACAGCACTTAGTAGTTTTTCTCCAGTAACTGCACTTACACCTACGACTAACCAGTGATGTGTCGTAATATCGTCCAGATGAAGAATCTAAAAGAAAGGAACATACATATGTACATTATTTTGCACTTGTTACAATTCCTAAAAAAGCTTTGTATCAACTTAATAAACATACAGAACAAACATTAAATACCTACTTCTTTGATTTCGTTTGCCGATAAAGCACCAGGTAAATCTTGTTTATTTGCTAACACAAGCAATGTGGCTCCAGCCAATCTTTCTTCTTGTAATAATATTTCCAATTCTTGTTTACATGTTTCCAAACGCATGCGATCAGCACAATCAACGACCCATACTAGTCCATCTGTACATTCAAAATAATTACGCCAATATGAACGCAATGATCGTTGACCACCCACATCCCACATGTTCAACGTATAACCATTGTGCTCGAGTGTTTTTATATTAAAACCTAATGTTGGTGATATTGTGTCAATAGGTTCACCATTAAATCTTTTCAATATTGTAGTTTTGCCGGCATTGTCCAAACCCCTTTGAAAAAAATCGAATGATTCATGGTTATTCATTTGAAACACAAACTCTTGAATTTGTTTTTTCTTACAAAAGTAAAATACGCATTTCTTTTTCTTTTTGCCTCATTTTCTTTAGAACTGTTAGGAATCCCATCTTTTCGTATCAATCAATCAATTAATTAAAAATAATTTTAAAGTTAAAAATACAGCTGAAGTTTTGTTTTGTGTGGGTATTTAATGCCAGATTTCAAGTTGGAAGGATTACTTGAACGGTGCTGCCAGACATTTGATTCATCTCAATCGTCAAGATTTTAAAAAGTAATATATCGCTAATATTCAATTACATTAAACATTATATATATGTACATATATATATTAACATTTGTCTATATTTCCTTGTATAATTCTGAATTCATATACATGTGATATATGTTATATAAATTGCTCCGGTCTTCCCACTTCTTCAACATTGCTTAAAATAATTCAATGTTTACATACATGGTGCTATAACAAAGAGTTGCAATTATAGGCTACACTTATTTACAACTATGAATCATAATTCCAGCAGTAAATGTCAATTTAATAATTCCAATATGAACTTTTTGGAAAACCCTTGAACATTTGTGGCCTAAATTTATATCGAACGGTGAAAAAGATTGTTCGCTTTTTTCTTTTACTGAAATTATAAAAATAGCTGAAAATGATAAACTTGTCCAGAGTAAGTAATAAAAACTGTTTTTTTTTTTCGATAATACAATGTAACAAAAATTATTTTAATCCATTTAAACTATTTTAATCCATAAAACTATTTAAAAATACATTACGTAAGGTCGTTGCTCGAAGTTTCACCACCTCCGGTGCTCAACGCAGTGCAGCAAAAGGAGAAATTGAAAAAGGCTATTTTGAAATAAAAAAACTTCAAGAACATTTTCAAAAGAAGGATGGCAAACCCGTTTTCCTGAAGGGCTCTGCTTTCGATCAGGTCTTGTATCGTCTAACCGTTGCTCTTAGTTTAGTTGGGGTTGGTGGCATGGGTAAATTATTCTACGACCTTTCTGTGCCAAAATCAGAATAGATTGGTGTCCACAAAAATTTAAGAGCTAAGAATATTTGTATGCCCTATTTCCTGTATTTCTATATGTTTTTCAGCTCCAAATTGTAAGTTACTAATATAGTAAATGTCATCAAATATGTATGTATGTAAATAATTTTTTTTTTGTCGTTTGTATAGCATCTTAACGTTTTGGAAGCATTTCAACTTAAATTTTGTGTTAATGTTGCATTGATGTACATATATACACACACACATTCTTTAAATAAGAGAAATATATGAAATTATACTAAAAATATTGTCTCGGTTGTTTTAAATGGGGGTTTATTCCTATATCTGGAGGGTTGTTACTCTGTGTTGCTAATCGAAAGCAGCTTCTTTTGAATATCAATATGATACAAATTCGAAGTTTCTTTTAGGAAACTAATAGCGGGATAGCAATTCTAAAAAAAAAATTGGCCATAAGTAAATTAGAATCTTATACATATGTATTTATTTACTTTTCCAACGTATTGCATAGATCGTGCACGTTACTACTGTTTCATATAGAATTATAAACTTACATTCATTCTAAGCACTCGTCTCGGAAAAAGTAAGTACAAACCTTATTTGAACGCTTTTTCCAAAAACTTCATCTCAAATTCTGAAAGCGTAACAAGCATAACGTAGTATGTGAACTGCCCATTAGCAAACAGCATTTTAATGCTACTATTGTTAACACTTAAAAAACAAGTTAGAACATACATTTTAATTTTTGTTATCTTCGTATTAATTTTTTAATAAAAATATACGTACATATTAAAGTAATTTATGTTTAATGATTGATAGCGTGGCTCGATTATGGATAACAACCGAACCACAGTTGCTTTTGCCGAAAAAGCTCTAAAGAGCAACGTAAACTAGAAGCTGTCTGTTACCATCTGTAATATAATTTTCAGCAATCGCCACCTAAATAAAGTTCGGTTTTCACACATAATTAACCCAAGTAATTTATAGTTCTGTATTTTTTTTATTAATAAATTAAGCATAATAATTCAAACTCGTCTTCTTCTTAGCCTGTACCTCCATAATAGCATCCATGAAATCTTCATGAGTTACCTGAGTAGCTGAACGACGCAAAGCTATCATACCAGCTTCAACACAAACTGCTTTACATTGGGCACCATTGAAATCATCTGTGGACCGTGCAAGCTCTTCGAAGTTAACATCGCTACTAACATTCATTTTACGTGAATGAATTTGCATAATACGAGCACGAGCTTCTTCATTGGGATGAGGAAATTCAATTTTCCTATCTAATCGACCAGAACGCAGCAGTGCAGGGTCCAGAATATCTACACGATTTGTGGCAGCAATAACTTTGATGTCAGCCGTAGAACTGAAACCATCAAGTTGGTTGAGCAACTCTAACATAGTACGCTGTACTTCACGGTCACCAGCCTTCTCAGAATCGAAACGTTTTGTACCAATAGCGTCCAGTTCATCAATGAATATAATAGCTGGTGCCTTTTCTTTCGCTAATGCAAATGCATCTCTGACCAATTTGGCACCATCACCAATAAACATCTGCACCAATTGTGGACCAGCCAGTTTTAAAAAGGTAGATTTTGTCTGTGCGGCACATGCACGAGCTAATAATGTTTTACCAGTGCCAGGAGGGCCATACAGCAAAACACCCTTAGGAGGGTGAATACCTAAATTTTTGAATTTTTCTTTGTGTGTCATTGGTAAAACGACGGCTTCAATTAGTTCTTGGATTTGTTTATCCAAGCCTCCAATATCGGAGTATTGCTCTGTAGGACGTTCATCTACCTCCATGGCCTTAACACGAGCATCGTATTCGGCGGGCAGAGTCTCTAATATTAAATAAGAATCTTTGTTAACGCCAACCAAATCGCCAGGTTTCAATTTTTCGGCATCGACGAGACCAATAACAGGCAAAAAATATGCTTGACGAGTTGACGTTTTTATTACGGCACATTTCCCCTTACGTTGGTTGTCGAGAACTTGTACGGCACCATCGTCTTCATCTTCTTGGGCTTCCATATCTAACAGTTCAATAACATTCGACACTAAATAAGGCAATGTTTTATTTACCTACAAATGATTTGAAATTTATTTATGGATACATGTCTAGATATATGTACATACTTATGTATATATGCATCTTTTGTGCCATACATACCTTAATTTTTTCGGTATTGTCCTTTATTTTATCATTTTGCGCTTGAATTTCATGGGTTATCCGCATAACCTCGCTTTTCATTATTTTAATCTCATTGTCCATTAAACGTGTCCTGCTAACAATTTCATCCGTAGACATACGGAGGACTTCCTCACCAAGTTCTTCGCCATCTTCCCAAATAGATTTATCTTCCAATGTAGCGGCCATTACAGTAAAATATACAGGCAGTTAAGTTATATGTTTTCTTAAATTACAGGGAAACTTATAATAATTTTTATGGTTTAAATAATTATTTCTGTTTTACCGATGACTTGTAAATTTTTGTTTTGTGATGGTGTTTGACAGCTTTCGATCATACAACAACAAAAACGTATCAAATATACAGAGTTGCTTGTTTAGTACACAATTGAGCTACACAGCACCAGGCGAATTAAACCAAGTGGCTGTGTTACGTAATAATAAATTTTTTGCTCCTACACTGAACTACAAGTAACAATGGTCCAATTAGACCAAGTCCTTACTAATGCACTAGGTTTAGTTGTGTGTATTAATGCAAACATGTGCGCTAATATTTTCTTATAACTATAAATCTAAAATTATAGAAAATATTTTGCCAAAAAAACCTGAATTTCCCATACAAATGTCTTGTAGTACTTGTGTAAATAGAACTACACTTTTCATGTTTCATACGTATGGTATTGGAAATATTTATAGAAATTGACAGCACTTAATATCAGCTGTGCAGTTTTGGCGCCAAATGTAAACAGACTTTTGTTTTCATTGCGAAATTTATAAATAAAATCTGCAGGTTAAAGTTAGAGTTGTGGACTTATTTAAAATTTATAATTGCATATCTTTATCGTGATAACATGGAGAAAGCCACTAGCAGAAAAATTTTACAAAATACTGGAAAATTTGTTGCAGAAACTAGAGCTGAAGGGTAAATATGTAAAATCTTTTCGATCAGTATGCCAATTATATACATACATATGTATACCAATTTTTTCCTCTTAATAGGGACGACTTTTTTAATGAAGCCGATTACAGACAGTCTAGAGAAAATGATAAAATTGATTCTAAATATGGTTTCGATCGCGTAAAAGATCGAGTTGAGAGGACAGGCTACCTTATTAATATGCATACGGTAAGTACAATTTTATGAATATACACACATATGTAAATATACATATATATATATATATATATATATATTATTGTTGATTCTGTAGACAGAAGTTTTAGATGAAGATCGTCGCCTGGTGGCGGCTTTAGATCTCTTCTTCATACAAATGGATGGCTCCCGTTTTAAATATACTGTACCATATCAACCTTATTTCCTGGTAAAACCAGATGAGAAGCAAGCTATAGAAGTTGCCCGTTATTTGAGTCGCAAATACTCTGGTAAATTAGTTGGAGTTGAGCACATTTACAAAGAAGATTTAGATTTACCAAATCATTTGACCGGCATAAAGCAACAATATCTAAAGCTGACTTTTCTTAATCAAACGGCTATGACAAAAGTGCGTCGTGAAATTATGGCTGCTGTACGAAAAAATATTGAAAGGGAAAAATCCAACACATATTATCTACAAATGTTGGCCTCTTCCTTAGCCGCCAATACGGCAAGCGAAGGTGGAGATGGTAAAAAGCAATCTGATTATCTTGATTCCATAAAGGATATACGAGAACATGATGTGCCTTATCATGTGCGTGTGTCTATAGATTTAAAAATATTTTGTGGTCAATGGTACAATATACGTTGCCGCAGTGGCAATATGGAATTACCCATTATAACGCCCCGCCCAGATATACTTGAACGTCCAGAACCAGTAGTCTTTGCTTTCGATATCGAAACCACAAAATTACCCCTTAAATTCCCAGATGCGCAGTCCGATCAAATTATGATGATATCTTACATGATTGATGGTCAAGGGTATCTGATTACTAACCGCGAAATTATTTCATGTGATGTGGATGATTTCGAATATACACCCAAGCCTGAGTTTGAGGGAAATTTTATTGTATTTAATGAGAGCAATGAAATGCAATTAATACAAAAGTTTTTTGATCACATAATGGAAGTCCGTCCCCATATTGTTGTAACATATAACGGCGACTTCTTTGATTGGCCTTTTGTTGAGACTAGAGCAGCGGTATATGATTTAGACATGAAACTAGAAATTGGGTTTTCAAAATCGAGAGATGGAAATTACTTGTGCAGGCCCTCTATACACATGGATTGTTTGTGTTGGGTAAGTTCTACATCTTCATCTTTTCTTTAATATCATAAGTAAGTTTCGCTAATACCATAAAATTGTAATAAGACCGATAAATTCAAGAACACTAAAGATATCGCTTTCTAATTTCCGATCATACCTAAAAAAAAAATCAAACTAAAGTACCTACTTATTTACATACATATAAACATACTTTAAAATTTACAATAGTTGTTTCGACTTATGACCCCTCAATTCCACCGATTTAATTAATAATTATCATTTCATAGTTTTTGGTGAAAGATCTACATGTACTAGATACAAACTTTTTTTTTATTTTAAAGTTTTATCTTAAAAACTCCATAGGTTAAACGTGATTCTTATCTACCAGTTGGTTCTCAAGGCCTTAAAGCTGTTGCAAAAGCGAAGCTGAGGTATGATCCTGTTGAACTAGATCCCGAAGACATGTGCAAGATGGCTGTGGAACAGCCACAAGTATTGTCAAACTATTCTGTTTCAGATGCTGTAGCTACTTATTATCTATACATGAAATATGTACATCCTTTTATATTCGCTTTAAATACTATTATTCCCATGGAACCAGATGAAATTCTCCGTAAAGGTTCTGGAACACTTTGTGAAACTTTACTTATGGTTCAAGCATATCACGCTAACATTGTTTACCCAAACAAACAACAAAGTGAACTCAATAAACTCTCGAATGAAGGACACGTATTAGATTCAGAAACATATGTGGGTGGTCATGTGGAAGCGCTAGAATCTGGAGTATTTCGTGCTGACATACCATGTCGTTTTCGTTTAGATCCCAATATGATTCAGCAATTAATGGATAACGTTGATCGTGTATTAAAGCATGCCTTGGAGGTGGAAGAAGGAATACCTTTGGAGAAGGTAAACAATCTGAATGAGGTCCATAAAGAGATATGTCAGGCGTTAAAGGGTTTGCATGATATACCAAATCGTTTAGAACAACCTGTTATATATCATTTGGATGTGGGTGCTATGTATCCAAATATTATTTTAACTAATCGCTTGCAACCTTCCGCCATGGTCAGTGACACTGATTGTGCTGCATGTGATTTCAATAAACCAGATGCACGTTGTAAACGTAATATGGATTGGTTGTGGCGTGGCGAAATGTTACCAGCGTCCAGAAATGAATTTCAAAGAATACAACAGCAGTTAGAAACTGAAAAATTTCCTCCTTTATTTCCCGGTGGCCCTCAAAGAGCATTTCATGAAATTTCCAAGGAAGATCAGGCAGCTTACGAGAAAAAGCGTTTATCGGATTACTGCCGAAAAGCATATAGGAAGACTAAAATCACTAAGCTGGAAACACGAAATTCTACAATATGTCAAAAGGAGAACAGTTTCTATGTAGACACTGTGAGAGCCTTCCGCGATCGCCGTTACGAGTACAAAGGTCTTACTAAAGTGGCTAAAGCAGCCGTGAGTGCAGCTATAGCCTCTGGCGATGCCTCAGAAATCAAAGCGGCTAAAGGCAGAGAAGTTTTATATGACTCTTTGCAGTTGGCACATAAATGTATTTTGAATTCATTCTATGGTTATGTTATGCGTCGCGGAGCTCGATGGCATTCTATGCCTATGGCTGGGATTGTATGTTTAACCGGATCTAACATTATTACCAAAGCTCGAGAAATTATTGAACGCGTTGGTCGGCCGTTAGAATTGGATACCGATGGTATTTGGTGTATTTTGCCTGGTTCTTTCCCACAGGAATTTACTGTATTGACCTCGCATGAAAAAAAGAAGAAGATTAATATATCTTATCCAAATGCAGTCCTCAACACTATGGTGAAAGACTTTTTTACGAATGATCAATATCACGAGTTGGTGAAAGCGAAAGATGATTCTGGAGAACCTCCTGAATATACAATAAGAGAGGAAAATTCAATATTCTTTGAAGTTGATGGTCCATACTTGGCCATGGTATTGCCTGCAGCCAAAGAAGAGGGCAAGAAATTAAAAAAAAGGTACGCCGTGTTTAATTTTGATGGTTCTCTGGCTGAACTTAAAGGTTTTGAAGTAAAACGCCGGGGTGAATTGCAGCTGATCAAGAACTTTCAAAGTTCAGTATTTGAGGCATTTTTAGCAGGTAGTACACTAGAAGAATGTTATGCTTCAGTGGCTAAAGTTGCTGACTATTGGTTGGACGTCTTATACAGCCGAGGTTCCAATCTGCCCGATTCAGAGCTTTTCGAATTAATATCGGAAAATAAGTCTATGTCCAAGAAGCTTGAGGAGTATGGTGCCCAAAAATCGACTTCTATATCAACTGCCAAAAGATTAGCCGAATTTTTAGGTGAGCAAATGGTTAAAGATGCTGGCTTAGCATGTAAATATATCATATCGCGAAAGCCAGAAGGCGCACCCGTTACTGAGAGAGCAATACCTTTGGCTATTTTTCAATCGGAGCCCAGCGTTCGAAGACACCATCTTCGTCGCTGGTTAAAGGATAATACTATGGGCGATGCTGATATACGTGAAGTTTTGGACTGGAATTATTATATTGAACGCTTGGGTGGAGCTATTCAAAAAATTATTACTATACCGGCTGCTCTACAGGGTCTAGCAAATCCTGTGCCTAGAGTGCAGCACCCTGACTGGTTGCACAAAAAAATATCTGAAAAAAATGATGTATTCAAACAGCGTAGAATTAATGAAATGTTTTCAGCTAGACCAAAACCTAAACCAGCATTGACTTCATCCAGCAATGACAGCGAAGCTAAAGACGTTGATATAGCAGATATGGAAGATTTGGTGGGAGTAGAACAAACAACTGATGGACGACCCAGAGTTACGAAAAGACGTAGAGCTACATTAGACGACGAGGAAAATGAACCAACTCAACCGGAGCCTACGTCATGGCGACAAGCTCTAGGGCAACCGCCAATCATCGGTAAAACACGTAAAGATATCATAGAATGGGTTAAGTTTCAAAAGCTCAAGTGGGCTTGGCAGCTTGAAAGAAGAGAACGTTATAAACAACAACACAAAAGATTGCGAAATGATAATAAAAATGATGAGCAAGACCACAGATCATCCTCTAAAGGGGCAATATCTACAGCAACTTTGGGAGGATTCTTAAGAAGAGCTCAGCGCACTTTGTTAGATCAAGTTTGGCAAATTTTACAAATTGTACCCATTGATGATCTAGGACACTTTACGGTCTGGGCTATGATCGGTGAGGAATTGCACAAAATCAAATTAATTGTGCCTCGTATATTCTATGTAAATCAAAGAAGCTTAGCTCCTCCAGAAGAGGGCCAAATGTGGAGGAAAGTAAATCGTGTATTGCCACGTTCTCGCCCTGTTTACAATCTGTATAGATATAGTGTACCTGAACAAGTTTTCAAAGACAATTGCTTGGGTATGCTCGCAGATCTCGCAACTCCAGATATTGAAGGTATTTACGAAACACAAATGTCTTTGGAATTTAGAGCTCTTATGGACATGGGATGTTTATGTGCTGTGCAACGGCAAGAAGCGAAAAGATTGGCTATTTTAGCTACTAAAGATCTGGAAAGCTTTAGCATAGAGCAATTAGAACAGAAGTCTCAAGCACACATTAAATACCTACAAGGCTCTAATACTAAACTAAGAAAAATTTTCCTTTATCAACACAATATACCAACGGCAAAAAAAGAAATATGGTCAATTATTTTGATGGCCAGTAAAAAAGCTATTGTCATAGCTTTAGATACAGTACGAACAAATCAAATGCCCAATATGAAAAATCTATACACAGCCGAAAGATTAGCTTTAATTAAGAATTTACAAAATCCAGAAGATGGAACGAAAATACCAGCAGAAGATTTTACGTTTGAAATATTTATAGAGGTTGATATCAAACAAGTCTATCGTCACGTACAAAAGGCCTTGTCCATTTATAAGGAAGAAAAACGTGGACCTACCATAATTTGCATGCAAACGGCCTTAGAGGCTCGTAAACTAAGCAATAATATGCCAATATTATTAGATTTTCCACAAGCTGAAATTCATATATCGGATGATGCCTCTCTTCTTTCGGGATTAGACTGGCAACGGCAGGGTTGCCGTGCGTTGGTCCGCCATTTTCTGAATTTAAACAATGTTGTGGAATTGATGCTAGATCAATGCCGATATTTTCATGTACCCTTAGGAAATATGCCTCCAGATACAGTATTGTTTGGTGCTGACATTTTCTTCGCCAGATTGCTGCAAAAGCATAATTTTGTTTTATGGTGGTCTTCTACTACTCGACCTGATTTGGGTGGGCGAGAAGCAGACGACAGCAGATTGTTAGCTGAATTTGAAGACAATATTACTGTAGTTCAAAATCATGCCGGATTTTATCCTGACGTTTGTGTAGAATTAGCCCTAGACAGTCTGGCAGTGTCTGCTCTCCTGCAATCCACAAAAATTCAAGAAATGGAAGGTGCTTCTTCCGCCGTAACATTTGATGTAATGCCGCAAGCATCCCTAGAGGAAATGATAGGCACAGTGCCAGCAGCTACTCTGCCGAGTTACGATGAGACAGCGCTTTGTTCAGCCGCATTTCGTGTAATGCGATCTATGGTAAATGGTTGGCTAAGAGAAGTGTCAATTAATCGCAATATTTTCTCCGACTTTCAAATTGTTCACTTTTATCGCTGGGTTAGGTCCAGCAATGCCTTGCTCTACGATCCAGCCTTAAGAAGATCTCTTAACAATTTAATGAGAAAAATGTTTTTAAGAATTATTGCAGAATTTAGACGTCTAGGCGCCACCATTATATACGCTGACTTTAATCGCATTATCTTGTCTTCGAGTAAAAAATCAGTGGCTGATGCTTTGGCCTATGTAGACTACGTGGTCCAATCCTTAAGAAACAAGGAAATGTTTCACTCTATTCAGTTGTCCTTCGAACAATGTTGGGACTTTATGCTTTGGCTGGATCATGCCAACTATTCTGGTATACGAGGTCGTTTGCCTAAAGGAATAGATGAATCTACTGTTGGCGATGTAACAGCAGGTGCTTTAGCGGCTCAAACCGAAAATCATTTAAAGAATATCGAAACCCCAGGATCAGATAATGAAGATTCGGACAATGACGTCGAAGAAGTGGAGCGAGGCACCGAAGATGTAGAAAATGCTGAAGAACAATTATCCCTTGAGTTAAACTGGACTTTATGTGAACATTTACCAGAAGAAAATGAGTGCCGTGAAAAATTCGAAAGTCTACTAACAATATTTATGCAGTCTTTAGCGGAACGAAAAACGACACACCAGGCGATTAAAGATATATCGCATCCTGCATTTGATTTTATTATTAAGTTGCATCGAAACTATGGTAAAGGTAAACACAGTCCGGGTTTGGATTTAATTCGTACCCTTATTAAGGTTCTTAATGTTGATAAGGCATTATTGGAGGACGTAAATGAATTGCGTCGTAATATGTTGCGTTTGGTTGGTGTCGGTGAGTTTTCAGATTTGGCTGAATGGAAAGATCCATGTGATAGTTATACCATATCAGAAGTCATCTGTAAGGCATGTAATCATTGTCGGGACTTGGACTTGTGCAAAGACAAACACCGTGCAATGAAAGATGGAATGTAAGTAAAATAATTGATATTAAACATATGTACATACATAATTATGTATAACAAAAAAAAAAAAAAAAAAAAAAAAAATGCTTGCGATGCTAAAAACAAACTACAATTGAAATAATTTTTTCCAGTCCGGTTTGGTTGTGTGCCCAGTGCTTTGTGTCCTACGATAATGAAGAAATTGAAATACGCATTATAGATGTTGTCCAAAGGAAGTTAATGTCATACGTTTTGCAAGATCTACGCTGTAAACGCTGTAATGAAATAAAACGGGAAAATATGGCTCAATTTTGTACATGTGCTGGTGAATTTGTACCGCTCATATCTGGAATGGAAATCGACCAGTTACTGAGGACTTTTCGTAAAGTGGCAGAATATCACAAAATGGATTTACTGAATGAGACTGTACAACAAATAACAACTACTATATAGTTTATTACTACAAATGTAAACATAGTTGGAAATAAATATAAGTTAGTAGTTGATTATCAGAAATCTATATTTTATTTTATATATTTCCCGACATCGATAAACAAAGAAGTCAATAAATTGAAATCAAGACAGATTAAGTTTATACTGATTAAACTTTTAAGAAGAAAATTAATTTCTAAAATCGTTACCATAAAAAGCTCAATTTATTCGGTCGGCATTTGCATAGAGATGTCATTAACAATGAAGCTTGAATTTCTGCATTTTATTTAAATTAAAACCTAAACGGATGTAGTGATGGGATCAATTTTAACTTCAGGAAATTTAAAGTCTGGGAATTTGGTCATATCGGTTTTTCCATCACTGCCGTACTGCTTGGCAACACGTTCTAATTCATTTTTCATTTCTCTTTCGATTTCGGGCGAAGGATCAACGATTTTGCCGCCTCTGGAATAAATCATAATATGCTTAAGCTGCATTTCGAAAGCTTATTTTATATCCATTTTGGAAAACTTACGAGCTCTTTTGTTTATATTCTCGTACTTTGTCCAAGAAAAGTTGCTGAATAGGATCAGATGCCTTATTCATGGCTGGAGCGATTATACCAATGCTGCGGCGGGCTTCAACACGCAGAACTTTAACCCCATTCAAAATTGTTCTGGACAGCATCTATAAAAATTATTGTTTAAACTTTATTGATTGATTGATTTATAGAAAAATGTTTATTAAATTTTAAGTAACCTGAAAAACTTTACAGGTTATGTAATCATTTTCAACTTGAATTTTTCACAACAAAAGAACTTTCTGCCTCAATGTTAACGATGACAATAATTGAATAACTGGTCAGAGCTACTAGAATTAGTTTGAAAAATTACCTTGTTATTAATTTGTTTTGTTTTAATTTAAATTTAAATTAAAAAATCATAAGCTGATTACTGGCTCCCGTGCACAAATATGTAAATTTTTAAGTTTTTACACAATGGTTTTTTATATCTGTCACTTTGACAACCTTGTCATTAAAAGTCGTCAGAAGTCAGAAGTTGCCAGAAAATATTTTCTGCCTCTATATACTTCCTCTTTTTCAATGCGAAAGAAAAATAAACGCGACTTAGGGTTAAGGCGAATTAATCATTAATTTACCTTGGTCGCTACCACCTGTTATGAATTCGCATTGAAGCAACACATTCAAAGGTTATACGCAATTTAATTCACAATTTAAAAAAAAATGGGGTTTTAGGTGTCTAAAACTTATGTCGGAAAATTGCATCTTTAATAAAACCGCTTTGGAGCACACCGGTCGGATGGCTACAGAGTCTATAACGGACACACTGTACTACTACACTACACCCAAAATTAAATAAAAATTATTGGTATTAACTTAATTACATAGATACATATGTATATTTTACATCAATAAAATAAAAATATAAGTCAATCAATGTAATATTAGTGACTAGTACAAGTAGTTACATGTGTATGTACTTATTTTAATGTTTAAAACAGAAATTAAATATGCCTAGAAGTTCATACGTCGTTAAAACAAAAAATTAATTAATTAATCGAAATTAACAAAGAAATTAAATTTAGCCAATAATACAAAAATAACAAAATTCAATTAATAAAAATAACTAAAAACAAAAGCTTAAGGATTATATATTATTGATATTTTTCTGAAGAATGTATTTTTTATTTTATCAATGTTATTTGATAAAAACAATTTAAATTCTGCACAGTCCATTTGAAAGCAGACAGAAAATTTGACACATTGAACATATAGTTTTCAGTGTTGCCAGGCAATTCCTGTCTTCTGTGGCTAGAAATATAAAACTTTTAATTTTGGAAACTAAAGAAGAACATTAGCCATCAAAAAGAAAGGACAAAATAGGACAATTCAATTAAAAAAAGGACAATTTATTTTGTTTAAATTTAAAAGAGGACTGTCCTTTTTAAAAAAGGACGGATGGTCACCGTAATAATAATACATTTACATCTTTCTTCTCATAGTTAAGTTTGATCAAATTTCAACTATCTAATCATAGCGCACATTCCAACAATTTATAGATTTTCTATAGGTATGTAGATGTTGCCAGTACTTTTGTTAACAAAATTAAAATTAAGTATTCTTTTATTTTTCAATTTCAGGTTATTCGTATCATCTTATTTAAATTTAAAAATGAATCAGAAGTGTTTTAGTGTTATATCCGTGAAAAAGAAAAATATCGCCCATCAAGGTTGGTTCTGTCTGCAGATTGTTTTGTACGTGTCGTTCGGTATTTCTATTTTTTGTGTTTTACGACGTTTCAAGTAATAGTGTAACGAAATTTTAATATGTAACGGTACTTTAAATCGTATTTTTTAAAATATAAATTTAGTGTCATTTTCCGTATGTTAAACTAAATTTAAAATTAGTGACTGCAGCAATAGCCAACCGTAGCAAAAATAAATTAAGTGAGAAGGGCCAGTATATGTGAAAAAAGTGTTTTTGTTTATAACAAAAAAATAAAAATGTAATGTTCGAATTAAATCTTCCGCGACCCATAAATAATATCATCACGTCATATATAAAGCAGAGCATTGGTAAGTTTTTGTTTTTTTTTAATTAAAAAAAAAATAAGATATGAATATCGATATTTAATAGAACAAACGTAATGATCATATATATTGTTGGATGTCTATTCCAACACACATACATACATAGCTCGATGGAACTTTTTGGTTTAAATCTTTGGTAGTTGATATAAATGTATCTTAACTAAGATAACTTTGTATGATATCTACGGAAATTTGGCTATATGTGGGCACATTTTTGTTTGTCACTAATTTAAACCAATTGAAAACTAATCCGAAGGATCAATACTTATTGACTACATAAGTCTGCTTTCTCAATTGTGTTTGAGAATTTTTCTATAAAATTTTGAAAATTAAAATTGTTTAAATTTTTGATGATCTCTGAGAGAATTTTTCCATTTGTGGGCACATTTTTGTTTGTCACTCATTAGGACCAGTGGGAAATTAGGGCCAAGGGTCCATACTTATAGACTAATTAAGTCCGATTTCTCAATTGTATTTAAGAATTTTTCTATAAAATTTTAAAAATTAAAATTTATATAAATTTTGATGAACTCTACGGGAATTTGGACATTTGTCGGCATATTTTTGTTTGTCACTCATTTGGACCAATGGGAAATTAAGGCCTAGGGTCCATACTTATAGACTACATAAGTCTGATTTCTCAATTGTATTTGAGAATTTTTCTATAAGATTTTGAAAATTGAAATTTATGTAAATTTTGATGAGCTCTACGGGACATTGGCCATTTGTGAGCACATTTTTGTTTGTCACTCATTTGGACCAATGGGAAATTAAGGCCAAGTGTCCACATTTGTAGACTACATAAGTCCGATTTCTTAATTGTATTTAACAATTTTTCTATAAAATTTTAAAAATTAAAATTTATATAAATTTTGATGAACTCTACGGGAATTTGGACATTTGTGGGCACATTTTTGTTTGTCACTCATTTGGACCAATGGGAAATTAAGGCCTAGGGTCCATACTTATAGACTACATAAGTCTGATTTCTCAATTGTTTTTGAGAATTTTTCTATAAGATTTTGAAAATTGAAATTTATGTAAATTTTGATGAGCTCTACGGGACATTGGCCATTTATGAGCACATTTTTGTTTGTCACTCATTTGGACCAATGGGAAATTAAGGCCAAGTGTCCATATTTGTAGACTACATAAGTCCGATTTCTTAATTGTATTTAAGAATTTTTCTATAAAATTTTAAAAATTAAAATTTATATAAATTTTGATGAACTCTACGGGAATTTGGACATTTGTGGGCACATTTTTGTTTGTCACTCATTTGGACCAATGGGAAATTAAGGCCGGGTCCATACTTATAGACAACATAAGTCTTATTTCTCAATTGTATTTGAGAATTTTTCTATAAGATTTTGAAAATTGAAATTTATGTAAATTTTGATGAGCTCTACGGGAATTTGGCCATGTGTGAGCACATTTTTGTTTGTCACTCATTTAGACCAATGGGAATTTAAGGCCAAGTGTCCATATTTGTAGACTACATAAGTCCGATTTCTCAATTGTATTTAAGAATTTTTCTATAAAATTTTAAAAATTAAAATTTATATAAATTTTGATGAACTCTACGGGAATTTGGACATTTGTGGGCACATTTTTGTTTGTCACTCATTTGGACCAATGGGAAATTAAGGCCGGGTCCATACTTATAGACAACATAAGTCTTATTTCTCAATTGTATTTGAGAATTTTTCTATAAGATTTTGAAAATTGAAATTTATGTAAATTTTGATGAGCTCTACGGGAATTTGGCCATGTGTGAGCACATTTTTGTTTGTCACTCATTTAGACCAATGGGAATTTAAGGCCAAGTGTCCATATTTGTAGACTACATAAGTCCGATTTCTCAATTGTATTTAAGAATTTTTCTATAAAATTTTAAAAATTAAAATTTATATAAATTTTGATGAACTCTACGGGAATTTGGACATTTGTGGGCACATTTTTGGTTCTCTCATTTGGAACAATGGGAAATTAAAGCCAAGGGTTCATACTTACAGACTACATAAGTCTGATTTCTCTATTGTATTTGAGAATTTTTCTATAAGATTTTGAAAATTGAAATTTATGTAAATTTTGATGAGCTCTACGGGACATTGGCCATTTGTGAACACATTTTTGTTTGTCACTCATTAAGACAAATAGGAAATTAAGGCCAAGTGTCCATATTTGTAGACTACATAAGTCCGATTTCTCAATTGTATTTAAGAATTTTTCTATAAAATTTTAAAAATTAAAATTTATATAAATTGTGATGAACTCTACGGGAATTTGGACATTTGTGGGCACATTTTTGGTTCTCTCATTTGGAACAATGGGAAATTAAAGGCAAGGGTTCATACTTACAGACTACATAAGTCTGATTTCTCTATTGTATTTGAGAATTTTTCTATAAGATTTTGAAAATTGAAATTTATGTAAATTTTGATGAGCTCTACGGGACATTGGCCATTTGTGAACACATTTTTGTTTGTCACTCATTAAGACAAATAGGAAATTAAGGCCAAGTGTCCATATTTGTAGACTACATAAGTCCGATTTCTCAATTGTATTTAAGAATTTTTCTATAAAATTTTAAAAATTAAAATTTATATAAATTTTGATGAACTCTACGGGAATTTGGACATTTGTGGGCACATTTTTGGTTCTCTCATTTGGAACAATGGGAAATTAAAGCCAAGGGTTCATACTTACAGACTACATAAGTCTGATTTCTCTATTGTATTTGAGAATTTTTCTATAAGATTTTGAAAATTGAAATTTATGTAAATTTTGATGAGCTCTACGGGACATTGGCCATTTGTGAACACATTTTTGTTTGTCACTCATTAAGACAAATAGGAAATTAAGGCCAAGTGTCCATATTTGTAGACTACATAAGTCCGATTTCTCAATTGTATTTAAGAATTTTTCTATAAAATTTCAAAAATTAAAATTTATATAAATTGTGATGAACTCTACGGGAATTTGGACATTTGTGGGCACATTTTTGTTTGTCACTCATTTGGACCAATGGGAAATTAAGGCCTAGGGTCCATAATTATAGACTACATAAGTCTTATTTCTCAATTGTATTTGAGAATTTTTCTATAAGATTTTGAAAATTGAAATTTATGTAAATTTTGATGAGCTCTACGCGACATTGGCCATTTGTGAGCACATTTTTGTTTGTCACTCATTGGGACCAATGGGAAATTAAGGCCAAGTGTCCATATTTGTAGAGTACATAAGTCCGATTTCTCAATTGTATTTAAGAATTTTTCTATAAAATTTTAAAATTTAAAATTTATATAAATTTTGATGAACTCTACGGGAATTTGGACATTTGTGGGCATATTTTTGTTTGTCACTCATTTGGACCAATGGAAAATTAAGGCCTAGGGTCCATACTTATAGACTACATAAGTCTGATTTCCCAATTGTATTTGAGAATTTTTCTATAAGATTTTAAAAATTAAAATTTATGTAAATTTTGATGAGCTCTACGGGACATTGGCCATTTGTGATCACATTTTTGTTTGTCACTCATTTGGACCAATGGGAAATTAGGGCCTAGGGTCCTTACTTATAGACTACATAAGTCCGATTTCTCAATTTACGTAAATTTTTGATGATCTCTGAGAGAATTTTTGCATTTGCGGGCACATTTTTGTTTGTCTCTCATTTGGAACAATGGGAAATTAAGGCCTAGGGTCCATACTTATAGACTACATAAGTCTTATTTCTCAATTGTATTTGAGAATTTTTCTATAAGATTTTGAAAATTGAAATTTATGTAAATTTTGATGAGCTCTACGGGACATTGGCCATTTGTGAGCACATTTTTGTTGGTCACTCATTTGGATCAATGGGAAATTAAGGCCAAGTGTCCATATTTGTAGACTATATAAGTCTGATTTCTCAATTGTATTTAAGAATTTTTCTATAAAATTTTAAAAATTAAAATTTATATAAATTTTGATGAACTCTACGGGAATTCGGACATTTGTGGGCACATTTTTGTTTGTCACTCATTTGGACCAATGGGAAATTAAGGCCTAGCGTCCATAATTATAGACTACATAAGTCCGATTTCTCAATTGTATTTGAGAATTTTTTTATAAAATTTTGAAAATTAAAATTTATATAAATTTTGATGAGCTCTACGGGACATTGGCCATTTGTGAGCACATTTTTGTTGGTCACTCATTTGGATCAATGGGAAATTAAGGCCAAGTGTCCATATTTGTAGACTATATAAGTCTGATTTCTCAATTGTATTTAAGAATTTTTCTATAAAATTTTAAAAATTAAAATTTATATAAATTTTGATGAACTCTACGGGAATTCGGACATTTGTGGGCACATTTTTGTTTGTCACTCATTTGGACCAATGGGAAATTAAGGCCTAGCGTCCATAATTATAGACTACATAAGTCTGATTTCTCAATTGTATTTAAGAATTTTTCTATAAAATTTTAAAAATTAAAATTTATATAAATTTTGATCAACTCTACGGGAATTTGGACATTTGTGGGCACATTTTTGTTTGTCACTCATTTGGACCAATGGGAAATTAAGGCCTAGCGTCCATAATTATAGACTACATAAGTCTGATTTCCCAATTGTATTTGAGAATTTTTCTATAAGATTTTAAAAATTAAAATTTATGTAAATTTTGATGAGCTCTACGGGACATTGGCCATTTGTGATCACATTTTTGTTTGTCACTCATTTGGACCAATGGGAAATTAGGGCCTAGGGTCCTTACTTATAGACTACATAAGTCCGATTTCTCAATTTACGTAAATTTTTGATGATCTCTGAGAGAATTTTTGCATTTGCGGGCACATTTTTGTTTGTCTCTCATTTGGAACAATGGGAAATTAAAGCCAAGGGTCCATACTTATAGACTACATAAGTCTTATTTCTCAATTGTATTTGAGAATTTTTCTATAAAATTTTAAAAATTAAAATTTATATAAATTTTGATCAACTCTACGGGAATTTGGACATTTGTGGGCATATTTTTGTTTGTCACTCATTTGGACCAATGGGAAATTAAGGCCTAGGGTCCATACTTATAGACTACATAAGTCTTATTTCTCAATTGTATTTGAGAATTTTTCTATAAGATTTTGAAAATTGAAATTTATGTAAATTTTGATGAGCTCTACGGGACATTGGCCATTTGTGAGCACATTTTTGTTGGTCACTCATTTGGATCAATGGGAAATTAAGGCCAAGTGCCCATATTTGTAGACTATATAAGTCGGATTTCTCAATTGTATTTGAGAATTTTTCTATAAGATTTTGAAAATTGAAATTTATGTAAATTTTGATGAGCTCTACGGGACATTGGCCATTTGTGAGCATATTTTTGTTTGTCACTCATTTGGACCAATGGGAAATTTAGGCCAAGTGTCCATATTTGTAGGCTATATAAGTCTGATTTCTCAATTGTATTTAAGAATTTTTCTATAAAATTTTAAAAATTAAAATTTATATAAATTTTGATGAACTCTACGGGAATTCGGACATTTGTGGGCACATTTTTGTTTGTCACTCATTTGGACCAATGGGAAATTAAGGCCTAGCGTCCATAATTATAGACTACATAAGTCCGATTTCTCAATTGTATTTGAGAATTTTTTTATAAAATTTTGAAAATTGAAATTTATGTAAATTTTGATGAGCTCTACGGGACATTGGCCATTTGTGAGCACATTTTTGTTGGTCACTCATTTGGATCAATGGGAAATTAAGGCCAAGTGTCCATATTTGTAGACTATATAAGTCGGATTTCTCAATTGTATTTGAGAATTTTTCTATAAGATTTTGAAAATTGAAATTTATGTAAATTTTGATGAGCTCTACGGGACATTGGCCATTTGTGAGCATATTTTTGTTTGTCACTCATTTGGACCAATGGGAAATTTAGGCCAAGTGTCCATATTTGTAGGCTATATAAGTCTGATTTCTCAATTGTATTTGAGAATTTTTCTATAAGATTTTGAAAATTGAAATTTATGTAAATTTTGATGAGCTCTACGGGACATTGGCCATTTGTGAGCACATTTTTGTTGGTCACTCATTTGGATCAATGGGAAATTAAGGCCAAGTGTCCATATTTGTAGACTATATAAGTCTGATTTCTCAATTGTATTTAAGAATTTTTCTATAAAATTTTAAAAATTTAAATTTATGAATCAGAAGTGTTTCAGTGTTATATCCGTGAAAAAGAAAAATATCTCCCATCAAGGTTGGTTCTGTCTGCAGATTGTTTTGTACGTGTCGTTCGGTATTTCTATTTTTTGTGTTTTACGACGTTTCAAGTAATAGTGTAACGAAATTTTAATATGTAACGGTACTTTAAATCGTATTTTTGAAGCAACGGTAGTAAAGTCGTATAAATGTCATTTGAAAATGTAAATTTAGTGTAATTTTCCGTATGTTAAACTAAATTTAAAATTAGTGCCTGCAGCAATAGCCAACCTTAGCAAAAATAAATTAAGTGAGAAGGGCCAGTATATGTGAAAAAAGTGTTTTTGTTTATAATAAATTAAGTGAGAAGGGCCAGTATATGTGAAAAAAATTTTTGTTTATAACAAAAAAATGAAAATGCAATGTTCGAATTAAATCTTCCGCGACCTATAAATAATATCATCACGTCATATATAAAGCAGAGCATTGGTAAGTTTTTGTTTTTTTTTTTAATTAAAAAAAAATAAGATATGAATATCGATATTTAATAGATCAAACGTAATGATCATATTATTGGCATAATAATGCTGTTGAAGTGAAAAAAAATATTGCCTGCTCCACTATGTCGACAGAGTTCTTACTTTCGTTAAATTACATTTGAAACAAAAATAAATTTAGAAATTCTTATCTACAATTAAAATTATAAAATAATAAAGCAGAGAGCTTTATTAATATCGACTTTTAGCCAATGATGTATTCTAAGGTTATTAAACGCCATGGCATAATCGGGATCTCAGTTAGTTTTTTAAAAGAAATTTTGATGCCCCAGTATTCTCCAGATGTCTTTTATTGCGTCTTCCAGTGAAATAGATCTTCGCGGGAAGCACATTGCATATATTATAGTCTTCAATGATTTATCAACTTTGAAAGCTATTTGCCTTTTTTCTCAACTAATTTTTTCTATTCAATGAACCACGCGAGTTTTGCGGCAATTATTCCTTTGATAATTCTACAGAAACGATATAAGTTGATGTGAGGGTGGTGTTCACTGAAATGTGTTTACTTTTCTACACCTAAATTTATAATGAATGAAGAAAATTATTGTTGTGATGTTTGTAATGTTTTTGAAAAATATTTTGCTTGTGCTTTGTAATTCACAAATTGTATTTGGGAGTTTATATACTTATATGAGTAGATGAGTTTTTGAACTTTTCAAACATAAATCGTAAACATTACCTGATGAGTTGGTATAGCAACCAATGAAATGCATTTAGATATTGCTAACCCGCAACAAATAAATAAAAATTATTTTTATACAGTTTTTAAAAGATTCGAATCCAAATTTAAAAAAAAATATTGGAATTAAAAGAAATAAAGTATTAAATATTTCTTGGATACGTTTTCTTTCGACAAATATTTGATAAATGTGAACGTAGCTTAAGGTTATTTCAGCTTCCGAAAACTGTGCTGTACAATTAATTTTATAATTTGTTTTTTAGTATTTAGTGTCAGAGGTTTAACCATTTGTTATGATATACAGTGAAGACCAAAATAATATCTTTAACATTGTTAAACTGTAGAGCTCCTATTTTTTATCTAAAAAAAAATAAAAATTAACTTTCCAAATTGCATTTAGCATTTTAAAGATTATAACTTCGATAATAATTAAATTGCTGTTTCTACAAGACGGACGATTGATTTGAATGCAATGTTTGTATGAAAAGCACTGTTTTTTTTTACTGATATCCAGGGCAAGTTTTTTAAGCTTTTTGCTGGAAAAGCTTGATTTCGCTTATTTTGTACCCTTTTTTGCAAAATTGCTTTATTTGATATACCCTTCTTGAATTTGCTTATAATGCACTTTGGCAGCCCTTGAAAATAATTTTTGAATCCTTCTGTTGCAAATATAAAGCAAAAGTTTGTCCTTTTTTCACATGCAATTTTCTATTCTTTAACTCTTGACATTGCAAACTAGATTGGCTTAAAGGTTTTATTTATTATTGAGACAACTATACAGAAATTTGCAATGTGTTAAATGCACTTTCCGATGATGATGTGGAATCAATATATAAAGCAAAAGCTCTATTTAAAAATGCATCTTTAAAATCTGATCTCCCGTACATAAAAGATAATTTCGAGTGTATTTGCCGAAGTTTAATCAAACTAGAAAAAAGAGGACTTTATTTAAAAGAAAATTAGTCTATTATAGAAAAAGTGGAAGTAAAGATGAAAAATTTTGGAAACAAAATATTTTTTGAAAAGTTCAACAAAGTTATGTATCGAAACGTTGAATTTCAAACATTAGTTAAAATTAAAAATAATATTTTTTTTAAACAAAAGCGAAGCTGATGAATACATTGATTCGCTATCTCCAAGCGAATTATTATTGTTTAAGTTCGCTCCTACTACATCCAATTATGTTGGATGAATTTTTTCAATTTATTCTACAGTTTTATGCGATAATCGATCTTTTCTTTTTTAAAATCTAAAAATCATATGATTGTGCTTTGCAATTAAAAATTATTTAATAAAATAAATGAAAAGTGGTTAAATTGTTTAATTTTTGGAAGCGTATTTGAGCTTTTTTTTGCCTTTTCCTGGGCTTATTTTGCGTTTATTTTGTGCTTTTTTGCTTGCTTTTTTTCTTTAATTTAGTGCATATTTAAACTTGCGGCCCTATGCTCCTTGTAGGAGTAATAGGAAGATATATATATATATATATATATATATTTAAACTTGCCCTCCTGATATCAATACAAATTTTACACTCAAATCAGTCATCCATCTTGTGGAAACAGTACCAAATAAACGCTTATAAAAAAATTTTTTTAAATAAAAAAGATTTTATGAAACACTTTGTCTTCAGTAACTCAAAAAGTTCGGTTTTTTGAGATATGACTACGTTGCGATTAAAGAGCAATATGTTAACAATTGTGCTAGTGATATTACGAATACTCGTATTCGACTATTCGCTTATTTCAAGATATTCGTATTCGCCAAATTCAAGCGAATATTTCGCTAATATTTTGCACATACATTGTCAAAAAAAAAAAAAAAAAAGTTTAAAAAAGTACATAAAATGTACTAAAGTATATTAACTTATAATAATTTTTATTTAAAGAACACCCTTTCTGATAAGAAAAACTAAGTCTGAAAGTATATTATACTCGTATGTAAGTAAAATAAATTGAAAATGTTCGGTAGTGGTGTTTCGAATTCGGCATCGCAGTGCCATCATAATGTCAAATATCTATAGTAGTGTGACTGTTTATTTCAATTTATTGTTGCTGATACTAAGAGAGGTATTTATCCCAATTAAGTTTGATTTAAATTAAGATTCGTATTCGGCGAGTATTGTTACAGATATTCGTATTCGCGAATACTAAAAATTATATTCGTTACATCCTATATGTATATATGTACTTCAATTTCAAATTTATAAGAAATCCGCATTTTAAAAACTACATAAAAGATTTTCTTAACAAATAATGCATGTATGTATGTATTTAAAATGCATGCATGTGCGTATCGTCCACAAAATTTTACAAAAGTGTGTACATCTATAGAAAAATTAGGGTAAGCTGGGTAATAGATATGTATTAAAAATAAAGGCTCATAAGATATTTGACATGAGGTCGAACAATTAATCTAAAAATATTTAAAATTCAAGTCATCATCACTCTTACCACCCAACTTTGCTTTATTGGCGTATTAAAAAAAAAAAGAAAGAAAATAAACAATATTTTCATTCATAGTGCAAATTTAATCTAATATACACGTAAGATCAAATATTTATACAAATTGATAATTTAAAGGCTTTTGTGTTATTTTATTACTAGTTGTTTTTATTCGAAAAATGTTCAATATTTTTATTTCAATCAAAATGTAATTTTCACAAAAAAATCAACAAAAACAAAAAAAAAAAAAAAAAATAAACAGATTTATCTTCGTTAACTTTCACATTCACAATCAAAAATTCCTGTAAACTTTTCTATTTCGGTAATATTTTCTTAATATGAATATTTCAATAAATTTATTATTTGGAGATATTATCTCAATTTTGTTTTTAAAAAAGTTTTCATATGTTGTATCTTAAGCCTGCATTTCATTGGTATTTGCTTCCACCAAATCATGAACAGATTTTAATCACATTTTCAAAAGTTACAAAATCTCATATGCAGCAACTCTGAAAAATCATTTGAGAATTACAAAATAATAAGCGTAGTAATCTTTGCAGTCAAAATAAATGATCTCTCCAATTCCATTTTTAGAAAAGTTTGTTATGTTTTTGCATAAGTTTCAAAGTTTACTACTCTTATTCTCTTGTAATTATCCAGTGATTTTTGAGAGTTAGTGTGCATCATCAGCCTAAGAGGTTTCAAAACTTTTAAAAATGACACGAAAGTCTACTGATGATTTGATACAAGAACAATTGAAATGCAGAGATATACTAGTATGTAGGTAGACATGCTTAACTATATGAATAACTTTAAAGTTTTATTTTTTTATTAAATATTTAAATATTATTGTAAATATAGACTTGTGACAAATTGTCATAAAATGCAATGTTATATTTAATAAATATATGTATGTATGTATGTATGTATGTATGTATTTGTTTAAGTAAGTTTACTTTAATTTTGGTTCTCTAACAGCTTATTTTTTCCATTCATTCCTTTTAACGTCGATTTAAATGTTAACAATTTAGTTATTTTATAATTTTCGTTTTTCTCTTGAATTTGAATATTTTCTTGGTTAATATTTAATTTGATGGGGTATCTATGTATTTCCTAAAAATCTGAATAATGACTTAAATTTATGTTTACGTACTATATATGTATGTATATTTTTAATGCGTCTAAATAATAGTATTTATTGGTGTAATTTAGAAAATATTTTTTATGTGTAAACATACGCATTAACCGGATTCTTTTTGTATGCTATAAGGCCGAGGCACGTCGTAAAATCTGTCATACGTTTTTCATCTGACATCAGACGTAGAGGAATGAGTATTTTGTTGACGGATATTAAATCAACTGTTGTCTATTGAAATAAATTTTTCAACAAAAATTTTGATTCTACCAAACTATATTTATACAAGTACGTGCAAGAGCACAGCTGATCGTGGTTTTTTTCATCCATAATTTCATTGACTAATGTAAAAGTTTTTTAATTTTTCTTTCTACCCAATTTACTTTCAGTTCTGCTGAGCAGAGCTGAAAAAGAATGATTAAAATTAGTTCAAAATGATTTACAAAAAATTTAATTGATTAATTTTACACAAAATGTGAATTGAATTAAAACACAAATGCATTCCCCATGAATTCAAATTTATCGCATGCATTCACATCACTAAAAAGATTAATTGAATTAAATTTTTATTGAATTTATTGGTGATTTAAAGAAAAGCAATTTTTTAATTCACTGTTTTCCCTAGAATTAGGATCATTATTAAAAAATCTCTTAAATGTTAAAAAAAAAAGAATTTCAAAAGAGTTTATGATTTGTAGATTCTTTCTTTTATAGCTCTGCTACTGAGGTATTTTTGACAATTGTAAATTTATTTTACACAAACAAAAAGCCTGTTGTTTTTTATTTGTTAAGTTATTGCCGAGATGATTTTACTTGATATTAATTTACTTTGGAATCTACATTCTGAATCATGATACAATGAATGTAAGGTATATGTAGAGATACAAAAACAGCCAACTCTATATGTATCTTGTTGGTAGAAAATTTGATTTCGCCAGTCAAAAGTATAACCATGTATGTGTGTACATATATTTCAAACTATGACAAAAATATAATTAAAAATTACATATGTATGTATGTATTTATTAAAATAAGAAAAAAAAACATTTGCTATGAAATTTTTTCTGAAGACTTCTTCCCACGATTTTAGTTTGGTTTCATCTTTGGGAACTTTAAAATAGGTTCATTTCCAAAAGCTCTAATAGTTTTACATAACACACCGCTTTTGCACAAATGCAAACTCATATTTATTTCGTATTAATTTTGAAAAATTCTACAATTTTCTTCATAAAGGAAAATTTTTTACTTTAAATATAATACATAAATACAAATCAAAATTTGACACCTGAAATAAAAAACACGTGGTTTACAACAATTGTCAGCTGGGCTTGTAAGACTACCTGATAGTCATTGTATCATGATTTTATTTGAATAAATTTATTTCATTTAAAAAGAAAATGTCAAAGTACTCAACGTACGTTAAAAGTTGCCAAACTTCTGTACTTTGCGTTAACGGATACGTGCGCATGTGATAACGCTCATAAAATATATGCCTCAGCCTTAGGGGCTGTGCACATATTACGTAACGCTCCAGGGGGGAGGGGGGGGGGGTGGTTAAAGATTTGTTACGGATTAAAAATTTTGCACTGAAAATTAATGAAAAGCGTTACGAAGGGGGGGGGGGGTATAAAATCTCTGAAAACAGCGTTACATAATATGTGCACAGCCCCTAAGGTATTTGTCCAACTAGCAAAAAATAAGTGTCGACTGTTGAATCTATGTAGATAAATTAAAGGTGAACGAATAAAGTCCAGGTTTTGAAATATCACTTTAATTAGGGATAGTCAACTTTTACAATCTGTATGTCATGTGCAAATTTAATTAATTTTTTTTTTTAGTTTTGCAATTGTTCTGGGGACATTATTAATTTTTTCTATATCGCCGCAACTAAAATAGTGAAACTCTTCGAAATTTAATCGAAGTTACTGCAAGAAAAAAGTGTAATTTCCAGCAAATTCATAGTGGTATACCATGTAAAAAAATAACATTGAAGCGGTTAAATTTCATTAGTAGCCACTATTACCCCGTTTATACTCAATTCTTATTTGCAAATAAAACTATTTGCAAAAACTTAACTCACTGTTTATACGCAAATAGCATTCAGAAATATTGTTATATTTTTTGTACTGACACGCAGTCAATATGTAGTCATCTGGTAGCATCACACATCTTATTTGCAAATAGCTTGTTATTTGCAAATAGTTTTCGCAACATTTTAAGTTACAATAAAAAAGTAATACGGCAACGCTTTCCACTCTTATTTGCAAATAAGATGTGCGTATAAACGGGGTATATGCCTACCATTAAGTTTAATGAATAATTAGGGGCAGGTGTCAATAGCTGTGTCATACCACATTTTCAGCACTTTCTGCCATAATTAAGTCTTGTTTTTAATATTTTCTTATCCAATTCTTGCTTTAAGATGTTCCCTCAGATTATCAATTGGCTTGAGATGGGGGAATTGGCTTGATAACTTGATAATACTAATCTTATTTTGCTGAAGCCAATCACTCACTAACTGAGAAGAGTATTTGGGATATTTTATTGGTAACATCAATATAGTGGCATTTCCTCTTCAGCATAAGGCAACATAGTAGATTCCAAGTATATATTTTTGTAGACATCCTTTGTACATTCGTGCGCCGCTTATCGTTATAATAAGTTTCTGATGCATATTCATTTTATTTGCAATTAATTTTAGTTGCATGAAATGTATGAAGAAAAGTATTTGTTTTCAAACTTGAACAAAAAAAAAAAAAAAATGGAAATTAATCGTGCTTAACCCTACAGTTCTAATCACATTTTATATACATTGTAACTTATGTTCGTCGATTCAACGACGTCTCTCTTAAAATCAGCTTTTCTTAAGACTAACCACATATCGTTACCGTAAAATAGAATGGCCCAAACTCGTATTTTTTTCAAATCACGTTTTTTTGGCTTATTTCGATGACTTACAGGGGTTACCTATCGAAATATGATCAATACTCGATTTGATAAAAAAATTAGTTAATACAAATGACTGACAATACAAATTTTAAAATGAGTACAGTGATCGCAATAAGTATAGGTTCACGCAAGATTTTTGGGGTTTCTTTGAATTTGCTCTAATAAGTAATTTATTTTTTTTATTTTTTAATTAGGACCAGCACTCAGGGGAGGACCCCTACGTATGCAAAGCATTGTGCCAGAACTAGGAAAATAGGTTGTAAGAAGCAGGATAAATGGAGTAGTGTTTGTGGACATTCGATTTTAACTTTTACACACTGAAGGTGACAGGACACTGAAGGTGACATGAAAGACCCTCAGCGGGGAGTTCATTCCATATAAGTTGTAATGCGTCGATGTTCCAGCCATTCAATAGAGTTGGCTACCGTACTGTCAGCGATAAGATTCTTCGCCGTATCTTGTACGCAATCCAGTAACTTCAAAATATACTCTGAAGCACTTGAATGCTTCTTTTAACACATAAAAAATGTGAACCTCAAATTCGAACCTCACAATGAATTTAAATGCCAAGAACAACAAGAGCTTCTATTTTATGAATCAACAATGCTAAAAGTGTTCATAGAAAACAAAAATACTTCGGAAAACCCCAGCCTAAGTTAGGCTATTTTACTGTTAATTTATTTATATTTAATTTATTAAAAATAAACTAAAATAAATTAATTTTGATTGCGTTTTACCAATTATATCTATATTTTTTTTAGATATTTTCGTGATTCAAAAAAACTTTTTGTATAACAGTAACACCCAATTCACACGATAACTTTTGCGACGTCACTTAATTCCCTTATTTATGGGGCACTGCCTCAGCATCGAATGTAGAAAAAATTCAAAGGCGACAAAACAAAATTCTACGTACAATAACAGCATCCCCCTGGTATATCCGAAATCAGCGAATTCATAAAGATCTAGACGTTCCGCAGGTAAAGACAGTATTTTCAAAAAACGCGAAAAAATACGTAAAAAAACTTGAGTTGCACCCAAATCTACTTGCGCGCAATATTCTAAATTATAGAGGACGCAACAGGTTGAGAAGAAGGGATACCCTTTTTCTCAGCCGTACACGAGATATGTAAATCAACAAAAATCAACCGTTGAAATTAAAAATTTTGTTTAGCAGTGGCTAAACATATATGTCGTCGGTCACACGTTGGCAACTCTTAACTCGCAAAAAATCGAATCGGGTTTTTGATGCCAAAAGACTGTGTTTGTCCTTCTTTCTGCATGTTAGTACGTTTCATTTATATTTGTAAAAATAATAATAAATATCTCCTACTTATTTTGGTTTTTTATTTACTTCCAACACGGTTTAGTAACGGAGTAATAACGTTTTTTTTTGTGTCCTGAAAAGTAAAAAAAAAAACATGTTAAGCGTTGTCAACCTGTGACCGACGATGTATTTAACATTTTTAGATTTAACATTTGAAAAACTTAAGGTACGGTCACATCTGTCAAACATTTGCCCAAAAAAGCGTAACCACTAAATACGAATGAAAACACTTTTGATTTAGATACCTGTTTATTACGTTAAACAGTTTCCTACATAATTTATAGAAAATGTAATAGAATCTTATCTTATTAGATGCTGTCCAACTTAATAATTAAATGCATAAACCAAAAAGTTTTTCATTCGTATTTAGTGGTTACGCTTTTTTGGGCAAATGTTTGACAGATGTGACCGTACCTTTATTGATGTTTCAATTTATAATTGAAGATTCAATATATAAAGAAGTTATCAAAAAAAAAAAAAAAAAAAAACTTTGTGTGTTCATACGATGTCTTTTAGTTGGCTGTCTTTTTTTGCAATTTTGTTTTGTTTAATGACAATAAACATAGAGAAATAGAGAAAAAGACTTTAAAAACACAAATCGTGTCTTTTTGTTTATTCCTCTTTCTTCCCTACACTGCTCACCTACAAGCAAAAAGAGACGTCGAAAAAGCGACGTCGCCAAAGTCATCGTGAGAATTGGGTATAAGTGTTTGGATTACAAAATTCTGCAGACTAAACGTTTTTCTATACCTTTCTGCGTGTTTCTGATTTTCAACTCTTACTTACTCTTACTTACTCTGAACTCGATTCAAGGATTAAAACTGTTTCATTTCGTATTTGATTTTCGTTGCAGTTTTAGAGGATTTGCATTCGATTCAAAATAGAAAGTAAGTAACTGCAGGCTTTTTTTTGGCGAATTTTCACATTTTTCGCAAATGTTATTTTTAAATCATTGATATTTTCAGCAAATCACTGAATATTTGTGTAACATATAATCCAAGCAAAAACAAAAATATATTCAAAGCAAAGTAGAGATCTGAAGTTAAATATTTCAAATAACGAATTTACGCAACGATTTTGTGGCGACAAGTTCGTCGTGTAGTTCAAAGTTCTTCGTTCGTGCCAATTGTGTTTATACCATAAAATTTCAAAGAGTATAGTGTTTCCTAGGTTTCATATTCCTACATTTTAACTACAAACTTTAAAAAAAAAGAAAAATATGGTTTATGTTAAAAATAATTGAAAATAATTTATTAAAAATTGTTTTTTTATCGTTTAAAATAAATGACTAAATTTTTAAGTATGATGAATGTATGTTTTTTTATTCTTGTATGTATTTTATTTTTATTTTATCGTTAGACTTGAGTATGTGAGTGTGTATAAGTGTCGAATAGTAATAATAAGTGTCAGTACCATTCGGTTTTGTTAAACTAAAAAAAACAAGATTTTTAAATCACTAAACTTCCGAAAATTGTATATATGTATGTGTGCTTTTTATGAGAATTCGTCTTGCTTTTCTCAATAAATTGTTTTTAATTAAAGAAAAAAATGTACGTATGTATGTATGTATGCAATGCATACATTTTTAAAAACTATTTTAATGAAAAGGAAACTAATTAAAACCAATCTTAGTAATTTATTTAACTTAATACAATTAAAATTTCTTGTTTTATTTTTTCAAAATTTAATTGCAAATATTGCTTTCATATTTCTTAATGTTGTTTTTATTTTTTAAATTGTTCCATTTCTTTTGCTGTTTTACGTTTTTATTTTTTTGTTTTGTTTTCGCTTAAGTCTAAAATATTAATTTCCTGCAGGTTACTCTTTTTTTATATAGATTAGTTCCATCCTACTACTGAAATATTTTCAATTTAATTATGTTGTTGTGTACTCGTATATGTATGTCTGTATGCATGCATGTAATTGGTTTTCAGCATGAATAATAATTGTTTTAGTCTTAATTTAAATACGTTTTTTCTCCAATAGTATTTATTTCATATTATTTATTTTTGCTTTGTTGTTTAAGGTCTCTTCTACTTTGTTTGTTAATATAATTTTAATTTAAATCTACTTGGGTTGGTTTTCTTGTTAAATAATTTAAACAATTGAATAAACTTAAAATGAACTATCACAAAATCAAATACTTAAAAATGATAAATAAAAAAAAAAAAAACAAAAGATTTAACAAATCACTTAATTTTTTGTTATATTATTTATGTTATAATATTTATTTTTTAACATACACTTGTTTGTGTTTAATTTAATTTCTTAAATATATTTAATTTACATTTGACTTTCTTTGCGCCACTGGAAAGTTCCGGATTTGACACCAATACTTGAAGAACCCTGACCACTGCTCGAAAGTATATTATTTGTACGCCTAATTAATTGGGCAGCGGAATCAAAACGACTGCGTATTAAACGCATTGCAGGATTTGTGGTTATTCCACTACGTTTGCTTTTACTGAAATGGAAAGTAGAAAAAATATATTGGTGATTTCTTATGCAATTTTCGTTAATTTTTTTTCACTGTCTGTCATTATCAATTGAGTTTTAAGGTATGTACATTAATTATTACATATACGCCTGCGTTAACTTTTTGTAAAACCGAAGAGTATACATAGATGGCGCCATCTATTTACCAAGTATTGACTTATTAATTTTTTTTATTCTGGAGATTTTTCTTTGTAAAGAAGGTAGTAGTTTCCTCCATCCTATCACTCCAAGATTACGCAGAAAAAGTAATTATATTTTAGGAGTAACCCACAGATTTGTTACAGATTATTGTAAGCAGCTGCCATTACGGCTTAAGACTACAATGATCTTAAAACCGTGTGAATATTTGTGTTCTCAAGCCCCCCGAGTAATCCCGAGGGCACACAAGCGAGCATCAGTCCTTAAACCAGTACCTCTGCCAGCTTGTGGTAGAAACCGCAGCTAGCAGGTGGAGTACCGAAGGAGACCTCACCAATAAACGGTCAGGGAATCACGTCACCAACGAGAGTAGTGCGATGGCTGCCAGCATATCCATTCTCAAGGAGAAGGAGTATGCGAATAGCATATCCATCCCCAAGAAGATCGATATGCATCTAGCAATATCACATCACAATGTGTGTGTCCAATATAGGATTAACACTCCTAAAACCCCGGTAGACACTCTCCCGTGCGGCTGACCGGCTGACCGGCTCCCGTGGTACCCGTTTATGTTACTGGTCAAGCCTCAAAAGAGAACCCCTAGAGATTAACTTTCTAACGACTTTGGTCTATTCACCTTCTACCAGAAGTAACATAGATTAAATACTTCATTTTTCTATCTAACATGTATATCCGTTCCTCAGAGATTGGACAGTAACATATAAGTTTTATGGGTAATTGACAAAAAGTAATAGCTGGAAAGGGCAATTACCCTTTTCTCCAGCAGGCACATTACCAAGGTGTGGATATCAGCAAGATGATAAAACGTACCCCCCGCGGGAGGAGTAACCCACATTAAATTTTAGGACAATCACTGTTTTATTTTCTCGGATATGTGAATATTTAAAATTACTTTGTATGGGGCTACTACTTTCCCTCGCCCTATCACTCCTAGATTTTGCTGTGAGTTGAATATTTTTCTTGAATTAACACAACGAATTTCAAAACATTTTATACTTCAGTCGCACTTATATATGAATTTCAATCTATATTTTCTTTATATGGAGGATGCCCGATAGCCGCGTCCCGCCGCCCAAAAATTTAGCTGCAAGCTGTGTTTTGCTTTAGTTGCGTAGATATAAGAATATTAATATTTTCAATATGAGGGTGCCAGTATTCCTCTACCTACCGAACCAATATTTTTCTGTAGCTTGCTTTATTTTGGTGTAACACACACCGAAATTTAAGATTTTTATTGCTTTAGTTCCAACCCTTATCAGTTAGGGGCTTAAAATACAGTTTACGACCGGTTCCAGACTTGCCAATTATGAACAAAAAAATTTCATAAGATTCCAACGAGCCGTTTCGGAGGAGTTTGGAGACTAGGACTATCACACGAGAATTTTGTAAATGTATGTACATATATGATAAAAATATGTTTGCGTTGAGTAAAATATAATCGGTTTTTGAATTTGCAGTGCATGTAAATATACTACGAATCCTTTTAAAAAGATCACATATTGACCGAATTGGGAAAAATCTTATACAATTGCTCAAATCGATGACCAGTTTTTTAACCGATTTCAAAAAGGAAGGGATCTATTTTCAAAATTCTTTTTTTGTTTGAAAGGGGTTGCGTGCAGTTAAGTAAATCGGGGTCAATTTGTTCCCCTAAAATATTAATTATCGAATAAAACTTCAATTTATGGACTGATTTTTATAATTCGTTTTTTGTTTCAGCGCGTTGGCTTACAATTTGAAGCCATACCATTTATTTTTAAATCGCGGCAAATTTTTTAAAAAATTATTTAAAGCTTAGTTTAATCCGTTAAAAATAATACCTTGATGAACTGGCTTGATTTTCCTTAAGATTTCCCAAAATAATACGCATATGTGTGTCACGAGCAAAATGATTATCAGCTAAAGCAGATTTGCCACCTGAACAACTGGCACCGCTACTACCATTTAGTCCCGAAGCACCAGCACCAGCACCAGCACAATCATCAATATTATTGATAGAGGGTAGTTGACCGGGTGAACTTAGCTCACTGCTAGGAGAATGTGGTGGTGTAGCATACAGGGGGGACATGCATTCCATATCATAAAGATCAGCCTCATTGCTGGCCATATGGGAAGCTGCAAAATAGTTTTTCAATCGAAATAAAAATAAAAATATAAAATCAAATAAATTGTTTTATACACTCACCCATTTGGTGTTCACTGAGATCAGGTAGGATTTGTGAATGCCTTTGGTGAGCAGAGTTTTTGTGAGCCATAGATGAAGGCGGTGCTGAACTATGTTTTGCATTAGACATGGGAGAGTTTTGCACAAACGGATTGTTGCGAGAGCTAAGCTTGGTTTGACGCTGCAACTGTTGGGTAAATGTAAGAGGCGCCTATTCGAAAGTAAATGTAGAAATAAAATTTTATTCAAATCATATTAAAATAAGTTTTTATAATTTATATTTACATCATTACTACTGCCTGTTGACTGACTAGATATAACACTTTTACGTTTGTGTAAACTACTGGTATCCGATTGCATTGTATTTTGATAGAAATTATTTGAACTGTGTGTTGAACTAGAAGCATTCAGTATACTGGGTGCTGCCATATTATTATTAACTGTAGCAGTAGTGGCGGCCGAACAAACCGATGACGCTGAGGCATGAGGTGGGAATGGTGATGAGGTTAAGCTGCATATACCTAAATTAGCATGAGCTGGTATAGATGGCGGCTGATCAGGTGAACGTAACATGTTTCCATGATGAAATTTACCCTCAATTGGATTATTAGAATCATCTTGATTGGGAAAATAACAAAATAAATAATTAAAGTAATTAAGATTAAAAAAAATAAATCATATATTACTTTTGGTATAGTTATCAAAAATCTTTAAGATATTTGTGCGGTTTGATTTGGCTGCCAATTTAATTGGTGTCCGCCCACAGTGATCTGATTTATAAGGATTTGCACCATACTTCAATAATGCTATAACGCACTTTTCATGGCCCTCTTGAGCTGATATACCCAGAGCTGTAGCTCCCTGTTTGCAGGCATGATCAGCCAAAGCTCCAAAGTAGAGTAAAATATTCATGACATCGTGATTGCCCTGCCATGCACAAGAATGTAGAGGTGTACGGGCTTCTAAATCCATAGCATTCACATCAGCATTCCCTTAAATTAAAAAAACAAAAGCAATACAAATATTATCTTGTAACGAATTTCCCTAGTCACAACTTACCCAGTGTTATCAACATTTTCACCATATCAGTATGACCCTGCCAGGCAGCTACATGTAGTGCAGTGCGCCCTTCACTATCGCTAATATTTACATCCACATCTGTGAACTCTAATAGATATTTCACCATTTCCAATTTGTTTTCCAAAGCAAGAATATACAATGTCGTGCGTGAATCAGCATCTTTAGCATTGACATCACAATTATACTTCAAAAGATACTGAACTGTCTCCAAATGTCCTTCTAAGCAAGCCAAACGGAATGCAGTCTTACCATCGTGGGCTTTTTGATCGACAAATGTAGCATGACACTCTAGTAACACTTGAACACATTGTGTCCTGCCTTCTTGAGCGGCCAAATGTAAAGCTGTCTTTCCTTCGTTATCACATTCATCGATCTTTGCTCCTGATTCCAGTAGCTGTAGACAAACTTCATGGAAACCTTCAAAAGCAGAATAATGCAATGGCGTCCATCCGGCATTATCACGATGGGTCTCATCTAGGCCACGATCCAATAGCTGGCGAACTGTTTCTATGTTACCTTGGGCGGCGGCAATGCTAAGAACAGTACGGCCTTCAGAGTCCATACAGTCTATGCCACAACCCCAGAAAAGCAAAAGTTTAACAACATTTGCATGACCAGCAGTACAAGCAGCCCACAAAGGTGTTCTACCCATAAAATCGGCCAAATCGGGATCAGCACCATTTTCTAGTAAGAGTTCACATACTTCAGCATTGCCTTCAAATGAACTGACTAACAAAGGCGACATGCCGTCATTGTCTAGCTGATCGGTATTAGCACCATGTTCCAAAAGAGTAGATATAACTTTGCTGTAACCCGAAGAGCCACATAAAGCCGCTACACATAAAGCACTGCGCCCATCTAAATCGAGATGATTTACGTTGGCTCCATTATCCAAAAGTATTTCGACAATATCATAATGGCCCATGTAAGATGCTGCTATTAAAGAGGTACGCCCTTGACGATCCACAGAATTAACGTCGGCACCATGTTCTATGAGTATTTTTAAAATGTCTTCATGGCCACTCCAAGCAGCGGCTCTTAAAGCAGTTCGACCTTCTTTATCGGCTAAATCAATTTTACAAGCCGGATGAGCTATAAGTAGCTTAACAACCTCAGTATGTCCACCCCAGGATGCCGATCTCAACGGAGTCCAACCATCACGATCGGCATGATTAACATCAACGCGTTTCATACGACCAGTGCCGTCATTGCACGGTTGAGAAAAGTTAAGCAATAACTTGACAACATCTAAGTGTCCATTGCGAGATGCTATATTTAAAGCCGTTTGACCATTATAGTCCTCTATTTCCAAATCTATGGGCCCTTTGCAGGCATTTAAAGCTCGTTCTAGTAGTAAATGATTGCCATCATTAGCCAAGATGTGTATCAATGCCTTGCCCTTGTGTAACTCCAGTCGATTGGAGTCTGACAGTTGATGTAAAGTCGATGAGGCATTATCGTCCTGACTTTCATGGTGAGGTTCACTTTTCTCCGATGGGCTGGTAGGTCGCTGGGTCTCTAAAATACAAGACCTCTCACTGGATATCAGCAGATCTGCTAACTCAAAGTCAATATTTTGAGACTTATCCGAAAGTTCCGGTGACATCAATGAAGATTCGCACGAAGTCTGTGAATCTGTATTATTAATGCCCGTTTCGATAAGTAGCTTTAGAATTTTGCCATCTGTTGGTAAGCTGGGCTTAAAGAAATCACACAAGATTTGTGAGAATTCATCACCCAATTCGTTGTTCAAAAACTTTTCAATCATATTACGAGTTTTAGGCAAAAAGTTGGGATCATTCTTAAAATCCATCTCACACTGAGAACAGCAATTTAAGTGATTCGTGTAGAAGCAATCATTTAAATTAAGACGTGATTCTAAAAGCATTAATATCAAATCCAAATCAATACTGCGATTGGTAAGATACTCTCCAGACTTAATGAGATGATAAATAAATTTTCGCACTGTATATGCACATAGAGTCTCAGCCACCAGCAAGTAGTACATCGAGATCATAACATGACCTTCGTTGACATCGCATATAAACTTCTTGGTAGCAAATTTCACATCTACCAACCAATCCGAGAAAGAATTGTGGAATATCTTCAGTCTTTGTTGGCCATTATCATAAAGCAATATATTTTTCATTAAAAGCAAACGTTTCTCAAACTCCTCGTTATCAATGGTATAATTGTGGGTTCTCAAACAATTGAACAAGAATAGCTTATCGACATAACCAGATGAAGCCAGTAAGACATTAAGAACTGGTCTTATTTTCATGTATTGTTTCTTATTGAACGATTTTTGGCAAATGTACAAATACAAGCCATTCAGAGTACACGGAATTAGCTTAATCTCTCGGAAACTAAAAAAGGTCTCCTTTATACCATTCAATACTTTTTCTAAGTAGAGAATGCAACCATTTGATTTGATATACAGTTGATGTAGGGACTCAATTATCTCCTTGGTTAGCATAATACTGTCTTTGAAATCCGAGTTCAATCTGTTGATAATGTATTCCTGGACATCTTTAACCACATGCGATTTGCGTAAATCATCCAATGTTATCTTCTTGAAACCCGTAAACATTTTGGTTATCTGTTTCGTTTGTTTCTTGGTTGTGCATACTAAAAATAACCATTTGGGAAAAAGGTGTATATGATTCGATAATAATTCGGCCACGTTTCGGCTTTTATGAGTAGTAGAAGACCCGCGACCACCTTTTAAAGTTGATATTAAATTGCCTTCATTAATGTAGTTTTCATCAATTGAATCGATTAAGAGCAGAAGTGCAGTCTTTGGTGGTGTTAACTCCAGTAGGGGGAACAAAAGAGCTTTCTTGAAACACTCATCTGGATTCTTTTCAATATTGTCGACAGTTAAACATTCAAATATTTCGGGGTTGGAGAGTAACATTTCATAGTAACCATCGGCTATAATGGTGCGGCAACTTTTGTTCTTGGGCAAGGGAGGAGGTAGAGTGTTAAGAGACATCGGTTCTACATCATCCATTGCTAAGGTTATTTCGGCTGATTTGTCGTTAGCGGATGATAAGTCAAAGTCAATTAAATTATTATCGCTATATCTGTCCTCAAGTTTTTCTCCTTGTAGCCTGATTTCCTTTTTGCCATTGCGTTCTTCATCAGCTTCTTCTTCGTCTTCTTCTTTTTCCTTACTTTCCTTAATCGTTGTTTCCTTTTTTTGTTGGTTTAGTCTTGTTAGTTCTGCAAAATCTTTATCAACTTCGGGCTTATCTTCGTTGTCTTGTTTTTCTGTTTTGTCTGATTTTATATCTTCATTATTATCGTCTGCATCAATGGCCGCTTGAATTTCTTGCTTTAGGTCTTCACTAACAACAACAGCTATTCCTTCACCACCTCCTTGCTGGGGTACTGCAGATGAACTGTTCGGTGTTGAGCTGACATGTTTTACGGGAGATCCCACTAGCGCAGGTCTTGTTAGCTTAACGGGAATTTTTGATTTCCTACCAGGACTAGTTTTACTAGAGGATGAACAGGAATTTTCCTCATCTCTCTTCCTAAACTTTTCTGTATCATTGTCTTTATTTTCTTCATAGTCAGTGGTAGACTTGTTTTTTGCTCCTTTAGGGGGATGTGTGCCAAAGTTGTGCTTATCTTGCATTTCGGGCTGCTCATTTAGATATTGTTCAGGAGCTGGCTCCGACTTTTGCCGTAAAAGTTGTAAAACTTCCGATCTTTTGCCAGTGGAGGTACGTCGCTCTGGAAAGTGACCCAATTCCGAAAATTCACATTCCTTAGCACCTCTCTTTAGTTCAGCTATCAGAATATCTTCAACATTTTCATCTAGAGAAATATTATTCATAGCCTCATCCAGTTTGGACTCCTGTTGTTGAACCTCGTCTTGAAGAAATGAGAAACCCTCATCAATAATGCGCTGTGATTCGTCTTTGGTTATAAGTGAAGAGTGACTTAATAGTTGCAACACCAGTTTACGTATAAACAACGACAAACTATGACATTCGGGATTTTGTGATTCAATTAAGTAACAAGCCAACAATTTTCGATTTAATATGCCTTTAGTACCGGAATTTCCATTTAATATGGCCTGACAGATGGAAGTCTTGCCAGAACCATTAGAGCCTAGCACTAAGCAACCATTGTATGTTGAAGACGATATAGCGGAGGCCTTAGCACGGGCCGACATAAATTGTGCAGAGCCAGCGAATGGCTCATTTTTACTACTGCCTACAGCTGCCAAAAGTCCTGGCATAGATTTTTTGCCAGCTGTGCGTTGTTCCAAGCACATTGCTATCTTTTTCAATACCCATTCACGATTTATATAAACTTTGGCTTCATAGCGATGACTTTGCGAATAATGATGATGATGATGATGATGATGACGGTGTCCCACATGCTGATGGCCATTTGCTACAAAACCATTAACTTCTTTATCAGGTGATATTTTTTTTTGCATTAAAACTTCCAAGTTATCAGAGGTGTCCTCGGGGTTACGCTCCATATTACCAGCTCCCTCTAGAGCAGCCTCCATTTCATCTTCAGGATCAGCACTACGTCTGGATAATTCTATTGGAAAGTTTTGTTGCACCAAATTGGCAAAATGTTCTTCTCTGGCCAAATTAGAAAAACTAGAATTTGGGCAATCTTTCCCAGACATTTCCATTTTCTTGTGCAGTTGAGTTGTGTCTTTAAGAAAGTTCAATATACGTCGATCTTCCAACTGATGACTTATAGAAATAGCATCGCTGCCGCTAGTAGTAAGTAAAGGAATACCCTGGTTGGTACACATATTGCTGGACGTACAGCCAGAGTCTGGTTCATCGTCCAAGTCAGTAGTTAGCGATTTAGTGTTACCATTACGATGGCTATTATTCAAGCGATTGCTATCACGAGTATTCAGTTGCTTGTAGTCCATTATATTGGTTAGTTTTAAGTCGTTAGGGTCACTGGTTTCATTTACAACTCTAGATGTAGGAGCCGTTGGTTGCTGCAATCTACTACGTTCGCCGCTTTTATAGCGATCTGATTTTCTAAGAGGTGTAGCATAAATCATTTCTTTAGGCATTTGTCCTAACGCAATATGTTTGTTACCCTGATGATGTTTATTGTTTGGTGTCGAGTTCGAATTAACAACATTTGCATTCGAATTAGCCACATTTAAATGTGCACTTTGATTACTTATATTATTGAGTAACAACTGCTGGGAAATAGCCTTATTCGAGTTAATATTATTCGAGTTGGAGTGGTTGCTTTGTAAATTTTTTTGTTGTTGCATTTTACGTACAGACTCATTAAACATGGCCTGACAGGGCAAATTTTCATAGATATCATTTCGTAAATGATCGTTATCTTTATGTTTAGACATGATGGCAACTGATTCAATTAACTTAAATTTATGGTAAATCTTTGGTTTATGTATGTATATATGTATGTATGTCGATATTATGTTATTTTTTGTTGTTGTTATAGTTTAATTTTTAAAAAATAATTGATAATTTTATTTTGATCGCTTTTAGTCGTTTCATGGTACTCGATTGTTCCGTTTGTCTGGAAATAAAACAGAAAATTTGAAAAATCAATAAAATTCAAATTATGTGCAAAAAAATAATATCGTTATATACAATATTTACATATTTAACATATTGAACGAACTCAAGGCACATAAATAAGGTGTACTTATCGCCGAATTGATACAAAAAAGCATACATGTTTTCTTAAAATTGTGTCAAACACTAAAAATATCAAAGAAAAAACAATTCTGAATTGACGATTCGCCAGAAGTTATTTCACTACTCCTCCCTGTTCCTCTACTCTTAATAAAATACCACCGGAAAATTTCTCTCTTTTCCCATTTCCCTTATTCTGAACGAACTTCAAAAATAGGAATCTTTTCCCCGGTAAAAAAAAAAATTGTGCGAGTTTTTCCCCAAGTTTGTTTTAAGGGAACTATTGGTAAAATTTTAAATTCAAATTAATTGTATAATAATTTTTAAAGCTTTAGGTCGTTTTTATATAAAAGAATGTTTTTAATATTAATTTTTCGATATTTCGCCACACCATTGGTTGGCTTTTTCAGGAGAAATTGAGTTAAATTTAATTTATAATAATTTGAACAAATTATTATAAATTAAATTTGTCTTAAACAAGGGGGTTAAGCCTATTTACTTAATGTGTAAAAGGCTGTACATTTGTTGACTTATAATATTATTGAGATAATATTGTGAATGTTATAAATTTTTAATATATGTTATCATAGTCAACTTAATTCATTGGATGTCTTCCCCTGAATGAGTTTTCGCGTGATTTCCACAACATAAATTTTATTTCCGAGTAAATTGGTACGCAGTGGATTTTAGTTTCCACTATTTTATTTAAGCAGAAATAGATATGAAGTGAAAAGGTGCCTGTTCGGAAATGCATCACTGCGCCGTATTTGATGCATAGTACGTTCTGAAAATTAATGGCTGGTAACACTGCATATGCTGTTTTGTATCAGCTGAGCAAACTAATCACACATGTGCATCAGATGCGGCACAGTAATGCATTTGCGAACAGGCCCAAGGTTTCTTAAATCCACCGATGCATTTACCTTATTAACAGCATTGCCAACTAAAGGTACGCGCACACGGGAAAAGATTTTCCCAAAGAAGCGTAACCTCTAAATACTAACGAATAACATTTTGATTAAACAGTTTCATACATAACTTACAAGAAACGTCATAAAATCTAATAATATTGGAAACTGTTTATTGAATTAAAACTGTTGTAAGTAAAAATTTTGTTATTGATATTTAGTGGTTACACTTTTTTGGGCAAATATGTCTAATGTGACCGTACCTTTACCCTTTTTGTGGATAATTAAGGAGAATTCATACTTGTTTTTGCAAAGAGAAGCCAATTCTGACTACAAAAAATAATTGATGATGTGTAAAATAATGAAAGTTTAATTTTATTTATAGCCGTCGTATTGCGCTCGGTGCGATTTTTTAAAGCGGTATTGCACTGCCACTTTATTTATTGTTTTACTTCGCTGGTACTATTTAGTGAGCACTGTTGTGCCTTGGGCATAAAACAGGCCAACTGTAGTTAACACGTGTGGTAGCACATAAGCTGATGTACTAATGTTAAGGATATTCCTGAAGTTAGAATCGAATCCAAACCTCTGTCAACGCTGTAACTGCTTCAGGCAGCAGTTTTTGTTTACAGTTCATATAATATAATGTTCACTTGCAAAAACCTAGTGTCCCTTGGTTTAGTCTCAAGAGTTTAATTTTCGGAATGAGTAAGCCGTCCTTTGTAAACATTCGCATAGATAATTTTGTAGTCTTATTTTTTTTTTAAATTTGGAGTAGCACTTAGGGGATGACCCCTACGTATGCGGTGCATTGTGTCGGAACTCAGGGAGGGAGAAAGGGTAGAGTAGACAGATGTTGAAAATCTAGAAGGCTTATCTCTTTTCAAACTTTGATTTTTGTGCGTTATGTTAATTTTTATAGCAGTGTTGAGGCGCCTCCGGTATTAAGTAGACGTATTAACTTTGTTAAGCTGTATTAGCAGGAATTTTATTAATTGTTTTACTTTGCCGATTTTTCTGGTAACCAACGAAGAAGGGCGATGTTGTGCGCACTAGCTTGGAAGAGTATCAATCAGTCTCGGAACTGTTTTTTTAGTGACCAGTGCTATCCGTCATGACTTTAAATAGTCCGACAACAATTAATACACGGCCACACTAATGTATATTACAGAAATTAATGATGATGCATGACTTGCTCTGGCCTGGGTTTGAACCCATGCCCCAAGTCATTGTTTGCTCAGTAGTCAACGCGCTAACCACTTCAGCCAACACCACATATTTACTAGCATTATTGTTACGATCGCTTTTACTGTTTGCCGTTAATAAGAAATTAAATTTTTAAATAAATTTTTGTTCGTTCCTTTAATTCCTAAAGACGATTTTTTTTCTGCAGCTCCTAGTTGTACTGCTTATTTGTTGTCTCGTAATAAAAAATTAGATATATTAAATATATATATATAATTTTTGATGTAAATATTTATTATCTCTAAGGCCCATTGTACTCTATAATGTAAAATAAGTTTCTTGTTGATTTTCTACTATTTTCATTTTTCTAATGTTTTCTAAGCCAGTCAAACAATTGACCCTATTTTGACCTCTTTGTTTAAGAAAAAATTAAGTATGTTATTTTTTATCTTCTATTATTTTGCACTTGTATCTATTTATGTATGTACATGCATATATATAAGTAGTCTTCTGAAGAATAAATATCTTGTATTAAGTCTGCTTGTAAACAGTGCTAAATAAACTCATGGACACATAGAAGTACTCACTCGTATGCAGTACGCAAAATTGCAGCATAACTAAAGTGTTAAATAAGGTTAAAAACTTTATACGATTAAAGAAATAAAGTAAGTTTTTAACATGTTTATATAAAACGACTCAAAAAACATGATTTTTTTAGTTTAAAAAACACTCGACATATTTGTTTATTATTCTTAGATCAGCTAAAAATACTCTATAAATTTCTTCAAGGTTTTAAGTATTTTAATCATGCCTTGTTCATTACTCAAAAGGAGCAAATACTTTTGTCATAGTTTATATTACCAAAACCAATATAATTTTATCATACGAGTATCTTCGGTAATATCAGGGTATCGTAATCATTTTATGTGTGTGAAGATAAATTTAAATTTAATTAGCACAGATTTGAACCAAACATTTTAGTAGAGCCAATATTGCATTTAAGAGAGAACTGTGAAACACTTAACAGTCGTAGTAAAAGTTTATGAAACTCATTGAGAATGAAGATTAGTGTGCATTATGGAAAAATGGAGAGTTATAGCGATATTCCACTATATACATAATATAGTGCAGTTGGTCCACCATCATGAAGGTGTGATATTTGAAAAAATTTTGGAACTTTGAAAAAATGTGGTTTTAAATGTTCATATGAAGTGATTGCATGACGAACAAATTTTACGGAACGGCAAAAGACGTTCTTTGTGTTTTAATTATAATTTGTAGGTAAATAAGTTAAATATTTTGAATTTTTAAATATTATTTATTTGTTGCGGGTTAGCAATATCTAAATATATATTTCGTTGGTAGCCATGAGTTGCATCAGTAGATGTTTTACCCTTTATGTTTAAAAAATTTTAAAGCTCATCTATTTCTACAAAAACTCACAAATATATTTTTGTGAATTACAAAGCATAAAAATAGCTCTCAAAATTTATGTTTTAAATAAAATTTAAAACTGTTTTTCGCAGTTTTATACTGTTTTTCGACATCAAAAACTGCGTACTGCTTTTCTCCCTCAAAATACTGTTTTTCGATACATAATAGAAATAAAAACGGCAAACAGCGAATCCATGCAATAATATTGTTTACATCAAAAATAAGCATATCTCTAGAGATATTTTTTCATCTCAATAACGCCGATTGCGAATTCTAAGAAATGGCCACGATCGCTGAATATATTTTATGTTTGCCAGGAACTTCAGCATCAGTGGAACGAATCTTCTCTGCAGTAAACAAAACTTGGACGTCAGACAAAACCCGATTAGATGTGCAAACATTGAAGGCGATTCTGACCGTCAAATGTAATTTGAAGTACAAATGCTTTGATTTCTACAATTACCTCAAAACGAAGCCGGCATTGCTTATTCAAATTGCTTTAAACGACAAATCCAAAACAAGAAAAGCTGATTTTGATGGAAATGATTCAGTTGATGGAAATGATTGTTAATTTTTTTTTTATATATTGAATAAAATATATACTGCGAAAAGTACTGTTTTTCCAAATCGATTTACTGCTTTTTTAAAAAACTTCAGTGAAATGTGCTGTTTTTGGTTCAAAAAAATATACGAGCGTTATATATGAAGGATCTCCCAACAGGGACTTCCGAACTTTGAACATGACTATTAAGGAAACAATGCCTTATGACCTAAGTTCGATCTCCATGTCATCAACATGATAAATTTCTGATATGTACTGGTCACTAAAAACTGTTCCGGCAGCGATTGATACTGTTTCATGATATTGTACACAGGAGCGCCTCCTACGTCGGTTAGCAGAACCTTTGGCGTAGTAAAACAATTAATTAATTAAAAAAAGGAATGATAAAGTTGGTACAATTGTACTGTTTTTTCAAACCTAAAAAGTACGTTAATATCCCCGTGACTGACTTGGTACTATTAGGAATATGAAGTAAGTCCAAATTTAAAGCCTTGGCACTACATACATGTATTCAAACATGGTTGCATATGTCATATTTTAAATTTGGTATCAGTTTTTAATGATAATGATTTAAAATGATGATAAAAGATATAATTAACTATTTTAGTAATAGTTGTAGTAAAATAAACGAGTTTCTCTCTTTTCAAGCTTATTTTTTATCCCACACTCCTAATTTTTTTTAATATTCATTAATCACAGGATGATTATCACGTCAAGAAGTCATCAAGGGAATTTTGGATGAGTGGGATCCACTTCAATATTATTTCACACTAAATGATTGCGATGCTTGTTTTTACAAGTGGAGCATTAAACTTTATTATATCTGGATTTTGAGATTCAGTCTATAAAGTGACTTTTCTTTTTCTGCAGTACTAAAAAACAAAAAAGACAGATTTTAGTACTTTTGGGGTAGAAAAAGTACAATTTTAAATGGGTATTGGTACGAAATTAGTTTTTGCATTTATCATTACTGCTACTCATACAGCTTAATAAATTTAATATGTCTACTTAACACCAGAGGCGCTGCAACACTGCTCTAAGAATTAACTAAACGCAAAAAAAAAACTGTTCGAACTTGCATGTTATGTAGTTTATAGATGGTAACGTTGCTGAGGTGGGAAATGGGTTCACCTTAAAATAAGTTCTGCAATAAAATACCTAAAACTCGGTAAAGTTTAAATATCGAATCAAACTAGAATTGTTAATTTTCTATTTTACGACTCAAGTGCCATCATTGTATGTGGGCTTTTAGTATCTATTCCTTTCCATTAACAAAAAAGATTTGAAAATGCTTTGCTTAGTTTTTCATCTAAACAAATGTTTTTCGCCATTATTCCGTAGAAAAGAAAAATGAAAAGAAATAACAAAACATGTACTTGTGGTAAGGTAACATCCTTTAATATATCCTCGTTTTACTCTCTCTCTCTCTCTCTGTCTCTCTTTCACTCTATTTTTATTATTATAACGTTTTTCAACATCTACATTTTTAAAGATGATAATTACGTTAATATTCGGTTTTTTCTTTTAAAAAAGAAAAACTAAACTGAGCATGAAAAGTCATGGTTGTAATGAGTTTGAATTGCAATCAAAAAGCAAAGTTTTGCTAGATGATTGTATGCATACGCTTTCCTCCTTTTTTTGCCACTTTGCAATGAACATTTTTTGTTGTTTCTTTTCTTATTATGTACTAGAAATTCGGTTGGTTAAGTGTTTGAAAATTTTATCTTCAATAACTTTTTGATTTACGAGTGGTATTGAAGTTTCGTATCACAATATTTTTTAAATCGGGGCAAGTTGTACTGTACCACCTAAAAAAAATTTATTTCTTTATCGTATACGTTTTACCGCTCGGGTAAAACTGTACGAGGACCATGTCCATGCCCTCCGGGAGTGCCGACAGAAATTGAAATGTAAACTTCTTTTAATTATCTAGACGCTTTCGCGGTCTGCAATATGTACATGCATATGTATATGCACACACTATAGCTGCGTCTCATTACGGTGTCGCGAGTTCAAAGATTTGGTCTCATCTAAAAATATGCGTACCGCGCTAAAAAAGGTTTACACTTCAATAAAAAAAGAAACAAATTAAATAAATGTTGATTTTAAAAGTTCTCGATATGTTACAAATTCGTTGAAGTTACATAGTTCAGAAAATCAAGATCTTGAACCCATTTAATTGTCTAAGATGAGCATACGCCTCTCTTATACATACATATAATGCATGTATGTATATACGCACAGAGAAAACATATTAGTTGTGGCAACAGAGTTTGTTGCCAACCGAATTGTTGGTTGTTGAATTTAGTTGCTAGAACTACAATTTTAGTGTAGCACCACTGAATTTTTAGTTGTTGCCATTAAGCTGATAGTTGCAACAACCGAAAAAATTGATTAAATTCATATAATCTTTAATAGAAGCTAATTTGAATTACTAACGCTCGTTTCAATCCTGAAACACAATTGAATGGATATTTTTAATACTCAACTAAATTAAATTGTTTTTTCTTACTCATTTAAATTTAAAATTTACTTTTGTAGATTATTGGTATTGAAAATAGAACTCACTTGTTTGAAACACATCGCCTCAGACAGCGCAGCCACAAAAGTATTTTAAAATCAACAAATAGTGAGTTAGGGGTATCAACCAAACCATATTCATGACCAATTATTCAGTTGTGCTTGCCATTTTGGCATTTATTAGGAGCAAAAGAATGCATTCGGTTCACCCAACCAATTTAAGAATTATCACAACCGTATTATGTTGGTTACAATTTTGGTACTGATAATGGAATGTTTGTTGGATCGTTCGAATATTGGTAGCGGTAGCTGAAACTGATAGTCTATCGGCATAACCGTTTTTCAACCAATCTTTACAATCACAAAAAATACGAGTATGTTTCTCAAATGTTGTGACAATAGAATTTCATATTGAGTTTTGCAATATCCCATATTTGCCTCTATAAAAAATTGTCCAATTGAAGTGTGTAAATTTGCATCAATATAGATATAAATATTTCGCATACATTCATTCACATGTAGAATGTGACTTTCGGTTACATGTTTTTTTTTAGGTTTTATATTTCCCATGTGGATGGATCCTGTATTACACTTTTATTGTGATTCTCTATCATGCCCCAACAACGAACCGTTGATAATAATAATAATATTCTTTTACAACACTAGCTTGGTTTCATATGTACACATATACACTTATCCCTCGAAACACGTGATGTTTTCTAAGTGATTTTACTCTTACACTATTTCTTTCATTTTGTTTTGCTTGCTGAGTTTTATATTTATTGCTTTAAGCGAGGGAGACGTTTCTTTTGTTCATTTTACGAAGTAGAATGTGATGCTTTAACACCAGCAGAATGTTATTTTCTATTTTTTTTATTATTATTTCTTTTTTTTTAGTTGTTTTCTATTGCTGGAAATTTCATATAATCAAAGGATTTTACGTCCGACGTCCATATTATTATGGTAATTTATCACAAATAAGCATGTATTTTTGTGTCCGTGCAAGCGGATGCATGCATTCATTTGGGGTTGTTAGAAAATGTTATTTTTTTTATTAATTTATTTTTTCCTCAAAAGTAATAAAACTATTTTTTTTATACGTTTTGTAGTGACCAAAAATGCTATCAATTTGAGAAAAGTTGACGTGCACAAATTTTTATTTTTGGTAATTTTAAAGAAAATAAACATATTCTTTCTACTCGTATGTATGTACATATATGAGAATAAAATAAAATATGTAGTGTAAAATTAGGTGAAAATGTTAGTGTAAAAAAAAAAAAAAAACATTAATTGAGTTTATGAATGTATGGCCGTATGTTTGTAACTGGTAGTGTTTTTGGATAAACAAAATTCTGAATTAATTAATTCGTTTTGTATAATTAAATAGTGTAAATTTATGAAATTTATCTTCAGAGAAGGTTCAGTTAGAAACTCTTTAAAAACTTAAAGGCAATTTTATTTTATAAATTACTACGTTTACAATTAATTATATATTAATGATAAAACAAGAAATGAGAATTGATAACAGGTGACCTTAAAAGCTCTGATGGCTAAGAATTTGTGTAAAATTGTTTATATTTTATTTTGACTATTTCAATAAATTCGGGCCACTGTTTTATAGTTGATAGCCTTCAATCATTGCGTTGCGATTGGACACCAAAAATCCATAATCGTAACATGATGACACTTTTGCCGTTATAATATTTTTTGTGTGCAAACATTTTAAAGCATACCCCGGGATGTTTATTTTTATTTTATTTGTTGTTCATACGAGTATGCATACATATACATACATACTAACATTCTAAGCAATGTAAACATTTTGACTAGATAAATTTTTAGTTGTTGTGCGTTAAGTATGTATGTCAACTTTTTTGTAAAATAAAATTTGGGAGAATATCTTAAATAATAAATTTCAGTTACTGACGAAAAAAGAGTTTCTCAATACCTTCTTTATTTGTAAAAAATTTTTCATAAAAATATCTCTATCTAAACCGAAGTTATAACCACTCACATGCTCAAGCATTTTTATTATTTAGATTTAAGATTTGAACAACTTATTGATGTTTAAATTTATAATTGAAGATTAAATAAATAATAAAATTATAAAAAAAAACATGGCTCAAGCCGTCCATGGACGTAAGCATTATATGGATATAATGCTCACGTTTTGAAAACTTGAAATGCATTTTGCCACGTTTAAGTTTTTTTTTTTTGAGATATGACGACATTGCAATAAAGGAGCGATCGATTGTGACTAGATTTTAAAATAATTTAATAGCAAAATCAAGTTTGAAATGGAGCTGAAATTAGATAAAACAAAGACTAGACTTTCAGACTTGCTATTTTCCTTTCTTTAAAATACTTCATAGATTAAGAACCGCGTATGAAAGTATAGATAAACTAAAAAAAAGCACCCACCATGCTAACAAAACATATAAAAATTAAAAATCTCAACTTCTTTTTTAGTTAATGTGCATATGAAGGAAAAGGATACGTCCGTAAATTCAGGCAAAGTAGCTGTAAATTAAAATATCGAGAGTCAACGTGAAACTCTCTTATATTATTAATTGATTATGAATATTTATATCCAGAAAATAACACGATTTATGGGATCGGGACCCTCCCTTTTAGCAATTTTAGCAGACACAAACTACTAAGTATATTTAACATTTAATACTTGTTGATTTTTCACTTGTTTCTTTGAGATGATCCATCATGGTTTATTCTTTCTGAACATAACGCTTCGAATTTTAGCTAATATAATTATTTTGGTCTGAAAAGCAAATTAGTTCGTAATAATCACATTAAAATAAAACCCTTAAGCTTATTTTCAAAAGAATTATTAACACCAATTTAATACTAAAACTACACAGCAGAACAGATCATTAGATGTTTTCGTAATTCGCCACACTTCTAGTGTGAGAAAAACCTACTAAAACTTGCTAATTGAAATGTAGTGATAGTGAAAGTACCAACTCATTAAAAGAGTTTTAAAAATACATTTAAAAAGTTTTCTGCCGAGTGTTATCAAACTAATTCTTAAAGACACAATGAAAATTATAAAATGAAATTTTCATAAAGGTATTTATAAATGTTCTTATTGTTAAACAACAGTTGGCCAATTAGAAAAAAGTTGTTAAGAATTTAAACAACTCATGTTGAAAATAAAATGTTTGTTTTATCTTTGTGATATTGAATTTCTTTTTTGTAGGACCCGCACTAAGGGCCTGAAGCCTGCACTACTATTGCGCGTATTGTTAATATTGAGAGCACTGGCGTTCAGAACTGAAATCTTGAATGTATTAGTATTAGTGTGTAAGTTATTAAAGAGATTGAAAGATAGACTTACCCACCAAAAAAAAAAAAAAAAGCCAAACGTTTGATATACATATGTTGAACGATTATAATTCTTTAAGATATATTTTATCCCATTTTTAAATTATTTTCTCCATTTTTATACCCTTTACCAAAAATGGTAAGGGTGCTTAAAGGTTTGTCACTATGTGTGTAATTTCTACAATATTCATATGAGTCCATATATTATATATATTCTGAATCCTTATACATAGGGAAGCTGAATGAGCCATGTCCATCTGTCCGTTCATCCGTCTGTCTGTACGTGAAATCGATTTTCCGAAGACACTAGAATAGCTAGAAACTTGGGTCTTTGACTGAAATGTAAGGATTTTTCTTAAGATGATTGGTATTGAAATGCAGCAAAAATAAAATATCGGTTCTGATATTAAATTATATATACAAACTAGCTGATCCCGGTGTACTTCGCTACCCCTATAAAATAAAATTAAAAGTATTTATATATCCTACTAGCTGATCCCGGTGTACTTCGCTACCCCCCTCGTTATAAAATAAAATTAAAAGTATTTATATATCCTATTGTGACGATCGGTCCAGTAGTTAAGACTATATTACGATTTTTAATTTTAATAAAAAGGAGCGTGGTCCCATCCACTTTTCTCCCGGTACGTATTCCTAATTATGTCAATACTATATGTACCAAATATCATCGACGTAGGTCAAAAAATGCCCAAAATATGGCGATTTCAATTTTTGGGTTATATGGGAGCTGCCACGCCCACTTGTCCGATAACGCCCATTTTTGTCCTGATTACTCACATTAGTAACATATGAACTATTGCAATGTTTCAAAACTCTTGCTATCACAATAGTCAAGATATATGATGTTATTCAATTTATGTGGGAGGGGCTACGCCCACTTGAAATATTAAAAGCCTAAAACCATCCTCTATAAATTCCCTTTTGAATGACACCAGTTTGGGTCAAATCGGTTGGATAGTTTCCGAGTCTATAGCGAACATGGGTACAAACATTTTTTGTATTTTATATACATATATAGATTGTGAAAATTTAATGACGATCGGTCTAGTAGTTAAGACTATATTACGATTTTTAATTTTCTTAAAAAGGGGCGTGATCCCACCCACTTTTCTCCTGGTACGTATTCCAAATTATGCCAATACCATATGTACCAATATCATCGACGTAGGTAAAAAATTTCCCAATATATGGCGGTTTAAATTTTTGGGTTATATGGGCGGTCCAATCAAATTTTCATATAGCCTATAATTCATCCGAGAGTTCCAGTTAAATACTGTGAAAATATATATAACCCTTTCAGAAATAAATTTATATATACATGAGGTGCACCAGTATTGAATATGGAATCTTTCGATTATTCAACGCACGAACCATCCAGCTGCTGAGGCTTGTTAATGTTATGTGTATATTACCTTTATAATAACTTTATGTATTTTTTCGTACAAACCCCCTTTTTGTTCAGTGATGTATGAAAAATTATAAAATATTTTAAGAGGCTGCGTAAATTTCCACAAACATTTACAGTCGTAAAATATTTGTCAGACTGCATAATTCGTTGTTGCTGTAAATGTAATATAAAACTCGTTTGTTTGCTGGCACATACTTTTGATAAAAAAAAATGCATAAGCATGAGCCGATGTTTACTCGTCGCTTGATCATTGACGACTAATAGTTTGATCACAATGTTTGCGGTGCGGTACGATTTCTCGTTGCGGAAGAGAAAAATAAACATAATACAAGGGAAGACGGCGACGGCAATACATTTACATTTTTATAAATTTATATGTGCATACATTCAAACATACTTCAAAATCATGTTTTTTGTTTACAATAATGTTGTGAACATCGCAAATTATTCAAAAACTACAGCAACATCAGAAAGAGAAAGAGTATCAAAAATTGAGAGAATAAAAAAGTCCGGAATAAAAATAAAATAGATTTTAATTTTATGCCGTTCCGCACTGCGGTTTTTTTACTTCAAAATCGTATGAAAAACCGCACCGCAATAAATTATCGCTACATTGTGTTCAGACTCTAAATGAAAGAGCATAATATTGTATGTGAAGAATACGTGTGCTTTGAGTTTTCACAATTCTGTATGGGCAGATCAGTTCTGGTCTTAAGTAGACGCATATAATTTCTTAAGCAGCGTTAGCAGTCATTTTGTTAATTGTTTTACTTCACCGACGATTCTGCTAGCCGTCGATGCAGGGTGATGTGGTGTACATTAACTGGAAATTGTTTAAATCGCTGCCGGAACAGTTTTTAGTGACAGGTGCTAGACTTCAGCATTTAAACAGTCCAACCACAATTAATACAATGCCACACTAATGCGCATCAGAAAAAATTTATGATGTTGATTGACTTGCTCTGACCGGGGTTTAAATTCAGGTCCTAAGTCATAGTGTTCTTTGTAGTCAACGGCCTAACTACATCAGCAACGCCACACTCAACAAAATTGTTGTATTGGGAATTCGGGCAACATTTTGTAACAATTAAAAAAATTTTGCAATTAAAAAACTCTTTAAAAATTATTAAAACAGATAAAATATCTGCGATTGCCTCATAAGCTGTACATGATCTACATACATACATATCTTTGTATGTGAATAAAATATTTAAAACAATTAATTACCTACAACATTTGCTAAGAAATATAAAAATTTTCGCTTAGAATAATTTGGCGCTAAGGAGTCGAGCATTTAAAATACTAAATTAAAATTATAAAATAATAGGAAGTGTATATCTTATCTTTCAAATTGAGCTAATTTCATTATGTTTCACAAATAAAAAACTGTGTACACATTCCATAAAAAATTTTAAAGCATTGTGGCGTTAAAGAAATAAATTACTGGTATAATTACCATTGTGAAATAACGCCTTTTATAACTTTTCATCATCGTATATATCTTTACAAGCCTAAAAGCAATTTATTTTTTGCTTCGTAAAAATAAAGAATATTGCATTTTTTTTGTTCTTGATTTTTGCCAACGTTTTCTATTTTCTTCGATAGCAGCAAAAAATAGCGAATTTTCATGAATGAAAAATGAGCACTCATGAATAACAAGCATCATAAATGTACACACATACATAAGTATACAATATATTCATGCATATGTTATGTGTACATATGTACATGTTTGTACATGTGAATGAAAAACAAAGTGTGTTTGTATATGAAGGTGCATGCGATACATTAAAAAAAGGAAGCCTGAAGTGCAACCCAGCGTATACGTAGCCACATATTCATATACTACTCATACTCTCTTTTTTATTAGTGAGTCCATATGTATGTATGTCTGTATATGAAAAAAATTACAAAAAAGCAATAAAATCAAAAACACCAAAACCCACACAATAAACAAAATAAAAATGTTACATGCACCCGATGCACAAACACTCGCACTCACTATAAATAATTTTGTAATCGGTGTTGCCATTTTGGCTAAATTGAAATAAATTTAATATTTTTAATATAATTTTTTTAAGCTGAATACAAGAAGAAAGCAATTAATTTATTATTATCATATAAATTATTTTCTGTCTTACTTATAGTATACAATCTGGGTATTAGAGAACTCGATTTGGTTTGCTTTACTCGAAATAATAAATGAATTTCCATGAAAATTTTATAAAATTTTTTTGGAGAAAATCTGAATTTATTAGACGTTATTATATCATCCCGTACGAAGGGATTAGGAGCGGTGCACATATTACTTAACGCTCCAAGGGGGGAGGGGTTAAAGATTTGTTACGGATTTGAAATTTTCCACTGAAAAGTTATTAAAAAGCGTTACGTAATATGTGCACCTTAAAGTCTGAAAAAAGTGGAAATGTAAAAGAATATTAATTTTCAATAAAACAAGTTAATTATTCAAGCTTAAGTTCGTTTTTTAAATTTAATATATATATTAACTGCCTGGCTCACGATGTCGAGCGACTTTTTCTTTCGAACAAACTATATTTAAAAAAAAAAAAAACATAAACTTTTATTTTTATTTGAAATGAAAATCTAGAAGGTCGTAATAATTGAACAGAAAAAGAAAACTTACACCCAATTCGCACGGTGATTGTTAGTCATTACTAAATATCATAACAATTTTTTAGGTGGTCGAGCGGGGTAGAGAAGAAAGAGGGGTAGAAAAATAATAATGCTTTCTGTTTTCCATGCATTTTTTTTGTATTTCCCTCTACTTTTGTTTCGGTTTTTGTTATTATGTTTTATTATTTTCTTACTCTCAAGAAGATTGAGCGATTATACGCTAAGAACTCAATACTTCAAGAGAAATAATCCATGCTTAAAAAATCATAGTATAAATGCAAGAGGATTTACGAAGATACTTTCAAAGATAAGATGAAAAAATTCATGAATTTTTAGTCATCGTATAAATCGGGTGTTATACTGTACGGAAGCAGACATCTGCGGCAAGTGCTAAAATTTCGGGCATACTTAATTATGCACATTGATTTTTATGATGTAATCGTTTTATTCGTTTCAAACATTCAGTTTTATTCACTTGTTGTTTTGTGCTAACATGAATGTTCTGACTGTGTCGTCAAGTGTATGAAACTCATTTCACATCGAAGCCAACGTGTTGTTAGCGGAACAAGTGGTTTATTCAGTTGTTAAAGTAATTTTGTACTCGTATTTGAATAAATAATTTTTCTTTATATTTTTGTCACAGTTTGAAACATGCACACATACATATTTATACTTTTGACTTCCGAAATCAAATTTTCTACCCACAAAATACACAGAGTTGGTATTGTTTGTATTTCTGCATATACCTTATATTCATTTTATCATGCAATCAGATCATGCACAACAAAGTAGTCCTGAAAAAAACAAACTGTCTACGAACTAGACTTTTTGTTCTTATACATATCAGTTCGCATCAAATGATGGACATGATTTGCACTTGTTGATGAATTTTCTTCTTGTGCATAAAAAGCGAGCGAGTATAAAATTGAATAGCACTTGTTTGAGTTGTTCTTAAAATTCATCGTTAGGGAATAAGTAGGCTCGATCATACTTGTTGCTGATGTCTGGTTTCGAAACTAATCTCTATCTCATCATCAGAGTTGTTTACCGCTTTAACCCCACAGCCAATCATGACAGCTGCCATAAACAATTGATTCTGCTGAGTCATATGAAAGTTTTTTATATCAACAGTTTGTTAATATTGAGGGGTTGGAACTTTACTATCTTCCTGTCTATTGTTCAATTGAGCTTTTTCTGGCGTTTCTATTCGTTCCTAAGTGGTGCACATCGGCTGCCAATACTCACTAGATTATTTCTGATTGTTTTGTGTTCATTCAGTTTTATTTTATTGGAGAAACTAGCAATGTACATTCTTAGTAGCTAAATAAAATATTTAATTTAAAATTATGAAATCAATAAATTTCGCACATGTGACAAAATTTTCGGGGCTTAAGCATATTTTAGAATGTCGGTAAAGATAATGGACTCATATTAATATTAATTAGTGAATTACGCTCTGGTTTAAGGATCTTGAATAACCCATTTTTAATCCCCATTGACTGTGTATATGCTATAACTGGTTTCTTTCAAGTTAAAACTTTAAATAAGAGCGTAAAATTTCAACTGTCAGAAAATGTCTCACAGTGCGCCGGAAAGATAAAATTAATCAAATTTAATTTTTGTTCAAGTTTTGGTGTAGATTTATGCATAACAGTTCATGGAAAAAATTAAGAAACCCATCAAAATTTTTTCTAGTTGAACTTGGGCCAGGTAAAGGAACACTCATTCGCGATATTATAAGTGGCTCTTATAGCAGCAGCTTTTTTAATTCAATGTTGATCCATCTAAAACAAGCGTTTTTTGCTATTTCTTCTGAAGAACAGATTTATCAGATGTATTACTATTTATAGACAGTCATTTCCCTAGAGCTGTTGCTAAACTATTTAATGTGTGTTATGTTGGCTTAAATGCCATTTTAAGATCACCTGTGTTTATATCTAAAGTATATTCAATACCGTTCTTATCTGCTAAAGTTATAATTTTAACCTGACTTAAATCTCTTACTAGGTTTTCCAATTATTTCTAGCTAAAAAAAACTTTGTTAAAAAAAAACAAAAAATTGACATTTAAGAGTACAACATGTGTATTTTATAAAATAAATGAAATAAGCGAAATAAAAAAAAAATATGGTCATAACATCTCACAACAGAGCTATAAAAATAATGATCGCTGACTTTAAACTATTAGTTGTAGATTTTGTTGGCTTTAGAAAAAAACTTTTATGGAAAAAAGTAATAATAAAAGATTTCTTTGTGGTAACTCTGATTGTAATACATATAAATGGCTGAATTCATTCACACTGAATACACCTAGTTAAGCCAGTGATGCCAATTTTATAGGTAAAACAAATATTCATTGAAAACCTTAAGTTGCACGCCTTTTTTGCCTTCTTTTTTGCACAATTTTCAGATAGAGTTCATGACTTTGGAGAAAATAAAGTTTTTATAAATTTTAGATTCATCTGAAATGAGACTAAATATATTTTATAGGTTCTTGAGAATACGGTGTTCGAGCTACATAATCAATAATACTATTCTTCACATCTGTAGCGAATTTTAGCTCAATGCGAGTTATGATAAATTTCCAACAATTATTTTCACTTTAAGTTTTGATATTTTCAAAAAAAAAAATGAAAAAAAAAACTTAATAGCATAATATAAACTCTTTGAACTTATGGTTAAAAAAAAAAAAAAAAAAAGAAACGATGAATAGGCAGCACTTTGCCAAACATAAAAAAGTAATTTTCTTTATGGATTTTCTTAAAAAGTTGCTGAGTTGTATAACGAGTGCTACGTACGACTAAAGTAGTAATAGTTGTAGTTAAATGGAAGAAAAAAATCTTTCTATTTTTTCTTCATTTTATAATTTTTTTTTTCTTAGATGTTGTAACTTTTTTTTTCGTTTAGAATTTTATAATAAAAATAACTTGTTATGAGCATATTAAATGCATGGTGCATAATGTGAAAAAATATTGTTTTGTATATAATCACAAAATATGCATAGCTATGAGTTTTGAAAAGGCGTTTTAAATATTTTTTTTGAAGTTTATTGGTTGAGCAAATGTTGCTTAAATTAATATTTAAGATTTGCTTTTTGTTTTTTATTCAGCAATAGTTAATTAGTCTAGGCTTTGCTTTAATCGGCTTAGCTGGCAATAAAAAAATCCGTACAATAATCAATTTAAGTATTTGATTTTATTAAATAAAAGGTTTTCCAATAGGGATGATGTGATTTTGAAGTGAAGTTTCGGCCATTTGTAATATTTCATGATCTGTCATTTGTTTTTCATTGTATTCCGTACTGTTTACAATGTCATCATGGAGATTAATACGCAAGAACAATGTTTACAAATTATTCAGTTTTATTATCAAAATAATCGTTCTCCAATTGCAACTTTTCGTGCGATTTTGCCATTTTATTTTCGTAATAATCGTCCAAGTGTGCTCGCTATTCGTCGAATTGTTGAAAATTTTGAGCTTACATGTTCTTTACATAATGTTCAAGTGCCAATAAGATAAAGAACCACTCGAAGTAATGCAAATATTGCTGCCGTTCAAACAACTTTTTATGGCCGAAATTGGAAAAAGGTGATCTTGACAACATTTGGTTCCAACAAGACGGGGCTATGTGCCACACCGCAAATGCAAAAATTTAATTATTGCGAGAAAAGTTTGGAGATTCGATTATTTCAAGAAATTGTGATATTGAATGACCTCCAAGAAGTTGTGATTTAACACCATTAGACTATTTCTTGTGGGGTTATTTGAAGTCATTGGTCTTTCGAAATAAACCAGACTCTCTTCAAGCTTTACAAGTCAATATTGAACGTGCCATTCATGACATACGACTTGATTTAGTAGAAAAACTGCTCGAAGTCGTGGAGGCCATTTGAATGACGTTCTATTTAGAACTTAATTGTATCGATTGTACTTCACATTAAATAAGAAACTTTTGAATTTCCTTAACAATAAGTATGTGTTTTTTTTAAGAAATCATATTACTCTTATTGGAAAACCCTTTTTTTACGCATAATTAATGAAGATAAGCACTAGGCGCGGTATTTAAAGTCTTCTTGCAACATATTGTTGAACGTATATCCTGAAAGGAATAACTTCTTGTTTACTTATATTCGATTACCGAAAGAAAATAATTACGCTAAAGACGTTGACTTCTCTTAATTATACAAATGTTTTGCGGCCATCTATTTTTGAAAAAATAATGAATGAAATAAATACCAATCAAAAGATTATATTGGTATTGAAAACATTTTATTTGCAATTGAAATATCTTATTGACTGTACAAAAAAATTTATATATTTATATGTATGTATGTGTACATTTTTGTATGTATGTATGTATTGTAAGTCAGCACACTCTGAGAAAGTGTAAAGTCAGTAAAATTAACAATCAGATATGAAAAGTATGCAAAAAATATTAAGGTTGGTTTTATTTAATTGAAATGTAAAATAAAGGAAACGGAAAGAGAAATCATAATACGTCAAATGTCGTTTACCATTTTTATTAAAAGGACATTGAGAGGTGTGATGTAATTCTATTATAGCTACTGCTTTTAACGTATATTATTGGACACACAGAGAAAACAGATTATTCGTGGCAAACGAATTTGTTGCCAACCGAATTGTGGCGATTGCACCAACTATTTTCGAATTCGGTTGCTACACATACAACTTTTGCTTAGTACCACTGAATTTTCGGTTGCGACAACCGGTAAAATTGGTTATCACCATGGAATCATAAATGGAAGCTAATCGGTATAATATACGCTCATTTTTATTCTGAAACACAATTGAATTAATGTTTTTAATACTTAACTAAATTAAATTGCTTTTCCTACTCATTTGAATTTAAAATTTATTTTTGAACATTATTGGTATTGAACATAGAACTCACATGTTTGAAACACATCGCCTTAGAACACTCAGCCACATGACAATTTTAAAATTGAAAAATATTTTACTATAATTGGTTATGCCAGCCGAATAATCGGTTAGGAGTATCAACCAAATCATAGCCATTAGTAGCAGAAAAAGAGTGCATTTGGTTGACTTAACTAATTGTCACAACTGTATGTTCGTTACAATGGTGGTATTATGGTTATGATCATAAAATGTTGTTTGGATCCATAGAACATTGGTAGCTGTAACTGTAGAAAATTTAAATGTTTTCCCGTGATGAATTTAAATTAATCACAGTCTAAGAGAAACACCGAATTTGATGAAAACATTTGCTATTGAATATTTCTTAAGCATGCGGACAATTGTAATTTAATAAAATCTTTAATATTCTGAAAAAAATCTTTATTATTGCTGTTAAGCAGAATAAAAAATCACAGTCGTCTGCCTTACAAAGATGCAAGTCTATCAGTACGCTAGTATACTGCACACATACATAAAAGCTTAATGATCTTTACCACTTTTCAAAATACTTAAAAGATTGTCAAAAAAAATTGCAGAAAGAAAATAGAAACAAAATCATAGAACTTTTCAAACATATAATCATACGTGTTTGTTAAATAATTTTTTTGAATAGCGGTAGTAACCCTTAATAAGACCATAATAATACAATAACGGATACTTTTCTTCACTTAATACAGTTGCTGGGCTGCATAACATCAAATGCAATAAGAAAAAAAAAAAAAAAAATTTAAACATCCACTGGATTGTAGTAAAAGAAAATTTTACAAGCAATAAACGACTCCAGCACGTTTCACAGACATGTTCTATCTACGGTAAGAGAAAATGAAACGTGTTAAAATTTACAACAACACATCTATTTACTCCAGTAATTAAGGAATTTTGCGAAAGAAAAAAAAATTATAAAATAGTGTGGCATTAAAAAAGTATTATAAAGTGAAATCCTGATGAAATGTTTAATTTGCAGATGTGTTAAAGTCATAAAGTTGGTAGTAAAAGAGATTTAAAATACACTCTTGTACGCGACATAAATTATTGATATTGCAAACCATTTGAATAAAACTAAACATAGTTTTAGTAAAAAATATTAATAGTATTTGGTATGTCATAAGCAGCTTAGAGAGTTGCAACTTATCAAAGATGAAGATCTTATAAAACTGTCTTTTCACTTTATTGTTGTAAAATAACTTCTTTATGGAATTAAAAACAAACTTTCTTAACTTTAGTAGAACAGTTTTGTCTACTTTTATTTACTTGAGAAATTTCCATTATCATTAATTATTCAACTTCTCATGTTCAATTTTATACAAACGTGTATGCTTTTCTTGAGATCCAAACCTATTTTTCGATGGATACTTTGCAAAACGAGTTGAGTTGTTTCTCCTTTGAAAGATCATAAAGACCAATGACACACAGGATTGCGTACCTCTAAATGATCAGTATATTTTATTTCTACTTTGTTAGCTTTATTATAATCACCAGTTAGGGCGCTACTTGGGACAAAGTTAAATTTTTACTAGTCTTTAGTTTTCTATTCTGCTTTACAATAATTTCTCCCATTTTATTGAAAGAACCTGGTTCACGCTTCGTGTAATCACCATCATTATGATGCTCGGCACATTTTTCTTTGCCTCTTCTAGAGTTTAGTTTGTTTTTACAGATTGCATCGGCATTTCAAGACTGATCGGATTGCATTGCCTGCCATTGTTAATGCCTTAGATACAATTTTAATTTTGTACTTGTTGCTTATTTTTATTGTACTTCATTTTCTACACCCTGTAAAAAGATGTGTTGAAAATCGATGGTGTCAATAGAATAAGTTGGATGGACTATAGCTGCAATATTCTACCAATATTCTATGGATCCAATTAACATTCTAAGATCATAACTATAATACCAAAATTTTAACCAACATATGGTTGTGTCAATTTTTAAATTCGGTGGGTCAACTGAGTTCATTCTTTTGCTGGTACTAAATGCCAAAATAGCAAGCACAACTTAATAATTGGTGATGAATATGGTTTGGTTGTTACTCCTAACCGATTATTCGGTTGGCATAACCAATTATAGTAAAATATGTTCCAATTATAAAATTCTCATGTGGTTGAGTTGTCTAAGGCGATGTGTTTCAAACATGTGAGTTCAATGTTCAATACCAATAATGGACAAAAATAAGTTAGAAATTCAAATTAGTAAATAAAACAATTTAATTTAGTTAAATATTAAAAGTATCAATTCAATTGTGTTCCAGTATAAAATTGAGAGTAAATAATCCCGATTAGCTTCCATTAAAGATTCCATGGTGTTAACTAATTTTATCGGTTGTCGCAACCGAAAATTCAGTCAGTTTACAAAATCTTTGAATAAATTTAATATAAGGATCATGTTAATGTTCTGTTCGATCCCTGACATAAAAGGTCATCAACATCATGAATTTATTTAATTACTTTAATACATCAGCCATTGTATTACTTGTTGTTGGACACTGCTCACTAAAAACTGTTCCGGTAGCGATTAACACAGTTTCTAAATAAAGTACAACATAGCGCCACCCATGGCCGATAGACAGAATCGTCGGCGGCTTAAAACAATTATTAAAAATGCCAGCACACACAGCTAAAGAAAGTTATAGCGTCTTGTAAACACTAGATACGCTGCAACACTATTCTAAAAATTAACAAAACGATCCTTTTCCCTTCAGGCACAATGCAGTACATAAGTAGGGGTCATCCCTTAATGCTGGTCCTAAAATAAAATACAACTTCTGCTACTTAGTAAATTGCTAACATTTTAAGGTAATTTTTTAAGTCAGTATTTTGTATTTTTTATGAAAAAAATTAGAATATAAACTATAATCCTTATTTTCATGTTGCCAAGACATAAACAATTTTGCCTATTTTATTTTATTGCTTGTTCCCATATTAATTTTTTTTTTTACTTATAGTGACATTTTTTATGCATTTATTGACAAGCTGAAAGTAAGAGACCGACTGGCAGATACACACATACACACATACATACATATATCCCATTACATTCACACCACTTTATGTTCATCATTTTATAATATTTTTACTTAACTTCTCTGATGTGGGAGTATTTCATTTTTAATTGCAAAATGTCGTTATATATTGTTTTTCTGTCACTCTATCCTAGTATTTAGTCGGATGCCGTTTCTTTTACACATACATACATACATATTCACATTTCACATTTACATGCGAGTAGTCATTGTTTTGTTTTTTTCTTCCTCCATGCATGCATGTCAGTCCTAAGGATCCTTGTGGTAACATCCGCTTTATTGTCAATATTTTTCTTTCGCTTTTTTGTTTTTGTTTTTGTTTTTCTGTTTATACAACACATACATACATACGCAGTGTTACGTAATCTATTACGACATAAAATGAGAAAACAGTGTTTGGTGACAGGAATTTAAATTAGTTTCGATTTTGTGTGTCAGTCTTTTGCATCTGTAGTGAAAATGATGTTTTATGCAACTTAATAATTGCAACGATAATCTGATAAGTGAAAGACCCTAATAAAATAAAACCAAAAACAAAGTGCCGTGAAATATCTTCATTAAGCGTAGTCGCTGCACAGGTTCTCGTTTCCATTTAACCAATGGGACTATAGTGAAAGTTATCGTAGTTTTATGAAGCACGTGATGTTACTGCATTAGCTGATAATTTTATGCACGTTTTTTTTTTTGAACCGGGTACATGTGAGAATTCATAAACAATTTTTGGTTTTTCTCTAACATTTACACTCAAAAAAAAAAAAATTTTTTTACTTATATTTAATAAATGACATTAATTAACCCATTTTTCATAGTCGTTATCCAAAAATACGATGACGAGAGATCGCTGCCGCATTAGTTTTTATTGAGCAGTGCTTAATACAAATCAACAATATTACAACAACTCCCAACTCTTTTAGTGGGTACGAAAAACTGATTTCATTTACAGACAGATGGATAAACTTATAGACAGACTGACAGACGGACGGACATATAGACGGTCGGATGGACGGATGGGCAGGGCTCATTCAACTTCGCTATCTATAAGGATTCATAATCTATATACTTTATGAGTCTCATATAAATATTGAAGGAAATTACACATGGAATAGTAAAACTTTAAGCATTCTTGCCAACAGCCATGAATAATTTCGGAAAAAATGGAATATTTTCAATCTATGCATAAATTTAAGAATGCAACATCTTTCATTGTCATAATAATTTTGGTGCTAAACATTTTTTTGTAGAGCATTAGCGTCCTTATAAATTCTATATGTGGAAAAAAATTTCAACAGATAAACTATCAACATTTAAAACTTAAACTAACTTTATGAGTGAAAAGTTAGTTTAGTTGTCAAAAATAAGGCGAATTGAAAAATAAAATGTAAATAAGTTTGTCAAAAGAAAATCCACAAAGAAAAATTATAAAATTCGTGCTTAGAAGAGAAAAAAAAATCTTATTTGGCAACGCTTAAGTATAATCCCACTGTAAAAGTTAGGCAATTCTTAAGTTAAAAAATATTAGAAATATTTTATATACATATATAATATATATGTATGTATGTGTGTATATAATTCTCTTGAGTCATGCCTGAAACAAATAGTTTTATTTTTGTATTTATATAAAATGAAAAGTATCTGGGTTATTTTACCAGCTGCTTCACAAAATTTATAGCAATAAATCATTTTTGATTTTGTTTCCTTCATTTTTATAAGCTGTTTATGGCATAACAAGAGATGTGTGCGCAAAAAAAAAAAAAAAAAAAGAAAATAAAGAAAAACATGTCACAGCAAAGTTATCAATAAAAATCAGCAAGAAAATAGCTTAAGGATACAAGTATAAAAATAACATTAATTTTGAAACCTAAAAAAGTATTAAGAATGTTGCAGTTTATAGTTTTTTAAAAAGAAAATAATAAAATTACAAAAACTTGTTGTCAAGGGATTTTATTGTAAAATAAAAATAAGTAATTCAATATGTTTTTTTTTTAATTTCAAAAGATCTCAGAAAATCTGAAGTTAGAACTCTAAAATATCTTGACAAAAAAGAATATAAAAAAATTGAAAAATATATGTTCCAATAAAAGTAGACGTGCCATTAATTTCCCGCGTAAACTAAAGGCTCCCATAGATGACATGTTTTTTACATCTGACTTGTTAAATTTTCTACTGCTAAACATGTACATACATGTCGTGTGGTACCTTTAAAACATTGCTTCTGTAAAATACATCTGCAAACAAAGTTACAAAAAGGTGACAAGTCGGAGTAAAAAACATGTCATGTATGGGTGGCTTTAGCAAATTTAGACAAAATTGTTTGTTAAGTTTAATTGAATTTTAATAACGAGCTTAGTAAACTACCAAAATATTGTAATGTAATTAAAAAAATTTAATAACTCATCTAACGGTAAAGCGATACTATCAGACATGTCACAAAACTCAATACCGATCGAAAGTGCACTAAAAAAGTTTAAATTGATTGTCGTGTGGTGCCAAGCCGGTTTTTACCGAAGCTAAATAAAATTTTCCTTAATGTTAGGAAACACAAATTTCGTCTTTAACAAGAAATTTTTACTAAAAACTAGAAAAATATTTACTAAAAACAAGTTCAATGTTTATCCAAAAATTAGTAAAAATTTCGTAAAATCTGCCATCTTGTTGCGCATTTTTTATTTCTTTGTTTTTTCCCTTTCTGAACCGCACGTTTGCTACAACGAAGCTTTTGAAGTCATCAAAGCGCTGGAACGTCCGAAATGCTTATTTACAACATGAAGTTGTATTCTCTGGAATGAGGGTGGAGGGGGGTGATAAAAACATTTTTATAAAATTTACATCTTTTGGGACTCGAACCACGGCACTTCGGTTTAGTAGAGATTCACTCTAACCACCTCACTATTACACCTTGCTACCTTTCAACACAAAAGTACCAAATACGTATTTTTGAACATTTAGAAAAATTATTTTTTCAAATTAGTTAGTCATGAAAAAAAATTTTGAAAAATTTCCAATATGAGAAAAAAATATGAAATTTATTTGAGGACTATTCAGGAGTATTTCATTTACTAAATCATTTTTTTGCAAATAATTTCTTTTGTATGATAAAATATACTTAAGTTTAGTAAAAAACATTTTTATTTTTAGAAAATGCGCACTCAAATAAAATAAAAATTTTCTTGAAGTAAAATTTTTTTGAAGTGTCATTATGAACATATGATTTTTTTATTATAAGCAAATTTTTTTTGATTTAAAAAAAAATATCTACACCCAGAAAACCAAAAATTGGTTGGAAATCGGTGTCAATAGACTATCAGTTGCATCAGTAGCATATCGGTTACTGCTACCAATATTCTATTCTATAGATCCAAAAAACATTATATTTTCAATATTTGTCGATTTAAAATACTGTGGCTGAGTTGTCTAAGGTGATGTGTTCAAACATGTAAGTAAGTGTTATGTAAGTGTCGTCAATGTTGCTTTTCACTTGCATGTAAGCAGTGAAGAACGATTAAAAAACAAATGTATTTCGTACTGCTAGTGCTGAGTGCTGTATGTGTGTATTAAAACATATTGCCTAAAGCTAAGAATTTATACAAAAACAAATGAGCATCAAGTTCTATGTTCAATACCAGCAATGGACAAATATAAATTTAAAATTCAAAAAAGTAATTAAAAAAATTTAATTTAGTTAAGTATTAAAAATATTAACTCACTTGTGTTCCAGGATAAAAATGAGCGTATATAATTCCGATTAGCTTCCATTTAAAATTCCATTGATACTTCACAAAAATTGTAGTTGTAGCAACCGAATTGTATGTTGGCGCAACCGCTACAATATGGTTTGGAAAAAATCGGTTGCCACCACTAATCTGTTTTCTGTGTGGACATAATAATCAAATTATATTTAAATACTAGATGACCCGGCAAACGTTGTATTGCCATACAAAATATTTCTAGTGCATATTGTGGGTGTTATACAAAAAAATAGCGAATATATTGTAAGTGTGTGACGATGACCGCCGATGAAAAAAAATACCAAACAATAATTTTGTTCTGTTTGAAATACGAACGACGACGATTCTCCTGAATGAGGCAGACATACCGCCATTTGTCATTCAACAACAAAACTAATTATAAGGCAAACATAACGCCATCTGTTGGGTTAATAGTTTATTAAATACAGAAAATGCCCCCTCCCACCACTCCTCAGCTCATATCGGTTTGAAAAATAGATAGTAGCCATTTCTCAGACTTATGCTGGGAACACAATTGGGACGAAAGACGAATTTCGACTAGCACGACGAATTCGTTAATAAAAGTTCGTTGCGTAAATTCGTCGTGTGGCCAACAATTGGGACGAACAAATAACTGCTGTCATAATAATCAAAAAAATTGTGTGTATTTCTTATTACAAATTTGTTTTTATATACATACAAACATAACAGCGATAGTGTTACCGCATAAAGAAAAGAATTCATTTATAAAATTAAACATTAAAAAAAAATTTTAAAAAAATTATTCATTAATAATTATGTATTTTTAACTAAAAAGCTCTATATCATAAAAACAAGCACTTATTACAGTAAAAATTAACATTATTTACTAACATATTTGAAAACTTAAAAAAACAAGGTAACTCTGTACTGATTTGTTCGTCGGCGTGTGAAATAGAAATAAATATCAGTGAATTCATCACCCACGACGAATTTCGTCGACGTCGGTGTTGTGTTCACTTTCATATGCATACATCTGTTCTATTTTCGACGACGAATATTCGCAACGAAAAATTCATCGTTCGTTCCAATTGTGTTCCCAGCATTACTGAATATGCGTAAAAAAATTCATAAGAAACGGCCAAACCGTTTCGGAAGAGTATTATTTCTAGAATTTAATATTTAACTAGCCTATCCCGGTGTGCTTTGCTACCCCCTCGTTATAAAATAAAATTAAAAGTATTTATATATCCTATTGCGAAATGTAATGACGATCGGTCCAGTAGTTAAGACTATATTACGATTTTTAATTTTCCTAAAAAGGGGCGTGGTTCCACCCACTTTTCTCCTGGTACGTATTCCAAATTATGCCAATACCATATGTACCAAATATCATCGACGTAGGTAAAAAAATGCCCAAAATATAGCGATTAAAATTTTTGGGTTATATGGGCGGTGCTACGCCTCTTTTTCCAATCAAAACTTCATATTGCCTATTATTCCTTCCAGAGTCACAGTAACATGCTGTGAAAATTTCAGGTAGATCGGTCCAAGGGTTTGGTTTTCCTAAAAAAGGGGCGTGGTCCCACCCACTTTTCTCCTGGTACGTATACCAAATTATGCCAATACCATATGTACCAAATATCATTGACGTAGGTCAAAAAATGCCCAAAATATGGCGAAGTTATTTGATAATCAATTATTGTGGCGGGACATTGGCAACGCCCTACCGCCCCCCCTCCCCCGTTCGATCCAACTGACAATTTCTAAAAACAAAAAAATATTCGGGACCTTTTCTATATTAAAAAAGAATTTTGAAAATTGGCTCAAAAATGGCGAAGTTATGCTCACTTTACATTATAAAAACTCCTACGTGGTAGTAGTAACATAATTTAAAAAAGTGGGCGTAAAAGTGGGTGTGGTTGAAAAAAAAGTAGCCTATAATTCATCCGAGAGTTCCAGTTAAATACTGTGAAAATTTCAGGAAGATCGGTCTAAGGGTTTGGCCTCCTATAAGGAACAAACAAACAAACACACAAACAAACAAACAAACAAACAAACAAACAAATAAACAAACACACATTCGGTTTTATATATTAAGATATAGAATTTTTTTTTTACCAAAATTTAGAAATGTTATTTTTTATGTTTTTCAATTCCGAAAGTTGAGTCTTAAGAAAATAAAAAACGAAAATATTGTTTGTATTTAAACCACTTTTAGGATTTAAAATGGAATTGACAAAGAGTTTTTCATTTGTAGTAAATAACAAAAAAAAAACTTTACATACTTTTGGGAGCGTCAGTAACATCTTCCACCATAAGCCTTGCATGTTAATGACAAAAGCTTAATGTGAGCTTTGCTAGTAAAAACAATATAAGCTAAGGCCTATAAATAAAACATTATCACTGTAAACTCGAAATACAAAATAAACGGAATCTGAACTCTGTACGAGTAGATCAAAAATAATCAGAATACTGCTGACCTCGTATTAATTACAACTGCATTATATATTGTGTGGCTGTAAGAGATCCTTTTTGTGATGTTTGAATAGTTTTTCTTTATTATTATTCACATTTGTAATACGTACGTTTACTATATTAGTAAAAATAAATAAATGTCTATATATTATGTGAAACTCTTCATTTTGTAAATATTGCCTGATGGCTTCAGTATGGCTGTGATGAAGATTTATTTTTGAATTAAATTGTTCAAAACAACCATGCTGCAAACCGTGATATTTTTCTTTAGGCCATTTTATTAGTTTCATAACTATAATATAAAGTTTTAATCAATGAAGCTTCATGGTATATGCAACTTTCTAATATATGAGTATTTCTGTGTTCAAAACTTTTCCAATTAAAATGGACAAAAAAGAAAAAATTTTAAATTCATAAATTTTCAAACTTAATAATAAAAATTCTCTACTAAAACCTGGTAATAAACACCTGCCACAGCAAGAATACCATGGTGAAAAATAAAATGAAAAAACAAGCACTATTTAATGACATAAAAATGAACTAAACGAAGCAAACCATAATTATAGTGTAGCACTTTATAAAATGTAACCAATATTAGATGATGACAATAATAACGATGATAGTGATGATTATGATGATGAAAAAACATTATTTTATTTGCTTGTAAAGTAATGTTTACATCAGTATTTGTTTGCTTTTGTAAAACCTGCTTTACAACCCTTAAATATTTTTCATCTTCTACCTCACCTACAACATACATACGGGTGTACTCGTATACATACTTTCTTCCTGCATTGATTGTATCTGTGTCATTTACAACACTTTAAAGACTTTACTGCTTAGTGTTTCTGTTCTTATCATCCTGTAAATTTGTACACATTCATTATGCTCTTGTAGTCGTCATATTGAAAGTTGAAAAACAAAACTACAAAAATGACAAAAATACACACACTACTTGAAGGACTTTTGGTGTATCCTAGATTTTGGTATAATGCCATATGACATCATCCTTTTACTATCCTTCTGGCCCTTGCGCATGTTATTGTAATGTAGTTTTACCTTCAGTATATGTGGTCGTTACCACCTCAGTTACATAAACTTTTTGTGCAACAATATGAGGGGCAGGAAAGGAAGAAACTAAAAATACTGTTGTCGTTGTTGTGCTCATTGTATCTCTAAATATGCATTAAAAAGGAATATTGTTGCAACAGTAATTTTAAATCCTCTTGAGTCAGTCAGCATGTGCATGTGTGTATTGTTCTACTTAGAAAAATCCCTTTGAAAAAAATACAAACAATTTTTAAAGTATGATTCGTATGCAACGCTAGCATTTACGAGTACGTACTCTTCACTAACTGTCTGTCTGTCTGTTTATGAAGCTTGAAGGACATTTACTATTTTATTTTTGAAAATGCTGCACATATAATTCCTATTTGTTCCAAAAATATATTTGGAAACAAATAAAGCGGTCAATTTAGTATTTGCGAACAGCTAACGGTTTTCGGTTTTGTTTCTTCTCCTGTCCTAGAAGATGGGTCGGTAAGAAACCAACCCGAATACCGAATAAATAAATCTTTAATATACCCTCACGTGAATGAGTGCCAATTGTCACAGAGTATATGCCTCCCACCCAAATCATTTTTCGGTTAATAGATCATTCCAGCAATTAATTATTATAAACGGAAATATTTCGAAATATCTTGGCAAAATGCGCATCGCGATAAACAAAATTGTGAAAATTAATATAAAAACAAAATATTTATTCTTCACTTACTACTACAGTCTGTGGATAACACAATTTCTTTGTAAATCAATTTACCTAGAAAGAAAAATATAGAAACAATTAAATTTATTATTATAAGAAATTTTTTTTTGTTAAGAAAGTTTTATATAAACCCTTTTCCAAAACTAATTGCCATACAAAATTATGGAATTAAATACGTAAAATGTCAAATGACTACTACAATGAAGTTTCAAAGAAACAACAATTGATTTAATAGAATGAAAAATCAATGATTTTTATTCAACTCAATAACTTTACTTCTAACTGCTTTCCTTCAAAGTTTATTTCGAATCTTAGTGATGACTATCCTTAATTGTGTTCACTTAAAAGGATATTGTATACGTGGTAGTACTATTGTATATGTATGTTTTTATGTAAGTTATTTATTATAGTAAATCATATGTCTGTAGTGTAACGTCAGTACAGAAAATAGTCAATACCAAATCGTTTGTTAGCTGGTATTATAAGTAGAGCCATACATATACGCAATTCCAATGAATGTAAACAACATCATGGCTCCACATGGTTTTCAACTTATCTATATCTATATATAAATCTGTGCTTGTTTGTATGTTTGAAAGCTATAAATTCCTAAACCACTGACTAAACCAATCCAGCTGAAATTTTCACAGAGTATACTTTCGATGGACAGGAGGGAAGAATAGGATAGTGTTTTTTAGGTGGGCGTGGCACGTACCATACAGAGAAACTTTTTATAAACGTATATTTAGAAAACTAATGAAGATAAATACTTGAAATTGTGTGTGCGTCGCCTATTAACTATTGGTTTTTAAGAAAAATTATTAAAAACAGGACAATTGGGCGTGGCACCTCCTATATAATAATTTTGATATATCTTAGGAACTTTTAAAGTTAATGACCACAAATTTTGTAGGAATTACTTCGTTTAGTTAGTGCGATATTCTAAAAAAACGAGTGGGCGTGGCACTTCGCATATAAAGCAACTTTTTATTTGTTTATATATATGGAACTAATGCTGCAAAAACTTTTGCTGCCCTTTGCTCTTTTTGAATTGGCTCTCATCAAACATGAAGGAGTAGTCAAGTGGGAGTGCCACCTTACAAATAACAATTTTGGTATACATATTTTGGGAGCAAATAAGAAAATAATTAGCAGTTTTTTTTTAGCAGTTAAATCCGTTGATTTCTTGCATTATTCTAAAAATATAGTCAGAATGAATGGGCGAGGCTCTTTACACATATAATGAAAAATAATCTTGAAATATTTTTGCAGCTATTTAGGTATGAAATTTTTGAGTAGTGCATTCCAGATAATAGCGTATGGATGGCCTTATGGGTGTGGCACCTCCCACAAAGAGAAAATATTTACTTTTTGGTTATGTGTTCTCCTGAAGAAAGTAAGAAATGTAGTTCTTCCTAAGACACTAACATGATTTTATTATCACAATAATTTTAACAAATTAATTTTAAATAGAAAAAAATATTAACATTGAGTTAAATTTCCAAGTTTTATTTGGCTTTCTATCACAAAAAGTTTTATGATGTAGCGAAGCACGCCGGGTCATAATTAAGACATATTTAAAAATTAAGCTGTGTTTGTATATTTATTTGCATGCTTGTATTTTCCGTAGAAGAAGTCAAACGGCAAGTCCGATTGTCTCGAACTTTTTGGTACCGTATTACTGTTGACCGAACAAATCAAATAGGCCATCTTTCTATATTGCCTGGGGTGGAAGGGTATTCCCAATACAAAGTAAATATTAATATTCATATATCTGTGCAAAGAATGTTTTGATATTTGCTGTGGGTTACACCTACAGCTAATTATTACTTATCGCAAAATTTTGAATCAATAGGACGGAGAAAAAAGGTTCCCCCCATTTCAAAAAAGTTATTAAAATTCTCATTTCTCCACAATTAAAATATTTAATGTCTTCTGTGGGTTACTTTTGGAATAAAATACATTTTCCAGAGAAATCTTCAAGCGATAGGAGGGGAAATGTGTACGCCGATACAAGGAAATATTGAGCATCGCGTAACTTATTCTTATAACTGGACCGAGTTTTAAAATATTTTTTTGTTTGAAATTCTTTGCTGGCAGTTACCTATTTTATTCTGCTTAATTTGGGCTTTTTTTGTTACAATTATGAATTGTTTTTAGAATATTGTAAAACTCCAGATTCAAAACTGCAATTGTCTAAATCAAGAAGTGTCAAAAGTAGTTTACAAATTTCAGTTTTATTTAACGCAACGCGAAGAGCGAAGCACACCGGGCATAACTATTAATTATATAAAGTATAATATTTTTTATGAAATCTATGTAAATGTTATTACGAGAACAAGCTGTAAAGTATGTACATATATTTGCAGTTTATTGGTCATTGTTTAAGTCTGTATTACATTTAATAAATATCAAATGAATGCCATAAAATTTGTAATTTGTTTGAACTTTTTAATCTGTGAAAATTTATGGGCATTGAATTGCTTAAATTTATGGACTAACATTTTTAAAGCTAAATTAAAACAATTCCACTTATTTCGTTATTAAGTACATAAATATGTATTTTAAATTCTATTGAATATTGCAAAACTTTTTATTTATAAAAATTTTTACTTATATTTAATTCTGCTTTTAATTAGCAAAAGTATTTGCACAATTTTTTTTCAAATATTCTTGTATATACACTCCGGTTCACTTATTTAAAGGCACTAAAAATTCCATATTCAGCAGCCTGTATTTCTTCCAATTTTTAACCGATTGCAGAATTTTAAAATGGAAATGGAAGTTAGACATATTGAGATATAAAAAAAATCTCGACAATAGTGGTTTCTTTGCTAAAGAACTTTTTTTTAGCAATTAAAAAAAAAGTCCAAAAATGTACTATTTTTTTTTGGTTCACTTAAATAAAGGCACTTTAACTAATTTTAACGAAAAACAGTTTTTCTTGTTTGTTTAATTTATTTTACTTTATTTAAGAACTATTAGTAATCGGTACAACCCCCTTTGTTTTTAATAACTTCAAATATACGAGTTTTCATTGACAGATAAATAGAATTTATGTAATCCAACGAAATTTGATTCCAAGCATCTTTAATGGCCTGAATTAGTGACTGCTTGTCATCAAATTATCTACCTCCTTCTAAACCTTTACGAGATAACCAACCCCAGACATTTTCAATAATGTTTAGATCTGGCGGATAGGGTGGCCAGTCAAGAATATTAATATTTTGACTAGCAATGAACTTCTTTACTACTCTGGCGTTGTGTATAGGGGCATTATCCTCTTGCAATATCCAAGATATGGGACCAATTAGTTCACTGAACTTCGGAAAAGCCGATTCCAATAACGATTTATAGCTTGCACCAGCCATTTTTGCACTTTGAAATTCAAGATCGATGGTGCCATAGTACGTAATAGCACCCCACACCATAAAGCCACGCTCTCGGCTGTGAGGTCGGTTCAAAAATCTCTTTTCTTTGCACAGATCATGAAAATAATAGTTGTAGCCATCAGGCCCATCCAATTTAAACTTCCTCCCATCCGTAAATACAACGGTTCTCCAGTCATTTACATGACCTCTTTGCTGCACATCCCATACCATGTAGTCTCTTGCGAATTGCAACCGCTTTTCCTTACGAGGTGCATTAAGTAGCAGCTTTTTTTTAATTTCAGGTATTTAAGATACTCCCACCTTTTATTTACTCTACGTGCTGATGACTTTCCCGCTTTCACTCAAGCTTGAGCTCTTACTTCTTACAAGGATAAGGCAGATATAGAAGCAATTCTGATTATTTTTCTTTTCTCATACGTAGATAAAGACAATGAATCCCCTTCCTTTAAAATTTTTTCCATATCCCTCGGGGTCCTTGATGTAATTGTCGACTGTTGGGCTTCGTTCAATCTTTTTAGCTATTGTGCGGTTAGAATATCCTTCAGAACGGTTAACATCGATTTTAGTGTTTTCCGATAGATAAGTCAACCGTAATGTATTTACGAAAAATTCTTTCATCATTTTTATTGCATTAAAAATTTTTCTCCTTTAATTTTGCAAGTACTAAACATGCTGTGATAAACGAAAAAAAAAAAAAATTGCAATCTCTTGGTGCGAAGTTGAGGTCTGGCTTAGCAAATAAATATTTTGCAAATCAAACTTTATAACCTTAAATTGCATTTATTTTATTTATTTAAAAAGAAAATTTGCTAATATTTTTTTAAAATTTTATTGTGGTTTTATACAAATACGAGTAAATAACCATTCATAAAAATAAAGTTACTGGGTCAATTAAAACAACGTGTTGGTGGCTTTACATATAGGAAGTCAATTAAAAACGAAATTCAAACTTAATTATCAATCACAAAAACTGTTGATGTTGAAAAATTCAAAAGTATTTTATTTTGTTAAATAAAAAAAAAAAAAACTCCAATTAGGATTGATGGAAAACTATTAAATATTGGCAGTGGTGCAAGAATATCCAAACATTCAGGTAGATACATATTTTTCTAATCCATATTGTAGTTGTTAGCCTTGCTGCCTAACCTAACTTTGGTCTTAACACCCAATAAAGTTGAGGAGCTGTAGTGCTCCGAAGTTTCCGCTAAGATATCAATTTGACGCGCAACTCAAGGCTAACTTTCAAAACGTCAATTGCTTTGTGTTTGAACAAAGCATCACATTTCATAACGCCGCAGTACAATAATTATACAATGTAGTATACCATTTCAAAACGCCGCCGCCAAGTATTTTTAACGCAGTAAGAAAGCAAACAAGGCATCGGTTTTATAGTTGTTGCATTGTTTCGGAACTTTGCATATGTATGTGATTTAAATACAGTAACAATACTGTGTATACAATCTTTGTATACGAACGTTTTAGAAGTCAGCCCAACTGTCTTATTTGTTTGTGTATCATAATAGAGACTGTATACTGTCATTTGTCATAGGACGTGTACTGCAGCAAAGTTTACGAAATTATCCCGCAGGAAACAGAAAAGTTGTAAGGGAACCATGCAAAATGTGTGAAATAACCGATTATCTTTAGTGATTGTTTGAATAAATATGTTGCGTGGTTGATACATTAAGGCAGAAATTTTACAGTCTTTAGTTAACTAATGATTATATGTTATCTCATGATATTTGTATGAAAACTCTTTGGTTAAACTATTGTTTTAGTTAACTAAACACTGTAAATTTGGGCCAATCAACCACGCAAAATATTTATTCAAACAGTCACTAAAGTTAATTAAAATCGAAGAATGAAGAAAATAAATTTAATGCGTCTATAAAAGAAATTTTTAATTTGTCAGGTTTAAGTTCGTTTTCTTACATTAATTTTTATTTAAATTAAATTATTATTTTCATTAGAAAGAAAAATTAGACTGCACGTAAGGTTGAAATGACATAATGATGTTCAGAAACTAACTGCAGTGTCAAGAACTAGACTCAGGTAATCTGATCTACTGCTAGGTATGAATAGAAAGGTTTTGAGAGTCTTAGTAGGCGCGTTGACTGGCCATTACTCGGTTAGAGCGAGGACCAGCATATGGGAAAATGGCACACCGGATTTCTGTAGGATGTGTGGGATGAAGAGGAGCTAGAGCATATCATCTGTCATTGCCCAAGGCTGCAACGCCATAGGCAAAGATGGCTGAGCAGACGTTTCCTTAAGGGCATTAATGATAAACGCAAAGTGCAAACTTGAGGATTTCAGGAGCTTTATCATGGGAATTAAGTGGCTGAATGATAGATGATAAGGGCACTTTGTTTCTCCTTGGACAATAAATTAAAAATGAAGGGAATCACAATGGATCCAATTGGGTCTCCGAGTGGATGTGTGTTTCACCCTACCCTTCCTAACCTAACCTAACTGCAGTCTCATCATTAGGTTTGCTTACAGCTTAGACCTCACTGAAACCACGCCAGATGCAATCACATAGTTAAAAATCCTCTATCGTTAATCGTCTACTTAACAGCAGAGGTGCTCCAGCGTTGCTCTAGAAATTAAAAATAACAGAGTTGTAAAGAAATTAAGTCTTCTAAATTTTCAACATCTATCTTGCCTATCCTATCGCTTTCCCTAAGTTCTGGCACAATGTATTGCATAAGTAGGGTTCATCCCCTGAGTGATGGTCTTAAAAAAAAAAAATCGTTGCGGTGATAATCTTTGGACGAGTGTGTTTTTCGAAGCAATCGCCGAATTGGTGTAAAAAATTTTTCTAGTTTTATATTATAAACTGTCTGCATGTGTTGCTTTAAAAAAAGAGTATGAAAATCTCAGAGAACAGAGCTGATGACTCATAATTTCGGAACATATTAAATTAATAACCAGATAACCCATATTTGCCCATTTTCAGCTAAATCATAAGTGTAAGTTTAAGTGTAAAAGCAGGTTAATAGCCTTAATTATTATCTTCTGTTTACAAACGGTTTTATTAGCTGAGTCCCAAGGGTTTGGATACAGTGGTATGTAGAAAAAGTTAAAAATTTAGTATGATCTCGTATGCGATATTTTTAATAATTCTCGTATTCTTTTTCGATAAATAAAGTTGATTAAATAGTTGATTTTGTTGATGATCATTAGTAGCCTCCTAGATAAGTGTTACAAATGAACAAAGAACTCAGATGAGATGTTATAGCGACTTCGAGATCAGCAGTAAGATGATCTAGTAGTGTAATTGGATATTCTAAGAATCCTTTTTTCTTTTTTAATAATTTAATCTTACATTGATTCTAATAAGAAGTATTTACGTATTTTCTGTAGGACCAGCATTCAGGGCATGACCTCTACTTATGCCATGGTGAAAATGTAGAAAAAAGTTTAATTCTTTTACAACTCTGTTTTGCGCATTTTGTCAGTTTTAGAGTAGTATTAAAGCGCTTCTGGCGTTAAGTAGACGCATTAAATTTCTTAAGCTGTGTGCAGGCATTTTATTAATAGTTTTCATTTTCTGACGATTTTGTTAACCTACGAAGGAGGGCGTTGTGGTGTACATTAGATAGAAAAAGTCTTAATCGCTGCCGAAACAGTTTTTAGTTACCAGTGATATGCCTCCATTACTTAAACAGACCAAAAACAATTAATACAATGCTAAAATAGAGTACACCAGGTACATTTATGATATTGATTGACTCGCTATGACCAGGGTTTGGACCCAAGTCCTAAGTCATAATTATTCTTGTAGTCAACGCGCTAACTTATTCAGTCACTACGACCCTCCTCACGATAACAATTATAAAAACATTTAAATTTCCGATCAAAAGTAGTTGCAAATCCGAAAATTAAAAAAAAAAATTAAGCTTTCTTCTACATTTCCAACATCTCTTTCTAATTCTGGCACAATGCATTGCATAATTAGGGGTCGTCCACTGAGACCTGGTCCTAAAAAAAGAAAACCAAACACGAAAATTGATTTTTACACCACCTTTAAAATTCAAAATGGAATTGTAACTACATTTTTCAACTAACTTCATTTATAGTAAATACAAAAAACTTGCATACTTTTAGGGTCGTCAGTAAAATGAGCTTTGCATGTTAATAAAAATGCTTATTGTGAGCTTTGCTAGTAAAAACATTTCAAACTAACGCCTATGGGGAAAAAATAAAAATTTAATTAAATTAAAATAAAAAACTTTTTTCAATTTGTACAAAAATATCTGCGTTACAAACAATAGAAACTTAATACTTATAGTTGTTTTTTTTTTGCTGCAAAATCTTTTACATTCATACAATTTTTATACTAACAAACATTACTGAGATTATTCGAAAATGTTATTCAACATGTGGTGTATGACGAAATCAAATATTCCAAATAAAATTTTACTGCCACAATGACGATGAGCTTGCTCTTGGTCAAAATGTCAAATCAATAAAAGGAAATTGTTTTGGCAAATAAGGTTTTACAGTGTGCATTTACACACATTATATTCGTACGTGTATATGATTCTTTGAATAAGTGGTCCAGTGATACTGTCAAAATATGAACCAGATATTTATATAAGGACACACAATTTGTATTTGCTGGTTGCTACTTGTGTATCAAGTGTTTTTGGCAGTTATGTAATAGGATAAGTTCGAAAAGGGAAAAAACATATTTTCAAATCAAATTTGTTTGCTGTTATAAACAACTTTTAACATTTCGTAGTTTAAAAATTCTTTGCATACATTTAATACTTGACTTATAAAGTGTTCTGTTGTATTTTGAAATAAGTACGCAATTTTCATAATTTCGTAATTGCTGATATTTCGACAAGTTTGCACGTGATATTGACATCAATTACAACAATGATATTCTAATCTTGTGACTGTTTGTCTGTTTGACAGATTATTTACTCTAGCAGGTGTTAAATATGTCAATATTTTTAGCAGACACAAATCTAAACTTAATGATTCAACTCAACGATTTTTACAATAATAAAAGGTTTTTAAGCATTTTTAAAGCCTTTTCTTCAAGTAAAATTATATTTATTGTGTTTCAATATTTTGTCACAGCGTTTGTTGCCACCTTAACAAAAATTGGAGGGGGATCAATTTTATATAATTATTTTAAATAAATCTTGCCTAAGGGATTTGAAATTTTAATTCTTTCATTAAGGCCGTGCCGCACTATCCTACACAGTCGCGCGATATGCCAAAAATGACATGTGTGCTAAAAATGTATGGTAGTGTGGACAGATTTGTTGGCAAGTCGTGCGATTTGTAAAATTTTATGAAAATTTTCATAAAATGATAGTTTTCATGCCATCAAAGGAGTATTTATTGTCAACCAGATGTTTTGGCATCAGATTTGTATGACAGTGTGGCACCTACAATACCATTTTGAAACGATTTTTTAAAGTCGGTCAGATTTTTGCAAGATTTTCCTGTGAATTAATCGTACGATTGTGTAGGATAGTGAAGCACGGCCTTTAATAACATCAGCGACGGCAAATTGGAATTTTATGATTTATGTATAACAAATACACTGTGTAACAAAATTTAATTTTTATTTGTTTATATTAATACAGGCTAAAGTTCGTTAATCTAATAATCAGAGAAATATTAGAAAGACATTGTTAACATATTTCAAACAACAAAGGAAAAATTTAATATCTAACTTATATCAACTACACGGCCGAATAGAACAAATGTTGTTTTCGGTAGAAGCCACTTAGCGAATAAACTGGCTGCAAAGTGATGACTGATTTACCTTTACAGTCTTTTTAAGCCTCCACTAGAAGTTAATAATTTGAAAAATTACTATTCAGTATTTATTTGGAGTTTCGTGCTTTGTTTTTTTTTTTTTTAATTATCAGATTAACTGGAAAACATTTCTTTTTTATATTCAATAGGAAATTGTGCAACGACTTTGAACTTAATTAAATAAGAAAATCACAAATTATTGAATTAAAATATTTTATTTAGAATGAGAATAGTATTCGGAAACTAAAAACCACAAATAAATACTGTGAAATACTTATTTTTTTAATTTAATTTTGTTTGAAACAACACAATTCATTGTAAATAAAATTAAATAAATTGTTTTCAATATAATTAAAAGAGGAGAATACTTTTAAAACAATTCTTTTCAAATAAGTTTAATTAAAACTTTTATATACTCTATAATCTTAATACATACATACAAAAACATCATCGTCATCAAATAGATTTTATAATGTTTTTAAAAGGCTACAGAATTTAATCTACAGGATTTCCTACCAATACAATTTGTATTAAACAAAAAAAAAAAAAAAAAGAAAAAAAAAAACGATAACGAAAACGAAACACGAATATAAATAAATGACCTTGCAATGAATGCACAACATCTTTTGCAAGTGGGTGTAGTCAGTCAAATGAAATACTACTACAAATCATCATACTCTTTGTACAGGATTTTCGAGGCAAACATGCAGAAAGAATCTTTGCCAGCAATCCAACTAAGACATCTTATGAAGAAGTATGATGATCCTAAAAGCTTCTGCTTCAAATATTGTTAAAGTAATATTGCATCCCAGATGGCTGGCTGGTGGCTGGCTGGATAAATGTATGAGATGTTTTTCCAAATGTTTTTTTCCTTCTTATTTCTTCTTTCTATTTTCATTTTATTTTATGTTTTTCTTTTGGCAAATGGGAAAACAGCAATTTCGAATGTCTCATTTTGCCGTCTTCACTTAAGTATGGAAGATAATTTGATTTTAGATTTTTTTCATTTTATTTTCATAGTGGAATATAAAATTCACAACACAGGAAATCAGTCAAGTAAAAACTGCTGAATATTTATTAAAAAAAAAGAAAGAAATACAATCTATTGCATGTAGCCAAGCAAATTGTTAACAATAATAAAATAAAAAATAATACTTTAATATTTATAGTTATCACTTTTTCACAGTCAAAGTATCCCATACATCTGTGATTTCTTTTTTTTTTTTTGCAGCAATACAATTTTAAAATTTATTGTTATTTATTTTCAGAAATCTTTAATAATTACAAAAATTATTTTTAAAGCTCTATATCTGCTCATTATAATAAACTAAAGTTAGAAGTGAATGTCTTTTAATGCATTATGGGAAAGTGTGAACAGATTTTTGTTTGTTTTAGAAATTATCAGGCTTGATTTAAGGCGAAAATTAAGGGCTTTAGATATAATGTATGAATCTACGTTTAATATCCTTATGAAAAAAACTGAAAGCCCTACACTGTACTTTTACACCAAATCAGACCTGTCGCATATTTGAAACAATTCCTAAGGGGGTGTATTGATACTCATTTTTATCCTGGAACATACTTGAATTCATGTGTGTGAAGATAAATACGTCGGATTAAATACGTTTTTTTGAAAAATATATATTTTATTTTCTATGCGTATTGTACGGAAATCATACCAAATTTTAGGCTTAAGCCGCAAATACGTCCACTGTTTCCAAACCCTTCGACCTCAGCGAATGAAACGAAATGAAAATAATCAATGAGTCTATGAAATTGAGTATCTTCATTTTCCACTTGGTTTCATTCGCTGAGGTTGAAGGGTTTGGACACAGGAGACAAAATACCAAGATTATCCATATTTCACCCATTCAAGGCATTTTCAGCTGAGTCATATTTTCCAAGTTTTATAAAAAACTTAAAACACAATTTAGGATATTTTTAAAAAAATTTATTTATCTCCACACACATCTTGAATATGTATTTTTAAATTATTAGCGAGATTAGACCTTACTAATATTTCAACAAATTTAATATCCAGCATCATTTTAGATTTCAACGTACAGGGCTGAATAGAACAAACGTTGTTTTCGGTTGAAGCCACTAAACCTCGCCAGTATTCATGTGTATAAAGCTTTCAGCGCTTGTTAGGTTGCGCTGTTTAACCTGATCCTACATACTATATAAAAAAACTTTCAAATGAAAATGGAATACGAGACTTCTCACTACTGAAGTGATGTTGAAATATTTTTTCGTTCATTATTGGTATTGAACAGAGATTCATTTGTTTGTAACACATTGCCTTCCTCAAAAATGTTATCATTTTTTTTTGTTTATTTCTGGTAGTTAACAGATGCTGGACATGTGTATAATTCCTTTTTGGATTATTTTTTTAGTACATTTTAATGATATTTGTTCTCAAACTTTTAAAAAGAACTCGTACTCAAAGTAAGCAGAACACACATAAATTTAGAACGGTTTTTATGTTTATAAATACAGAATACCATGAATATAATTTCTGCATCAGTGTGGCATATTCTAGAGCAGAGAAATCAATTTCTTAGAATAAAATGTTCTACCCTCTTTTATTAAGACGTTAATGAAACAGTAGCGATCTCACCTACATAGCGGACGTAAGAAATGGTTTCATGGTAATTTTATTCGGCAGAAAATCCTGCAATTCCCAAAAAAATATTACAAAATTCCCAAAACAAAGACCTTTACACTTTTTGTCCTATGGAAATCACAATTAATAAAAAAGGGAGAAAATTCCACGAGAATATTTTTGAAAATACTCAAAAGCTTACAAGTCTCCAGGTGGCAACGTATATGTTTTTCTTTGAAACTTTGGAATTTTAGAATACAGCTCCAAAAATTACTACTTACAAACGTTTCTATTTTAAAAGGCTCTGCGCCACCACCCACCCACCTTCAATGAAAAAAATTTTGAAAAATTTGCAATTTCTTTTTCAAAGTACACAGAAACCGATTTGCGTTATTAATGGGGACAAGAGAAATTTGACACAAAACGAAAGATGCAAAGTGTATCACTTTTTCTATATAAAAAAAACAGCGAAAAATTTTATTTTTGATACAAAAAACCTCATGTGGTTATGTTTTATTTTGTATTTATGTCACCAAGTGGTTTAGATTATTTTAAAGAAATAATTAAAATGAATTTAGTTGAAAAGAAATATAAAGAAGAAACTCACACTGCCATTTTTACATGAAAATTGACAAATTCATCAATTGTAATTATGACTTAAGCTAAGAAATTCCAATACAAATGACTAGTATTTTAAAAAGCGACGCAAATCGAAAAGACTCAAACCAAATCGGGGTTCCACTGTAATGTAATACACTATAACTTTTAATTAAATTATTTTTATTATAAAAACAAAAACTACAGAAGATCTCAATAGACAAAGAAACTTAGAGAGTGTACTGCCAATAAAAACATCAGGTTGGCATATGACTGAATTTTTCATAAGCCAGAGGCGGCCCAATTCGTGTTCTTGTGGATCCGCTACCGCAGCAGATATGAAACCTTAGCTTAAAAATAAGACTCATTAATAATGTAGTATGAAATTTTCAATGACATCACAATGCCCGTTTAAAAACTGCATATTTTTTTCCATTTTCATTCCAAAATCTCCCAGTAAGAGTCCTTGATTTGATTTAATTGCATTAGAAAAATTTAAAATAAGTTTAAATTTCTCCATTTAAACCTTTTAATACACACTTTCTTTGCTACATATATATTTTATTGATACTTTCAGTAAAATTTCAAGTATTATTGGCACTTGTCAATTATTTATTTAGGTTAGTTATTCAAGTATTGTCAAAAAAAAAAAAAAAATATTTACCTTAATTGCCTTTAATTACATGACTATAAGGTAAAGTAAAAAATGAACTACTTGTAACTTTTTCCTCATTCGCTTCTCATAATTTTTTGGATAAACAAAAGCCACTTTTGTACTTCCACTTTATAAAATGCATTTTCGTAGTAAAATTTATTATTATTATTTTTGATTAGCACTAACAGCATGTGTTCTGTGCTGTGCTGTGAAGCCAGTTTGAAATGCTTTTGCTTTGCATTATTCTTATCGTCATCGTTCTATTCTTCTATCGCAAGTACTTGCAGCACAGTTTTTCTAAATGAAAGTATTTTTTTTTTCTTTGTTTGTTAAAATTAACTTAATAATTTTTTATCACGTTCTTAGACATTTAGGTCATATTGACAAATTTATGCTAAGGCAGGCAGCGGAAGTATGTATGTTGACTTACCTTACGATTTATGTGTGTAAGAGTTTAAAAAGATTTTCTTTTCACACTTAAGTAAACTGCAAAGATAAGAGATTAAATAATATTTGTTAGAGATTTGTGTTAACAAAGCAAAGGTAAAAATATATATGTAGGAACACACAAATCTCGGTATAACGATTAAGGAAATAAAACAACAATAACTTGTGTGATATGTAAACCTCCATTACGAGCTTCAAATGGTGACTGGGCAAGAACTGATGCTGAAAAAGGTGCTCTTTTGTTAAACACTTAGAAAATCATGATTTTTTTCTTAAAATAATTAAGAGAATTCCTTGAATGAGTTTATAAAGTACAATGGCAAGAAGGCTTTGAAGTCGTAACGCTTTCAACAGAATACTAAATTTAATCCAATACCAATTTAGGTCAGAATTAACCAGCCTGACAACTAAAATTCTATAGCATCTCAGTTCTATTTAAGGGCTTAGATAAAAGGCAGGACGTTTCTGTTGCCTATCGACAACACACATAAAATTATCATGAGATTTTCTTTCGGAAATGAAAGCGCTGTTTCAATTTTAAATAAATTTTTATCTGTTTTAATTATTTTCACACTAGAATCAAGCTCAACTTGAACAAAATAGACTTTGAAAAAGTATAGTAAAGTTCCAACCCATTAAAAATGATAAAGCTGTAGTGTACAAACTTACAAGTAACTCAGCAGATTCAATTAATGATAGAGGATCTTTAACTAGTGTGATTGCAGCTGCCGTGGTGACAGTAAGGTCTAAGCGGTAGACAACTCTGATGATGAGACTGTGGTTAGTTTCGAAACATCATGATGTCAGTTCAACCCTCCGCGCAGTCTAGTTTTTCTTTGTCTCTTCAAGTGTTAAGAGCTACTAGATTTTTCTTTCTAATTAAAATAATAATTTAATTCATAAAAAATTTAATTTAGAGAAAACGAACTTAAGCCTGACAAATTAAAAAATTATTTAATTATTTTCTTAAATAAAAATTTAAAAATATTCAATTAACTTATTAATTGGTTTTTAGTAAATATATTACTGAAATTTTATTAATTCGATTAATTATTTCATTGAGTATTTTACACATTTAAGAAAAGAAAACAATAAATTCTGATGTTGATGGAAAGAAAGATTTCTGCTTATTTAAATCTTTGCGCTCTCTCCTACATAGAATATTTTTTTTTATAAAAAATGCTCAATTAATACATTTGATCAAAATTTAGAGGTTGTTTCAATTATTACCATAATTGAATTCATTAATCAAATACGATTTTAATTACAAAAACTGCATTTTCAATTACTTGCGTTGTTGAAGTTTAACATTCGAAAAAAAATTGTTTATAAAGGGTCTTCCAACAGCGACTTCCGAAATTTGACAACTGATAAGGGCCATCCTATTGAAACTACATCTGTTAGTTGTAGTTTATTCATTAAGTTTCGTCAAATCATAATGTGCGAAAATAGCACTCAACAACACGCGCAGGTGCAGGTAATTTTCATCGAAAAACTTCTGGATGAATGGGTACGCGAACAAACAAAATTTTATGTAATATGGGACGATAACAATCCACATGAGATCCAAGAGCGTCCAATGCATTCCAAAAAATTCACTGTTTGATGTGAATTTTTGGCTGGCGGCGTCATCGGTTCTTATATCTTTGAGAAAGATGTTGGTCAGGCCATCACTGTCAACGTCGAGCTCGATGATTACAACTTCTTTTGGCCTGAATTGGCAACGTACCATACAGCTCATGCCACATTGGATATTCAGCACGAGCGGTTTGAGGGTATGGTCTTCGCACGTAGAGGTGGTGATGTGAACTGGCCACCGAGATCGTAGGATTTCTCCCCGTTCGACTTTTTTTGTAAGGTTCTATTAAGTTGCAGGTGTATGCGAATAAGCCGCAAACCAAAGCGGTCCTCAAAGACAAGATAAACCATGTTATCGGTCGTTTTTCAAACGAATCTTATACACACACGTTGTTTTATTTAAATTTAAAGATAGTCTTAATGGAAGATCCCTTATAATTTAAAATTTTGTTTTTTGTATAAAATGTTGAGATTTTGCCTTTGTTTTATCGCCTACGAGTAGCATCTCAGGTTAGTTTACTAAATACTAGTCTTCTTGTTTAAAGTATTCTATTAACTAATTTAATTAAAAACTTAATTGCATCTAATTAACAATTTAGTTATTAAAATGTTTCGTCCAACTATTGTAATAATTAGCTTGGGTATTATTTTTAATGAAGTAAGGGAATGTAATTGAGTTAATTTATATATTAATTTTTAGTCAATAATTTTTTTGATTCATTTAATTAAACTTTTTATTTGATTTTAATGTACGAGTATTTATCAAAATTTATATTGTGAATTTTAATATTATTTGGTAAATAAATTTTTCATTTTTCAATCATAATTACATTTAATAGGTGCAAAATTGAAATTTTTTTATTGTTTCAATCATTTTGGAAATTAAAAATATTTTGTAATTTTTCCCAACAAACCATGATGAGAACTTTAGCTCTACTAGTTGTAAGTTTTTATCTTACAAAAATTATTAAGTATGTGTAAGTGTAATTAAGTCTTTCTATATATAAAAAACGATTTAAATTATTTAAAAAACGTTGTACTTGGACCTAAAATTTAATAATTGTTTTCAACGATTTAACCTTTGATTCAGAAACACTTACAATGACTTTAATTTAAAATTTTTTATGGAAAGTAGTAACAATTTTTGGTGTTAGAAATCAATGCCATTTCTAAATTAGGCCCACGATGCCTTCCGGCCCTTGTGTTATTCATCATATAGTACAGCTCTGTTCAGATAACACTACAAAATGCAAAACAAATTAATATTGTAAGCAAATAATGGCAAAATATAAACATTTAATTATATTTGAGATAATATTTCTACAAGAATGAAGCAAAATTTAAATATTAAAAGAGAGAAAAAAAAAACCAAATTGATTACAAGGAAATTCAAGACAAAGACTTTCTATTCTTGTGAACAATAAAATTAATGAAATAAATCCAAACCAACAACAAACTGAATCTGAAGAAACAAAAAAAAAAAAAAATAAAAAAAAGCTAAGAATAAACAAATTAATCTTAAAGCAAATTAGTCTTGAATTAAAAGTGCTCATACAAAGGAGTCATAATGAAAATATCCAACAGCATTTATTTCATATTAAGTTTCACTGTTGCCATAATAACGATCAAAGAAACTCGTGCCAGAACACAAAAATATGTGAAAAATGTTATAAATGATTTATATTTGCAACGTGTTAAATCTAACATGAATCTCACAATAAATCCGTGCGAAGACTTTTACGAATATACATGCGGTAATTGGCATAGAAACTACAATGGCACGGAATACATCGATATGCCGGGCTACATGGATTACACTGTCAATCAACAATTTGCCAAGTTAATAAGCAGTGTTGCGAATGCAACTAAAGTGTATGGCCGCCTACTAGATGTATATGACTCATGTGAAAGTCTAGATATTTTGCCTTTAAACGGTTTCTTGACAATGGTGCAGGAGGAGCTTTCCATGAAATGGCCATTATTTAGTTTAAATGAGACCCAGTGGCAAAATCAAACAGATTTCGATTGGCTTGCTACCATTGCCATTTTAAGAAAATATGGTTTTAATGGTGTTTTTGTGACCGAAAACATTAATGTCTTGCCCAACAATGGTTCCCATTATATTGTGGAAATAACACAACATGTAATTGGAAAATTATTTGAATTCGATGAGTTGGAGGAAATATTTTTAAATTTTGGTTTCTATTACAATGAAAGTAATCTACTGACAAGCGAAGTTTTAAAGTTGGAAAAGTCCTTAGCAAAATTGGCACAAATAAAATATATTAATGAAACGGAAGAGCACAAGTATAGTGATAATTTTAAATTGTATACTTTGGAAAAGTTTCAACAACTCGTACCAGAATTGGACTGGTATAAATACTTTGCCATCACGTTAAAACGTTCGGATAATTTAAGCCAATTAGCCGTACAAAGTTTTGCCCTTGACTTGGAATTTTATAAAAATCTCAATGAACTTCTTAGCAATACATCGAATGAGACAATTGCCTACTATATAATGCTAAAATTTATGCTGTACATGAATACAAATTTACCACAAAATCGACCTAAAGATTGTATCAAATACCTAAGATCACATATGCCGCTTTATATGAATTATTTGTATGAAAATTTTCTATTTAAAGACAAACGTTCTAAAATGGAATCGATTTTACGAAAAATATTTGCAAATTTAAAATTAGAATTTACAGAAATGGTTAAAGAGAATCACCTGAAATTGGATGGCGAAGAACAAGAATTTATTTTAAAAGAATTGCAGACGATGCAATTAAAAATTGGCAATTTGCCGCTTAATTGTACAGAAGAATTCATTATTAATTTCTATGGAAATTTAGAAACAAATTCGACAGATTTCTTTTATAATCATATGGAATTATTGAAATTTATCACGTTGCAAGAATATGATAAATTGCAAAATAATTTTATACCGTTTGAGCACAAAATCTATGATTTGGATCCATCGACCTTTGCCTCCTCGTCGCCAGTGAAAATATTCGATAATGGCATTTTGATACCCTACGGCTATTTGCAAATGCCCCTTTTCGATGCCAGTCTTCATGAAATTTATCAATATTCTCATTTTGGTTTTATACTGGCCCACGAAATAATTCATGCCTATGATCTCTTTCATATCATCTACGATCATAATGGCAGCTATAATTGGTTGGGATCGCGTGTAGCCTCGCATTTCTTTCCCTACATAGAGTGTTATGCCCACAGTCCAAGTGACATTTTATCTGAAAATATGGCCGATGTATCAGGTTTACGTTTGGCCTATCGCACCTACCAACATTTGTTAAAAGATTTTCCCGATTTCGAACTGGACTTTTTAAATCTCAGCAATGAAGAGTTTTTCTTTGTTAATTCTGTGCAGTTTTTATGTGCCAATGTTGTAAAAATTTCAAATTTAGATTTATTTACTTTGGACTTAAGTCACGATATGCATGATACTCGTGTACGCCGTAACTGGGGAAACTATGAGGAGTTTGGCTGTGTTTTCAAATGTGACAAGAATTCAAGCATGTATCCAGAGAAAATATGTCGTTTGTGGTGAATTGTTGGTTTTTTTTTTTAATTTAATGTTAGAAATTATACAAATGTTACAGTTTTTACGAAAAATAAAATGTAATAAATAAATAAAAAAAAAAAAATCAGAAATACTTTGTATTATTCTTTAAATAGAAACTTCTATGTAAGTGCGAGGGGAGCTCAACAACTCTTTAGTAAAAGCATACAATCATTAATTAACCTTATAAATTGCCAGCAATGGCCTTCACATCGAAATTAAAGCCAAGAATCCATACTTATTGACTATGTAAGTCCGATGTCTCAATTGTATTTGAGAATTTTTCTATAAAATTGTGAAAATTAAAATTTATGTAAATTTTGATGAGCTCTACGGGAATTTGGCCATGTGTGGGCACATTTTTGTTTGTCACTCATTTGGACTAATGGGAAATTGAAGCCAAGAATCCATACTTATTGACTATGTAAGTCCGATGTCTGAATTGTTTTTGAGAATTTTTCTATTAAATTTTGAAAATTAAAATTTATGTAAATTTTGATGAGCTCTACGGGAATTTGGCCATGTGTGGGCACATTTTGTTTGTCTTTCATTTGGACTAATGGGAAATTACAGCTAATAATCCATACTTATTGACTATGTAAGTCCGATGTCTCAATTGTATTTGAGAATTTTTCTATAAAATTGTGAAAATTAAAATTTATGTAAATTTTGATGAGCTCTACGGGAATTTGGCCATGTGTGGGCACATTTTGTTTGTCTTTCATTTGGACTAATGGGAAATTACAGCTAATAATCCATACTTATTGACTATGTAAGTCCGATGTCTGAATTGTTTTTGAGAATTTTTCTATTAAATTTTGAAAATTAAAATTTATGTAAATTTTGATGAGCTCTACGGGAATTTGGCCATGTGTGGGCACATTTTGTTTGTCTTTCATTTGGACTAATGGGAAATTAAAGCCAATAATCCATACTTTTTGACTATGTAAGTCCGATGTCTCAATTGTATTTGAGAATATTTCTATAAAATTGTGAAAATTAAAATTTATGTAAATTTTGATGAGCTCTACGGGAATTTGGCCATGTGTGGGCACATTTTGTTTGTCTTTCATTTGGACTAATGGGAAATTACAGCTAATAATCCATACTTATTGACTATGTAAGTCCGATGTCTCAATTGTATTTGAGAGTTTTTCTACAAAATTGTGAAAATTAAAATTTATGTAAATTTTGATGAGCTCTACGGGAATTTGGCCATGTGTGGGCACATTTTGTTTGTCTTTCATTTGGACTAATGGGAAATTACAGCTAATAATCCATACTTATTGACTATGTAAGTCCGATGTCTCAATTGTATTTGAGAATATTTCTATAAAATTGTGAAAATTAAAATTTATGTAAATTTTGATGAGCTCTACGGGAATTTGGCCATGTGTGGGCACATTTTGTTTGTCTTTCATTTGGACTAATGGGAAATTACAGCTAATAATCCATACTTATTGACTATGTAAGTCCAAAGTCTGAATTGTTTTTGAGAATTTTTCTATTAAATTTTGAAAATTAAAATTTATGTAAATTTTGATGAGCTCTACGGGAATTTGGCCATGTGTGGGCACATTTTGTTTGTCTTTCATTTGGACTAATGGGAAATTAAAGCCAATAATCCATACTTTTTGACTATGTAAGTCCGATGTCTCAATTGTATTTGAGAATATTTCTATAAAATTGTGAAAATTAAAATTTATGTAAATTTTGATGAGCTCTACGGGAATTTGGCCATGTGTGGGCACATTTTGTTTGTCTTTCATTTGGACTAATGGGAAATTACAGCTAATAATCCATACTTATTGACTATGTAAGTCCGATGTCTCAATTGTATTTGAGAGTTTTTCTACAAAATTGTGAAAATTAAAATTTATGTAAATTTTGATGAGCTCTACGGGAATTTGGCCATGTGTGGGCACATTTTGTTTGTCTTTCATTTGGACTAATGGGAAATTACAGCTAATAATCCATACTTATTGACTATGTAAGTCCAAAGTCTGAATTGTTTTTGAGAATTTTTCTATTAAATTTTGAAAATTAAAATTTATGTAAATTTTGATGAGCTCTACGGGAATTTGGCCATGTGTGGGCACATTTTGTTTGTCTTTCATTTGGACTAATGGGAAATTAAAGCCAATAATCCATACTTTTTGACTATGTAAGTCCGATGTCTCAATTGTATTTGAGAATATTTCTATAAAATTGTGAAAATTAAAATTTATGTAAATTTTGATGAGCTCTACGGGAATTTGGCCATGTGTGGGCACATTTTGTTTGTCTTTCATTTGGACTAATGGGAAATTACAGCTAATAATCCATACTTATTGACTATGTAAGTCCAAAGTCTGAATTGTTTTTGAGAATTTTTCTATTAAATTTTGAAAATTAAAATTTATGTAAATTTTGATGAGCTCTACGGGAATTTGGCCATGTGTGGGCACATTTTGTTTGTCTTTCATTTGGACTAATGGGAAATTAAAGCCAATAATCCATACTTTTTGACTATGTAAGTCCGATGTCTCAATTGTATTTGAGAATATTTCTATAAAATTGTGAAAATTAAAATTTATGTAAATTTTGATGAGCTCTACGGGAATTTGGCCATGTGTGGGCACATTTTGTTTGTCTTTCATTTGGACTAATGGGAAATTACAGCTAATAATCCATACTTATTGACTATGTAAGTCCGATGTCTCAATTGTATTTGAGAGTTTTTCTACAAAATTGTGAAAATTAAAATTTATGTAAATTTTGATGAGCTCTACGGGAATTTGGCCATGTGTGGGCACATTTTGTTTGTCTTTCATTTGGACTAATGGGAAATTACAGCTAATAATCCATACTTATTGACTATGTAAGTCCGATGTCTCAATTGTATTTGAGAATATTTCTATAAAATTGTGAAAATTAAAATTTATGTAAATTTTGATGAGCTCTACGGGAATTTGGCCATGTGTGGGCACATTTTGTTTGTCTTTCATTTGGACTAATGGGAAATTACAGCTAATAATCCATACTTATTGACTATGTAAGTCCAAAGTCTGAATTGTTTTTGAGAATTTTTCTATTAAATTTTGAAAATTAAAATTTATGTAAATTTTGATGAGCTCTACGGGAATTTGGCCATGTGTGGGCACATTTTGTTTGTCTTTCATTTGGACTAATGGGAAATTACAGCTAATAATCCATACTTATTGACTATGTAAGTCCGATGTCTGAATTGTTTTTGAGAATTTTTCTATTAAATTTTGAAAATTAAAATTTATGTAAATTTTGATGAGCTCTACGGGAATTTGGCCATGTGTGGGTACATTTTGTTTGTCACTCATTTGGACTAATGGGAAATTAAAGCCAAGAATCCATACTTATTGACTATGTAAGTCCGATGTCTCAATTGTATTTGAGAGTTTTTCTACAAAATTGTGAAAATTAAAATTTATGTAAATTTTGATGAGCTCTACGGGAATTTGGCCATGTGTGGGCACATTTTGTTTGTCTTTCATTTGGACTAATGGGAAATTACAGCTAATAATCCATACTTATTGACTATGTAAGTCCGATGTCTCAATTGTATTTGAGAATATTTCTATAAAATTGTGAAAATTAAAATTTATGTAAATTTTGATGAGCTCTACGGGAATTTAGCCATGTGTGGGCACATTTTGTTTGTCTTTCATTTGGACTAATGGGAAATTACAGCTAATAATCCATACTTATTGACTATGTAAGTCCAAAGTCTGAATTGTTTTTGAGAATTTTTCTATTAAATTTTGAAAATTAAAATTTATGTAAATTTTGATGAGCTCTACGGGAATTTGGCCATGTGTGGGCACATTTTGTTTGTCTTTCATTTGGACTAATGGGAAATTACAGCTAATAATCCATACTTATTGACTATGTAAGTCCGATGTCTGAATTGTTTTTGAGAATTTTTCTATTAAATTTTGAAAATTAAAATTTATGTAAATTTTGATGAGCTCTACGGGAATTTGGCCATGTGTGGGCACATTTTGTTTGTCTTTCATTTGGACTAATGGGAAATTAAAGCCAATAATCCATACTTATTGACTATGTAAGTCCGATGTCTCAATTGTATTTGAGAATATTTCTATAAAATTGTGAAAATTAAAATTTATGTAAATTTTGATGAGCTCTACGGGAATTTGGCCATGTGTGGGCACATTTTGTTTGTCTTTCATTTGGACTAATGGGAAATTACAGCTAATAATCCATACTTATTGACTATGTAAGTCCGATGTCTGAATTGTTTTTGAGAATTTTTCTATTAAATTTTGAAAATTAAAATTTATGTAAATTTTGATGAGCTCTACGGGAATTTGGCCATGTGTGGGCACATTTTGTTTGTCTTTCATTTGGACTAATGGGAAATTAAAGCCAATAATCCATACTTATTGACTATGTAAGTCCGATGTCTCAATTGTATTTGAGAATATTTCTATAAAATTGTGAAAATTAAAATTTATGTAAATTTTGATGAGCTCTACGGGAATTTGGCCATGTGTGGGCACATTTTGTTTGTCTTTCATTTGGACTAATGGGAAATTACAGCTAATAATCCATACTTATTGACTATGTAAGTCCAAAGTCTGAATTGTTTTTGAGAATTTTTCTATTAAATTTTGAAAATTAAAATTTATGTAAATTTTGATGAGCTCTACGGGAATTTGGCCATGTGTGGGCACATTTTGTTTGTCTTTCATTTGGACTAATGGGAAATTACAGCTAATAATCCATACTTATTGACTATGTAAGTCCGATGTCTGAATTGTTTTTGAGAATTTTTCTATTAAATTTTGAAAATTAAAATTTATGTAAATTTTGATGAGCTCTACGGGAATTTGGCCATGTGTGGGTACATTTTGTTTGTCACTCATTTGGACTAATGGGAAATTAAAGCCAAGAATCCATACTTATTGACTATGTAAGTCCGATGTCTCAATTGTATTTGAGAGTTTTTCTACAAAATTGTGAAAATTAAAATTTATGTAAATTTTGATGAGCTCTACGGGAATTTGGCCATGTGTGGGCACATTTTGTTTGTCTTTCATTTGGACTAATGGGAAATTACAGCTAATAATCCATACTTATTGACTATGTAAGTCCGATGTCTCAATTGTATTTGAGAATATTTCTATAAAATTGTGAAAATTAAAATTTATGTAAATTTTGATGAGCTCTACGGGAATTTGGCCATGTGTGGGCACATTTTGTTTGTCTTTCATTTGGACTAATGGGAAATTACAGCTAATAATCCATACTTATTGACTATGTAAGTCCAAAGTCTGAATTGTTTTTGAGAATTTTTCTATTAAATTTTGAAAATTAAAATTTATGTAAATTTTGATGAGCTCTACGGGAATTTGGCCATGTGTGGGCACATTTTGTTTGTCTTTCATTTGGACTAATGGGAAATTACAGCTAATAATCCATACTTATTGACTATGTAAGTCCGATGTCTGAATTGTTTTTGAGAATTTTTCTATTAAATTTTGAAAATTAAAATTTATGTAAATTTTGATGAGCTCTACGGGAATTTGGCCATGTGTGGGTACATTTTGTTTGTCACTCATTTGGACTAATGGGAAATTAAAGCCAAGAATCCATACTTATTGACTATGTAAGTCCGATGTCTCAATTGTATTTGAGAGTTTTTCTACAAAATTGTGAAAATTAAAATTTATGTAAATTTTGATGAGCTCTACGGGAATTTGGCCATGTGTGGGTACATTTTGTTTGTCACTCATTTGGACTAATGGAAAATTACAGCCAGGAATCCATACTTATTGACTATGTAAGTCCGATATCTCAATTGTATTTGAGAATTTTTCTATAAAATTGCGAAAATTAAAATTTATGTAAATTTTGATGAGATCTACGGGAATTTGGCCATGTGTGGGTACATTTTGTTTGTCACTCATTTGGACTAATGGAAAATTAAGGTCATAATTTGTTTGGTACACCAGAGCGCATTCTTTTGCTGCTACTAAATGCCAAAATGGCGAGCTCAACTTTAGAATTGGTAATGAATATGGTTTGGTTGATACTCCAAGCCGATTATTCGGTTGGCATAACCAATTGTAGTAAAATAAGTACTTTTTAAAAATTTGTCGATTTTAAAACAGTGATGTAGCTGAGTTGTCTAAGGTGATGTGTTTCAAACATGTGAGTTCTATGTTCAATACCAATAATGAACAAAAATAAATTTTAAATTCAAATAAGTAAGAAAACAATTTAATTTAAATAAATATTAAAATTATCAATTCAATTGTGTTCCAGGATAAAAATGTGCGTAAATAATCTTCTTTCGTCCAGTTAAGATTCCATGGTGTTAACCAATTTTATCGGTTGCCACAACTTATCTCTTTTCTTTGTGCATATAAGAGTAATAAACACACAAGTTATTAAAAATAAAATTAAATATTTTTATTTCTAATATATTTCTGTATACAAAATAGTAGTGTAAACTGATCGATTGTGATTTTATTTCAGTTTTGAGAAACTTATTTTGTTTTTAATTCTTGACACTTCTTTAAAAATTTTAGCAAGACTTTTCGATTGTCTCTCGTAAATGAGCAAAGATAAGAAAATTCTGAGTTTGTGCGATAAATAGGCAGAAACTTTTAATCATTTAAACTTGTGTACTCGTATATAGAGAGCATATTGCCATGATCTGTTTTTTTTATTTGGTTTATTTTATAAATGATATCCAAGTCATACAAATTTAGTCATTAATATAAATACTCGTACATATTTCTGCTTCTTGCCCATAATTAATATCAATCAAGGAAACATTTTCATATGCAGCAGACAAGAGCTCTGAATTAATGCTCGCACAAAATTGAAGTCACTCAATTAAGCAAAAATTCAAATTAATTTTGCATAAATATTTGTTCTATTTTTTTTTTTGTTAGATAAGTTTTGTCTTTATGTCATGAAACTTACTCATACATACAAATAAATAAATAATAAATTATGTATTTTCATTTGAAATGATTACGAGTTAAAAAAAGTTTAAGCGATCACGTACCAGGCATAAGTTTGTAAAATTTTGTTAACTATTTTAGGAAAAAACCAAAAAAAACGAAACAATATCGAGGTATCCATTCTAATCGCAACGCAAATATGGAAACATTTACAAATTTAGAAGTTGTTGTGTGTTAAATAATTTTTAAAAGGTGCAAAATTTTTAAATTAATTTCGGAAATATAATTTTTGCCATCAAAAACTATGAACATACATACGCACGAATAACAACAACTCACTGAGGCACTAGAATCTAGTGACTATATTGACTAAAACAGGAGTTTATGCGCTTAAAGTAGTTTGAATGAAAATAAGTTAATAAAATGATTTGGCTCTTAGCATTCCCGCAAACGTTCGCTGAAATTGATAATTATTTGTTTGCCAAAGACTGTTTAATTAGAAAATGCTGCAAATGAGTCATAAATTGAAAAGTATAAAATGTATTAAAAGCAACTCATTTGACGTTTGTGTTTTGCGAATGAAAAAGAATAACAAATCAACCTAAACTCGTACGAAAGGTGTTAGCAGTACATGAGCTTTGAAATTGTTGTGTTAAATTATGGGTAGCTGCTGTTGGAAGAAGCATGTTAAGTTCTTAGTTAGGTTTGTAGCATTACCCTAAATGGCATAAAATCTATTCAGTTCCAAAGAACTAGCAACCGAATGGAGTTCCGAAAGTTTTTATAATGTGTCAACACTATTACAATTCACTTTAGTTTCAAAAACAAATTTTTTATTTAAAGAATTTTTAAAAAATTTTATTCTCTTTTCACCACTCATGAATCGGGAACATATTTTATCACTACCATTGCCGTCACTCATAAACCGGGCGAGTCTTAATGTCTCGATTATGAATGACAACAACAAACTCGGTTGCGTTGCGTGTTGCTGAAAATTGTATTACGAATGGCAAGTGGCAACTGCCAGTTTCAGCTGCGATTTAGTGTTTACCTGTTGTACAAAAATTTTCAGTTGCCGGCTAGCAAAGCAACTGAAGTTCGGTTAACATCCATAAATAGCATCATAAATAAATAAATTTTTGACCAGTCTCTTAGTTTTGTACAGCAAAACCGCAAATATGCAATTGCATGTTTTTCTCTGTGCCTTAAATGTAGATTCAAAAAAAATATTTATACTTTTCCGAACTTTTTAAGATTTTTCGCATCAATTTTTTAGTGCATATTTTTGCATATTTTTGCATATGTTTGCATATTTTTGCATATTTTTTGCATATTATACTTTTTTGGTATAATTTTGAAATTAATCTATATTTGGGAAATTTTCTTAGGTTTTGTGGCATATATGCGTTTTTTCTTTTATATTATAAATTTATTTAAATGTTTTTATATTATTACGAATAAACGTAAATATTATTTGAACTTACATATGAAAAGTAATATTATCAGGCTCAAGTTCAGTTTTATTGAATTAATGAAAATTCAAATTACTAAGAGTTTTTTATGTTGAAAAACATTTATTATTATATCCAATCAGTTTAGCAGAACATATCAGTATACCGATTTCAAGGCTGCTACACCTCTCATCATATTTGGTAATTTGAATTTTCATTAGTTCAATAAAACTGAACTTGAGCCTGATAATATTACGTTTCATATGTTCATTTATTTAAATATTAAGATTTAATTTTATAATTTTAGAAATTTTTAGTTTTTTTTTTTGTAAGTTAAAAATTATAATTTTTCGAAAAAACTTCGCACATTTCTTTGATTTATTCCGAGTTTAGGCACAGCTTTAATAAATTTTATTTTAAATTTACAAATCAATTTCGCTCCATTTTGTGCATATATTGACTTCTTTTTAAAGTCTTCCACCTTAACAAAAAAAAATAAGAGATGAAAAACATGAAACTGTTTTTTGTAATTAACAAAAATATTTTTTGGAACTTTTCACAAATGTTTTCTATTTTAGAAATTTTATATTAAGGCAGTGAGTTTTTGTCTTAATTTTAAATTTATTTTAGTGATTTGTTAGAGTACTCGTAATATACACTTGCCTATTTTAAACTAACTAGAAAACTTTTGCATTTATAGAACAATTAATTTTTTTTTATTTTTTGTGATATATTTCGCTGTTTTAACCGCCTATTTAAATTTTTTTAAAATCTATTTTTAATTTCTATAAAAGAGAATCAAAGAAATTTGTTTTTTAATCAGTAGTCTTGCCAAATTTAAAACTTTTTAGCTATATTTATTATATTTTTACTCAATTTTCAAAAAAATTGTCCAAACTAGTTTGATTTATTTCAAATGTATTATTTCAGATATAACTTCGACAAAGTGACTTATTCCAGATCAAAAAAAAAAAAAAAAAAAAAAATAGATAATATATTGCTTAAATGTAAAAGAGAATTTTCGTTTCATAAAAAAGGAAGCGGTGTGATAAAAAATTTACAGAATTAAAAATTTATATTAACCAAGAAAATATTGGAGTTGTCTTAAAACACATTTGAGCTTCAAATTGTTTAAATGAGATATTCTTCTTAATAGCAGCAGGGTATATACTAATTCGGTGTTGATTACTTTAATTTTATTTATAATTACATTTCCTTTTTGGAATGAAGTTTACAAAAAAATACGTTTTCAAAACGAACGTTAAAACCGCCCAACATGATGCACAAAATGACACCATGCACCACCAACTGATTGGTTTCATATGGTTCATTCATACTGTTACCGATACGTGTATGCGACATTAAATATGCAAACCAGAGTATTAAAGGAATGAGAACTTTTGAGAATTTTTAAGGTATAAAGGGCAAGTGAACAAAATATTTCGAATTTGATGGAAGGCAGTCTGCGCGATTTTAAAAAGAAGAAGACTTAGGAGAATTTTTTAGGAGTATGATTTTAATGTGGAGTTCTCTTGGCAAAATTCTCTTTTCGCGATGTTCATAATGTATTTTTATTTGAAATCATGCTCTGATATTATCACCTGGGAATATACAAATATCAAATGTAACAAATTTTTCCATTCCAGTCGCGCTTCTAGAGGAAAGAGAATCTGCCGAAAGACAAGTCACATAACTGGTTCCTAAAGACTAGCAATATGTTCGAAGTTCTGGATCTTTGTATGAGGGCAACATATTACTTCGGCCTGGCATTATAAAAGGTCAATTGACATAATTAAGATTTGCACTTCTACGTTCTAGATCCAAATTTGAGGTACTCATCGTATAGTGGTTGCTTTAATCGACTAGTATTATTGTGCTTTAAAAAAATTATTCTGATTGAAAAAAGAGCCTTGATGGTTTCTTCACATATTTAATGCAGTTAAGTGATGCACTTTTTTACTTCTTTGTTCACGATTCGCAAACGTGTTGTAGCAATCTAAATTTTATTGGTGTGAAATTTGGTGCTGGGGTTTTTCTTATAATATTTTTCAAAACAAAAAAAAAATATTACCAGTGTGAAGTCATTTTTAAAAAAAGTCACAGAATTAAAAGTTAGAAGAAAAGTACCAAAATGAAAAAAAATAGCAGCTTTTTCTCATTTTACCCCTCCCATTGTTATAAAAAAATTAGTTAAAAAATAAAAAGTACCTAAAGTACTAAAAGTACCAATATGTCTCCTTCTCATCCCAATCTTATATTTTATTATTCATCCAAATACCTTAAGCAAGTTTCGAGTTTCCTTAATCATTTTAGTAGGATTGGGTTTTCCTTAATCGATGATAAATATTTATTTATAAAAATTTAATTTTCTAATTTTTCTTTAGTATCGTATGGCGGAGAGAGCCTGTCGTTGAATTAGTAACGTGACCGATACTTTCTTTATAAATTTTGTACTTTCCTAGTTTTATCATTTCCATCAAGGGAAAGGTGCTTGTCCCACTTTGGAGCTCTTGTTTTTTACATTAAACGCTTTTTTCTAATCATCCAAAATGCGCTAAAATGATGTTTGTTTTTCAGTGCAAGTATAATTAAATGAGAGAGAGAGAGAGAGGCTGACAGCATCTAAATGAAATTTTATCTTCCATTTGCTGTATACTTTATGATTCGTGTCAACTAAATGTAAATAGCTGACCAACTTCAACGTGCATAAAAATAAGTTGAGCGATCTCTCTGCCTTCTTTTTGTGCAGCCTCGGAAGCGCTTAAAAACTGCGCATCTCGAAAGCATGAAATTTTGTTACTACTTCCAGAAACAATAATTTTTTGCTGGGTTATATGATCACATGCCACCAAGCATATGAGTGATATTCTTAAATTTATTTGTCAGCAATGATTACACTTTCCAACATGACAACTTCTTCTAAAAAATAATTCTATTAGAGTTATAAAAAATATATACGCGTATCGGTGTTTCGAAAGTGTACAATTTGCACATTGTTATAATGAGCCTGTATAAGAAATCTTGTAGTCCTTAAATTTTACTTACAAAAAGTTTTTTTGCACTTCTGGAAAAAAAACTACGAGGAATACTTCTGTGGAACACTTGAACTCTCTAAGTTTTTGTAGAATTTATTGGCCTTTTTGTTTTATTTTTGAAAGGCGGCCAAAGAGCTACCAATTTCTGTATCTTTTTAATAAATTAAGAAAAAAAAACATATAATTATAACAAGTTTAAACTCTTTGAAAACGCTGTTTTCATCAATTTTATCTCTCTTATTCCCCCATTATCATATCAAACATACGTGAATGCATGAGAACACACACAATCATTTCTATGCAAACAATTTGTTTGTACTGAGAAGTTTTGCAAATTATTCAACAAAATCTTAACTTCTCTAATATTCGAATGCAAATGAAAATTTGCTTTGAAAAAAATCTATATACTCGTACACCATCGCGTCTGTGTGTTCATTTAACGACATTTTAATTTATCATTATGTCGATATATTTAACTAATCGATCGATATTAAAATGAAGTATGAAGTATTTAATTTAATATTATGGCAGCAAAACAACAAAAATCTAAAAGCGTGTCTTGATTGCGTCTTATACATTCTCCTACAATATAAAAAAAAGTTGACCTTTCGATTTAATTGCCTTCAATAAGGGAAAATTCGTTTTAAGTAAATTTTCGTTCTAGTATTTTAACTACTTTTAAAGAGTTATTTTTACCATAAACTTGTAGCCATTGTCTTGTATCAGGCGGCGACAGAGAGGAAGAGAGAAAAAGGCAGAAAAAGAATACCGATTTGTTTTTTCCTGGAAACTGTAATGTTTTTTTTTTATATTATAAATAACAATAAATTCTTTGCAATCAGGCAGTCGAATCGAAAGAAATAATTTTCGGGTTTGATAGATTTGTGTGCCATATTACAATCATCGGCGCCAGGCAATAGCCCCCAAGGAAATAATGCCCTTATAAAAAACTATGTATTTGTTTGTTTTATTTGTAATTAAGACCCCTTTGAAAACAAAACAAGACCCCAATAAAGTGAAATAATATCTAAAACCACAATGAAATAACACCCCATTATGGGGGTTTTATTTCCTGTGTAATTTAAATTTTATAACATGCTCAGAAATACGCTTTAATTGTGCGACTAAGAAATCTATTTAATTTAGGTCTTAATTGTGCTCAATTTACCACAAAAGACCTCAATAAGTAAATTGTGCAATAAGTACTAAATTATATTACCCATTGAGTAAAATACGAAGTGCAATCCTTGTCCAAAGTTTACTGAAAAGTATGTTCAATGGAAGAAAAAATTTGTTACAAACAGGATGCAAAGAAAACGTTTGGTAACCGCATAGTTTTACGTTTCGGTCCCGAGAATTGGCCTCCAAGATCGTGCGCCACTAGACTGTTTTCTGTGGGGATGTGTGAAGTTGCTAGTCTACGCCGATAAACCCGTAACGATTGCCGATATACGGCCAAAAATGTTGGAAAAAGTCATCAAAAATTTGGACCTCCAGATTGGACTACGTCTGAGCCAGCCGTGGCGATCATATGCCTGGAAGAAGTCATATTTAAATTATAGTGCCAGAAGATTATCTTTCAAATAAAGTAAATTTCATTTCAATTAAAAAATATCATCATATTTGTTTTATTCCATTTAAAAGTTCTATACCTCGATAAAGAAAAGACGTGTGGCCCTCGGGGACTGCCGCGGTAAAGCTATTGCATAGCATTTTTTTATCAATTTCAATTTCAATTTCAGCTTTCTAGCTATACTGGAAGTGCCCCATACAAAGAAGGGGCACCCTAGGTAAAAAGTGCTCTACCTTAGTATCCTATGTCCTTATCCTGGTTCTAAGCTACCTGCCCACCAATTTTCAGCCAAATCAGTTCAGCAGTTCTTTAGTTATAAATAATGTAAGTAACACGACTTTCTTTTATATATATATATAGATATTACTGCTTATTCGACGACACTTGCTAGTTTGGAAACACTTATGCAAGACACACTTGTGTTTTGTCGAGACGCAAGGTCTCAGCAAAGACACAAACCTTAGCCAAGACATAAACCACATTCGGGAATTCCCAAAAAACTTGGACAAAAGTCCCCACAAAATCCCAGAAATCCCGGAAAATTACCCGGGAAAAGTGGCAGCACCAGAAATTTAATTCATTTCCAAAGCGGTTTTTTCTTGATTCGGTCACCTTGAGCCCGCGATAAAATCTATGCAATAGCTTAAAAACTTCCTATAGTTTCTAGCGTCTTTATTTCATTACTGATCATAATTTATTTCATATAAAATAATACCCCAAGCAAAAAAATAATTCGCCAAAAAATGAAATAATGATCCTATTTATTGCCTTTGTTGACATGCATACTTTGGGGTATTATATAATTTTTTTGGGGGGTTATACATGGGTCGCTATTGCCTGAAGTCACGATATTCGTAATATTTGTTGCGGATGATCAGAAATTGGTTTATACTTTATCGAAGACCAAACATCCATTTAGAAACAGCAACTCTGCATTGCGAATAATAAAGATCACTTTCCAAAGTGGTACGCTTTATTACGAAGACAAGCTTCTGTAATGCAAAAGCCTTAAGTGGTTACGCTTTTTTGGGCAAATGTTTGCCAGATGTACCGTACCTTAGGTAATTACCTATATAATTATAATAATAATTGCTCGAAAGCTATTTTCTCAATGACAAATTAGCAGAAAAATTAAAAATGTTAATATTGAAACGTTTCAAGGTAAATCAAAGTATATACAGTGAGATCTCTAATAACGGACATTTCATTTCTTATAATCGGAAACCTGCCGTAAACAAATAATTTTTGTAAAAAAAAATTTAAAATAGACGGACAATATTTTTGAATATTATTTTTTAACTTTTTCATTCTGCCGATGTTCAATTCATACGAAAAGTTTAAAAATAAAAGCTTGATTCAAATAATTATTTATTGTCATTTTAAAATGATAAATTTATATGAAATTCAGACAATTCACAACTCAGACAATTTCCTCACATGCAATTTAATTACATGCTTTTATATCTTTAAAAAATATTTGTGTTATCATCCAGAATAAGTACTGCTGGTATGTTCTGATGTGGTATTGTTATATTGACATTTAATAGGTTGGCAGCTATTTGCGAGTTAATTTTAATTTTTAATGGTATTTTACGGCTACAATACTATCCGATAGAAGGAGAAGAAGTTGTTTTTGTACCATATCACCTAAGGCCGGAAAAGAACATGCAAATATAAGATCTTATAGGCCTACTGAGTAATTAATTAATTATTGAATAACATGTAGAAACTATTTGAGTAAGTTGATTCCCATACTTTTTTAAAATTAAAACCAGTACTCAAGTGATGACTTCTGCTTGCATTATGTCTTATTATTATGACTCATTTGTGGAGCGGAATGGCACTGGTGTTAAGTAAAGTGCAACTTTTCAGGAGAAGGTAAAAACATGATAGAAACTGTAATGATCACTGCGCAACTATTATCCTAGAATTGCTTGTAAAATCGTTATTTTTGATAATTTTTTTAGGGTCTTTCTTTATAAGACCAGCGATATGCATCTGAGGGAACAGCTTCGTGAACAGTCATATGGCTTCATCACCAAAACAGTCACAAACTAAATACACATTAAAGAAATTTATGATGTTATTGACTTGATGATGTTTGTGACGTGACAGAAATCTAACCTACGTTCTTAGTCAGCTCTTTCAAAAAAAAAAAAAAAACACCAATAGCATTTGTTGCTCCCTAATATTAAGTAGAATAAACACATTAACTTTTTAATGGTTTCATTTTTGTGCGAGTATGGTTTCATTTTATTTTCAACGGCGCTTAATGCCCATCAACACATAACTATAGAAAATATGGGTCAATAGTTGAAAATGTTAAAAGAAATAATTAAAAAAAAAAAACGAATATAAAAATAAGAGTCAAAATAATACAACACTTGAATAGCATACTGGTCATATGATACTTTTGTATGACTGCAACTTCATAAAAAGTGCGGCCACACGATGTGTATTTGCTTCAGTACTACGGAGAGTTATGCTTGTACTAAATAATGTATATGTGTGTGTAAAAATATTAAATAAAAGTAGTAAAATCCCTGTAGTTTTTTCGTGGCAATTTACCCCAAAAGTGGCAGTACTATACAATGTGGACTGGTTATAAAACTATCCACATTGATCCTATACTCTGAAGACTGGTTATAAAACTGTGGAAAATTTTACTGTCACTTTGTGCAGGCACTTAGCTGTCTTTTTGTGTCGCAGATGGTGGATAGTAAAAAATGTATGTCATTAAGCACACATAGCTTAAGTAGTACAATGTACAAGTACCAGTGAGTGTAGCTGAGTGGGTTGAGATGTTGATTAGCAGTCGGAAGGTTGCTAGTTCAATTCTCAATACAGTCAAAATACATTTACAAAAATAGTGCAATGTTACGCATCCTTACTAAGTTACAAGTGGGCTGTAGGAACATTATTGTACTGCAGTGGGAATAACCAGGATGAAGATGACTAGGATGAAGATAATTAAAATAATAAGAATAATAATAAAAAATAGCTGAAAGCAAAATTTAATTATTATATTAATTAATTATTATTATCTTTTAAATTAATAAATGAATTTGTTATGTTTTTTTTTTTACGAAATATTTTTTTTTAAATTAAATAAATTATAAAATGACTTTTATTTCATAAAAAATAGGGAATTATTTGGGGTTTTTAAGGGAGTGGCTTGGCAGGTATAAAGAGACAGTTAAGGGTAAGCCAAGAAGAACCGGCTTATGAACTGTCTTTTTGTGGCCTCTTGGTGACAATTAACCCCATCGTAGGACATCCCCTTGTTAAAGTGGCCAGTCATATGGCTAGCATTCGGACTGGTTGTGTCATAAAGGGGCTAGTATTATAACCAGCTCGGAGACAGCCACTTTAACTACAGGGATAAGCAAAATCGTGTAAAAGCTGTCATTATGACAGCAGACTGGTTATATGGATAGTATTAGCTAGCTTGTCGGAACAGTTTCCGTTTAGGTGGAAATTTTTGAAACTATAAATTTCACATACAAATCTTTTGCTTGACTTGCTTAAAAATTTGTAGGTTCTTTGACACATGATTATGTTGTGCAGCTGTATGGGAAATCTCTGTATTCAATACCTACTTCTTCTCTCTGTATTTAATACTTTTTGGATAAACCATTTGTTTCACCGAGTTTTTTTTTCTCGCATGAACATAAAATTCTAAAATTCATTTAAAATTAATTTTAAATACTCATGACATATAAAAAACATTATAAGCCATGTGGCAAATAAACATCATGTAAACATACCTTCAGTTGCCAACATATATTAAACAATAATAGCAAGGACGTTAACAAAAGTTGCCGGAAAAAAATTACGTAAAGAATAAAAATGAAAATAAACAAACAGGTTTGTAATTAGCAACCATTTAAGTGGAATAAATGAAAATTACACACAAATCTACTCGCATGAATGTGTGGAGAATGCAAGGAGAATGTGTGAGCTTTATAGAAAGACATAAACATATAGAGAATCCAACACAAATATAAGTAGCAAACTCTTTTTTCTTTGGATTTTGATATTTCCGGAAATAGCAATTGACAGCAATGCACTCGTTACCTTTTTCCCACCACTCACAAACACATTCATGCCCACTTAAGCCCTCTTTAGATTTTATGTTTGTAATAATTATAAATGTGGCAACTAATTGTTAGCAGTGGTCAACCAGTGTTGGAAAGCTAATGTAAACTTAATGGAAAAGTCATATTGTTTAGCATACGATAGACTCTTATCTGGGAAATAAAATTAAATTTAAAAGAATTCTATGCATTAAAATGACTAATAGAGTATTTTGTATAAATAATTTTATTTTCTACTCTATTTGTTTATACCATAAAATGGAATTGGTTAGAGGCAAACTTAAAACATTTACCAAGAGAATGATAAACGAAAATGCTAAAATAATGTTGAAGAGCATGCTGGTGAATGTCAATGAATGCATACGTACAGAAAGAATGTTAATGATTTTAATTTAAGTGTATTAAGAAGTTTTTTTCAAGTTTGTCGTTTTCCAGAATGGTTTTAAGAATTTAAATAAGACACATCCTCCTGAACAAGTTAAACATATTTAATTTAAGTTAGTAACTATATAAAGACAATTTTAATAAAAAAAGGTTTTTGATAGTAGGGAAAAACGGCTATCCCCTCCAAACAGTCCAAAAAACATAGAAAAAATAATTTATAAAAATTTTAAAAAGTAATTTATTTGATCTAACTTTAAAACCATTTTCAATTAATTTCGTAATTAAATCAATTAATTATGTGCTCAAAAATTTTTTCTGATAATTTTTCTTACAAATTTAGTGTAATTGGAAAATTATATATTTTAGTAATTGAATTTAAATTTTTATTTTTGGTTGAACTTTGACAACTTTTACAGGTAGTTCGGCTGTTAAAAATGCATTGTGAGGTTTAAGTTTCTTAATGTGATATAAAAAATTTTTCTATAAAGGAGATATTTTTATTTTTTATATAAAATTTCCAAATGAAATTTTATACTTTTTTTTTTGCTTAGAAGCCGCTACAAATTTTTGGTCAGCTTGTTGCTCTGCTACGTGCAATTTGACATTTGTAAAACCAAAATACACGTCTATAGAAGGCAGGGAAATATAAACTTAAAAAAATTACTCGTTTATTACTAAAAACTTATTTAACCAATTTATTTTATTTACTCCAATTAAAAAAAAAAACACAAAATAAAATTTCTCACAGTCGAATTAATTTCCTTGCAGGTTATTAAAGGTATTTATTAATAAGTTTTTGTGCGCGTTTGAAACTCTTCTCGTATGTTTCAAATACTAACCTACCTACCTTCATAATTCCTCAAACAAATAAATCATCAACGCATTGCATCCCACAGATACAGCACACACACGTAAGTACATAAATAAAATTTCTAATTAAACCATATTTTGTATTAACATGCATACATATGTTTGCCCCTTTGACTTTTCTATATACACATATACTCGTATTTGGGAAGATCGATAATCATTAATGGGCGAAATAATTGAGTTAATTGAATCAAATAATTTATTATTAATTAAATTGGGTCAAACGACCACGACAACTGCTTATTAAAGCGTTAAAATGTGCATTGTGTAGAATTTAGTGGCTTTTTGGGTTTTATAATTTTATCCAACAACAACAGCAACAAACAGAAAATAAAACAATAAAAAAAATCATTTTGAAAAATAAGCTAAAATTAAGCTTGATAACTAAACATACACAATTTATAAATGTGTATGTGTGGTGCTACCATGATATGAATGGAGCAGAGCATGACGCACTTCATGGATTTGGGGGGGCCAGCAGCTTACATCATATATAGGCTTAAAATTTTTTATAAATTTATAACAACACATGTTGAAACTATATTTTTAATCTAATAATTCCAAAAATAATTTAAATTTTTCGGTGGTCAGTTTTTAAACAAATAAAGAGCTTTCATTGAATCCATGATATCGTCCCCTCAATATAACAATAGCGTATAATACGCTATTATGTATATCATATACGCTACTGTTATATTGAGGGGACGATATATTATGCCCAAATTTGGATACCAAAATTAAGTTAATAGAAAATAGTGCTGAAAAAGTATTGAGAAGTGGGCAACGTGTAAGCGAAATTTTTTCGAGTACTCAATACTGAAAAATAGTTACTCATTACTTTCAGGGTTGTATTTTTATAACTAAATTCACTGAAGATTTAACGGTCGATATGAAACTCTGTCATACATTATCTATAACCTTGTCTAAATGGTTACTTTTCAAAAGTATCGAGTGTTATAGAGTACCCAAATGAAAAGTGTTGGGTATTGAGTATAATTGCCATCACTAATAGCAAATATACTAAAACAGTTTGTTGATATAACAAAATAGTAAACTTAAAATTGTGAAAACTTAATACAAAGTGCAAATAAAGAAAAGCAAAAAGAAAACTGTAAAGAGAATAATTTTCAAGATCAGTGAAAAACTACAACATTAAGATAAACGATCGCATGAAGTTCAAAGCAGTACAAATCTGGAAAAATTTTAAATAAAAGTCTAAATAGGATAAATTAGAATTAAACCACGTAGTGAATCAACTAGATTCGACTCTAATCAATTTTGTGAAGAAAGCGAGCTACAGGCATCGCTGCCTTAACAATCGGTGAACCCATAATATTAGAAATTATTATTATTAATTTCATATCGGAACTAAATTCAACATTGTCAACACATACTCTCGAGTGAAACTCAGAATGGGAACAAAAATCACAAATTAAAGCAGCCAGCCACTGTCTAATGGGACGTAATGTCCGCCGAAATGAAACAGTAAATGTTAGATCAAATCTGGTATAAAATAGTAAACTGAAAACATACGTAAGTTGCAATTTAGCAACATCTGTAATAATAGCGGCAATATTTAATTAACTATTTAATATGTTCAATTAATATTCTAATTTAATCAATCAACTTTTATTTCAATTGATTATATTTTGCTTACTTTCCTTTTCTGTTTTAAAAATCTTGAGAAGCAAAAAAAAAAACTTCGAGGCCGCAAGATCTTTAATTTTATAGGTCACATTCGGCTGCAAAGGAGAAATAATCTTGAACTCAGCACAACACTAGACACGTAAGAAGCAAATAAAGCTTTGCGGTTTTGTGTGCAAATTATCAGGGACTATATTTTGACACAACCATGCTTTAAACTCAAAACAATTTTCCCACAAATTCTGGCAGTTTTTGTTCGATTGTAAATCGTTGCGACTGATTGTCGTTGTAATTCTGAATGCTTTGGTTTCTCTAATTGTCAAACCAACCCTCGGTAAGCGAATAACGAAGTATAGCATATCCGAAAGCGTGATTACTCAAATCGCATTAAATTTCAAGATTTTTGGAAAAAAAAAATATAGAATATTAGAAAATCTAGCGTTAGTGTGCCGACCATAGGCTTTTGATCTAATGGAAAATGCTTAAGTACTCTGCCACTTAGGCTGCCTAACCACAACGAAAAGTGGTGCAAACAGATATGTTTGTGCAGGATGGTTGGAAGCCGTATAACTAAAATGAATTGTGGTGTCATTTCAAACTTTCACTTAACGATGTTTACGAAGGATCAAACGACTAGAATAGAGTATGTCACCATGACAATTATGTGGGTAATCCAAAGACTCCAGTCAAATTCTGCTGAAAACTTTTCATAGAACCGAGCAATAAAAATGCGCTCTGTTAAAACTAATCAATTGAGATCTATTTCGAAGCAGGCTGCAAAATCAGTTTAAGTATCAAAAATTTTTTCGCATTAAGGAAAGCTTTAAAATAAAAAAATAATCATACAATAAACGATACAAATGCTCGAAAGTTGGCAAAAGCAGTTTTATGTGTTTCATTATTAATTTTAATTCAATTACAAAATTGATTTAATATTCAAATAAAATATATTTAAATCAATTAAAAACCTAATTAAATTTCAATTTAAAATTTGCCTCCAGTAAAAAGTTTTTAATAACTTTTTCTCTATTCAAATGCTTTAACTTTTTAATACATTTAATTCATAAAGCAAATTGCTACCACAAATTTACAAGACAAAAAACCATAAAAATTAAATAATATTTTCAATTTTATATATTTGTTTTAAACGAAAATTTAGTCTCTAATGGCGTAGGGTTACATTGTTTTACATGAAAACATAGAAAAAAGTACGAATATTTTCTTGTTGCCAGTGTCAAGCCTTTAGTGTGCCAGGCAGGCAACAGACAACCGTTTAAATTGTCAGTCACTTTGTAATATGTTTTAATCCCCTTAGACACAACACAACACTGTCGTCTTTAACTTCCAAATATCCAAAAAAAAAAACAGTTTTATAAAAATTTTTCTGCTAAAATATATAAAAAAAAATTTAAATAGAAAAGAAACATGCCAACACAAAAGAGAAAACAAAAACAATTCAAATTACAAACTATTCATTGTAAACAAATGTTGTCCATTAAAAATATTAAAAATGTCAACATGACGTCAGTGGACAATGACTGGGGCTGGTGCAAATAAAAAAAAAAAAAAATAAAAAACAAAAAAATAACAGCACAAAAAATATGATGTGTACAATTAATGTTTTATGTTAACAAATTACTTACAACATACAGAGAGAAAACTCTCAATAAAAAGTAAACAAAACAGACTGGCTTACATTGAAACAAATACAGAAAGAGAGACAAATGATTGAATTGAAAGTATTTGTTTAAATGATGAAGTTAAATATTTGTCAAGGTTAAACATTCACTCACATTCGTTGGGTGGCAGAATGTTTGTTTGTTTGTCATCTCCACTGATAAAATTTAATTAATAATTGAACAATATTTAAACAATAAACTCTCTTTCCATGAATTGCTGTTAACTTATTTGTACTACAAAGTCAATTCAAGACAATTGATAGTAAACAATTTACAGTGGGATACAATCAAAATATATGTTGGAAAATATTTATATTAAGTATACGTATGGAGGGAGGAACATTACAATTTTAATAAATCAAAATTTTCGAAATTATAACGTTTTCCAATAGGGATGATATGATTTTGAAGTGACGTTTCGGACATTTGTAATATGTCATGATCTGTCATTTGTTTTTCATTGTATTCCGTACTGTTTACAATTTCATCATGGAGATTAATACGCAAGAACAACGTTCACAAATTATTCAGTTTTATTATCAAAATAATCGGTCTCCAATTGCAACTTTTTGTTCGCTTTTGCCATATTATGTTCGTAATAATCGTCCAAGTGTGCAGGCTATTCGTCAAATTGTTGGAAATTTTGAGCTTACATTTTCTTTACATAATGTTCAAGTGCCAATAAGACAAAGAACCGCTCGAAGTTATGCAAATATTGCTGCCGTTCAGGCAAATGTTGCTGAACATCGCAATTTGTCGATTCCAAGACGTTCTCAATAATTAGGACTTTCTCAAACCACACCCTGGCGGAATTTGAGAAAGAATTTTGGATTTGCATCCGTATAAAATTGTTCTCACTCAAGAACTGAAGCCATTAAATCACCGTAAACGTCCTGAATTTTCTGATTTTGCCACACAGCAAATGTTACAATTGAATTATTGCGAGAAAAGTTTGGAGATTCGATTATTTCAAGAAATTGTGATATTGAATGGCCTCCAAGAAGTTGTGATTTAACACCATTAGACTATTTCTTGTGGGGTTATTTGAAGTCATTGGTCTTTCGAAATAAACTAGACTCTCTTCAAGCTTTACAAGTCAATATTGAACGAGCCATTTATGACATACGACTTGATTTAGTGGAATTATTGCTCGCAAATTGGGTCATCGAATGCGTTCCTGCAGAAGAAGTCGTGGAGGCCATTTGAATGGCGTTTTATTTAAAACTTAATTGTATCGATTGTACTTCACATTAAATAAAAAAATTTTAATATTCTTTACAATAAGTATGTGTTTTTTTTAAGAAATCATATCAGTCTTATTGGAAAACCTTTTATATACGTATGCAGTACGCCCAGCCTAAGATAGAACAAAAAGTTGCACAAATTTTGCAGCACTTAAGAAGGTAACTATTTAAACACATCTAGGATAAATGCTCAACTGAATGATCGGATAAATGCACAAATGATAAATTTAAAAAGTTAAAAGTAAATGTGCATAAATGATTCATTCATAATTTATCATCTTACTTTATTGTTGCCACATTTTATTTGCATCATTTTGCCAGATATTTTTTCAATTGAAAAAATTAGTTATATGTTTTTAATGTTATTACGAATAAACGTAATTATTATTTGAACTTATATTGATGTACATATGAAAATTAATGTTACCAGGCTCAATTGAATTAAATAAATTAATGAAAATTCAAATTGCTAAGAGTTTTTTATGTAGAAAATATTATTATTAATAACGAATCAGTTAAGCAGAACGTATCAGTACCGATTTCAAGGCCGCTACACCTCTCATCAGCGTTCATTTGTCCATCTTTACAATTTTCGTAAAGTGGATACTAATTGGGAAGAATATCAACTAGTTAACCAAGTTTTCACATGAAATAGAATACGAGAATTAATTTAATTCATTTTTATTCTATTTTAACATATTGAAACAATTTGGTTAGGACGAAATTCCCCATCACTGGTTGGAAATTACTAATAATCAACACAAACTCATAGTCCGTTATCTTCAAAGTATTTTACTTTGTATTTTAACTTTTTGTTGTTTTCACTCTATATTAGGGACGTTCACATATTACTGTGACCTTTATTATTAGTGTATATAGCTGGTGCCAAAGCTGAATTAGTATTTTTATTTTATTACGAATAAACGTAATTATTATTTGAACTTATATTGATGTACATATGAAAGTTAATATTATCCGGCTCAAGTTCAGTTTTATTAAATTAATGAACGCTGATGAGAGGTGTAGCGGCCTTTAAATCGTTATACTGATACTTTCTGCTAAAAACTGATTGGATATAAATAATAATGTTTTTCAACATAAAATAACTCTTAGTAATTTGAATTTTCATTAATTCAATAAAACTAAACTTGAGCCGGATAATATAAATTTTCATATGTATAATTAGTTATATGTCTTAATGCAGTAAACGCCCCATAATTCCCACTGTGGTATAAACCAGGTAAATCAATTTTAAACAGAACCTGTTCAAATAAAAAAAGCTTTTAAACATATGTAACAATGAATATTTTTTATTTTATATTTCTTACATAAAATTTACCAATAAAACTATTTCACAGATACACACGCACACACCAAAAACAAAAAATGAACCCAATAAGATTAATCCTATGTGTATGCTTTAGAAATAGCAGTATTTTTCAAAACATTTGTTAAAAAAAAAAAAACATTTTTTGCACATAAAAGTTCGATGCGGTCCGCATTTCACCGATGTCTTTTCTTGGCCTTTGTGCCGATTACTATTATAATAATTCTCGTATGAAAATTTCACCACAAACTTTGGAATAATGCGATCATTCTAAACGAATTTTCAACGTTATTTGTAATAAAGGGAACATAATATGTATTTAAAATTGGAAAAAAGGCTGCAGCATTGTAGAAAAAATATGTAACAAAAAGCGTTTCCACAAATCAAAAACTTATTTAGATCTAAATACCGTACAGCTACCAAGACGACAATGCCGCAATTCACAATGCGAAGCTGTAATTCAGGTTTCAGGTGGTGCGCAATAATTACGGAACAACATTTTCTATCACAAATAAAAACTTTTAAAGAATTTTGTAATGCGTATAGAAGGCACTAATGCAAATGATACATTGATAATTGTGAAATGTACACTACTTCATTTGATATACCGCTGAAAATGTACGTAAGTGTAGATTGTCGTAAAATTTTTGCTAATGCAAAAAATTTATAACGACTTATTTTCTATTTTTCATATAAAGTGTTTTTAAACTGTCGAAAGATATTTTTGAAGTTCAGCTAATGATTTTCACATATATTTAAGCGGGGAAGGCTTTTAGCTGGGGTTGGATTTAGGTAAAAATGTTGTAATGTAGTTGTAGCAACTTTATCTGCTGGTATATTAAAAAAAGGGAACAAGATGCATTTAAGTGGGTTTTTGATAATATTTTCTTGAAAAAGAAAGACTTTTATGATACGGATTTTAAAAAAATCGTTGTTGGTAAATACAGTATTTTCAAAACACTTGAAAAAATATATAAAAAACTTGAGTTGCATCCAAATCCACTTGTGCGCAATATTGTTGACTATTGAGGCCACACCCGGCTGAGGAGCAGGAATACTCTTCTTCTCAGCCGTACCCGAGAGACGTAAAACAACAAAAATCAACCGTTGAAACTAAAAATTTAGTTTAGCATTGGCTAAACATATATTTTACTTTTTTAGATTTAAGATTTGAACAACTTATTGATGTTCCAATTTATAATTGAAGCTTCAATAAATAATATAATTATCAAAAAAAAAAAAAAAAAAGAAGTTTAAAAACCAAAATTCAAGCAAGACATTCATTATTTCAACGAATTGTTAGTTAATTTCGACATAATTCAATCGCATTTCGCCCAACATTTGCGATGCGAGATGAAATCGCATGATAGGTGTTTTGGAGTTCACAATCGCAGTTTTGCGACTTCAATTCGCAAGCAAGTACTGAAGTGAACTGATGTATTTTCCTTGAACTGAAGTTTTAACTAACTATAAAGCAATGCACAAATTAAACTAAACATGTTTTCTTGTATATTTTGCAAAAATTAATAAAATTTCGAAACTATTTAAGTTAAAAATATCAACTTTAAAATGTTTCTTTTGTTTTCACAATTTTCTGTGCCAATTGTTTTCTTCAGTACTGGCGATTTGATTTAAACAGCTGTTTTACTTGATCTAAAAAATAGCAAAACGCGTGAACGACAGAACATGCAGAAATAAGTTTGGCGATTTCATATTCATGCGAGTGTCAGAACATGGGCGATTGAAACACCGCATTTTAGAAAAAAATCTTGATTAATCTAGTAATCAATGAATTTTATTCATTAAAACTATGAAAATATTAGTCACATTGTACTGTAAGTAAAAAACAAATATTTGGTTACAGAGGATTAATTTGACTTTCTGAAACAACCGCACGTATGCCATTCAATCACACGGTAACATCATGGGATTTTACTGGAATTCAAAGCATAATATTAATTATTTCAATATACATATGTACATACATATATTTTGTTGCACGGCAGCCAATTATGTCTCTTCATTTTTGTAGCATTAATAAATTCCACCCATTAGCCGGCGGTTAGTTGTTAAAACAAATTTGTTTTAGCATCTACTTTTTATGGCTGCATAAATAATTTTGTTTGAATTTTCTTACGAACATTTTCTATGTTGCAAATAATTTATGTAAGAATGTATAAAGAAAAGAAAACAACAAACATTTACGTAATGTTTCTAAAAATATTGTTAAGCTCAAAATATGAATTATTAAATAAGGGAAGGGTGTGCGAGCATATTTTTGCTGCTACTCATATTGTGTGTTGCTGTATGCAGCTAAAATGCATTTCGTTATTGAAAATTCTTAGCTTTTTGTTTAACGAAAATAAACAAATTGACAAATTAAATATGCAAAAAATGCCGTGACATTAATAACCACGAAGCGCAACTTGTCAAAAGCAACAAAACAAAAAAATCTATAAAGATACTCCAGAAACTGAGTGTACAAACAACTGATCGCGAAATTGAAGATAATCTGAAGGTAATTGTAACACTGTAATCCTGAACAACGCTTCCATGAAAAATGTAACTGCAGTATATGCCAGCCAATTGATTGAGAATCGCTGATGAGCTTTATTTAGTCACTTTGATAAAATAAATACATTTTTTAAAAATGGCTATCTAGAGCCCATGTTTGGTAATTCTTGCACCACCTTCGTATTTAAAGAATACATAATAGATTTTGTATTACATATCCATATTACAAATATGCACACACACACACACACTCTTACACATATATTTTATTACACTGAGAGAAATTCGTTTCATAGACCCAATGATTTTTCAACACTATTTACACAATTCCAATGAAATATTTGCGAAATACATGTAAAATTTCAAAAATATTGTAAAGGAATTTAGTTGAAATTGTGATATTTATGATAAATATTTATAGCAAAATTTTTTTTCATTTTAAATAACTCTCTTATTCTTTTCAGCAAATAGTTTAATGGATACTTGAAAAACTTGATCAATATGAAGTCAAAAATATTAAAGAAAACTACAAATTAAAAATTTTCGAATCTCATAAATGAATGCATTCGTTGTTTTAATGAAAAATTTCATTGATTTTATGAAAGACCGATGAAATAAATATAATGCATATTTTGATTTATAACGAAACATACGATTATTTATTTCGATATCCGAACTATTCTGAAGTGATTTGGAATAAAAATGAAACACAAAACTATCTCTCTACAGAGAGATCTCTACAAGATCTCTACAAGATCTCTAACTACAATTTGGCTTTCACTATAAAAAAAAATTCACAAAAAACAAACATTTATGACAAATGACTGATTAACTGAATGCAATACTACCAATGGCTAAGAAAGCAGTACAGGATCGAACGAAACCAGTGGCAAAGTCTTAGTAAAACTTAACATCAATTAATTTTCTATAAACTTTTTATTAAAATTCTTTCAGTATACTTTATTTTTAAACTAAGTATATATGCATACGATAACAATAGAATTCATTCATGATCAAAAATCATTTCCATATTTATAATATTCTTACACACATACATCCATACATACATACTTAACACAAACCCATACTACAATTGTGAGTTTAAAGTGTTGCTATTCGCCACGCATACTGATTAATGTCGCATCACACTTCATTTCAAAGTAAGTAAGTGGTAGTGGCACGTTTTATGCTTTTAGATTTTCTGCCGTTTTTGACGTTGTGTTCATTTTGGCTGATTTGATTGAAAAGGTGGTGTGGCAGTGACAGCATTAAAAACATTGGTGGAGACACTATCATTTTCATAGTATTTCCTATAAAGGGAAAGTGGTTTTAATTTAATTGCTGTACGATTTGTTAAATTCATTAATTAATTTCTGCGAAAATGAGAAACATTTTGAAATTGACCATGATGTAATGGTAAATAGTTGTCATTCCGCCGCAAATAGCGAACAGTGCAATGACATTAACTTGATTGAAATTTAGACATTTGATCAGTTTCGAAATGAAAACAATATTTGAGTGAAACTTATTTTAAGCCTCTTGTTTGAGTTGCAAAATCCAGCCAAGTCGAGGATACAACAATTTTTAGAAATTCTTTAAATTGCTTATTTGTGCTGAATTAGAATCAACACTCAGTGCTGGCTATTTCATCCACTTTTAATTACTCAATACTATTCAATACTTCATACTCGAGTACTTGATAATTTCAAAAGGTGAGCTTTAAGCTTGTAGTTAATTTATCACAGAATTGCATATCGTACTTTTAATTTTCATTGAACTATGTTCTAAAATACCGGGGGGTTACTCTGTATTGCAATGCGAAAGCAAATGCGATGCGAAAACAATCAATCAATGTAGTAGCTACTTGTGAGTATTGAGTAACCGAAAAAATAGCAAATTCTCAGTACCCACTACTCCATATTTTGTCAGCACTAATCAGCATTCACTGTTTTAAAACCAGTTATAGTTTTGTAAGATATATGTATCTTAATGCCAAGAAAGAATCAATTGTACGACGAAGTTTGAGAAATTTTTATATAAAAATTTTTCATTGAAAACAACTAAAAAAAAAAAAAAATAAAACAGAGCAAACATTTTTTGTCATCTTGTCACAAGAATTAGAGTGAATTGAAAAAAAAAATCAATTTAAGAAGATTTATTTAAGTTTCAGGTCTACTTTATGGAAATATATTTAATTCGTGTTTAATATTTTGCCACTTCGTTGATTACCTTCTTCAACACAAATGCTGAAAAATATTAACACAAAACCCGATTTCAAAATACGAGACCTATCAAAAAGATTGCGATGCCCAAAGTATTAAACGCGATGTAATTAATTTTCAAAAAATAAGGAGCAAACTCCACGCAAATCTATTGAAACAAGAGATGATGAGAAAGAGATGGTATTTATGCATTTATTTTATTTATATGTAGTACTTTTTTATCCTTTATTTATGTTTTGATGAACTTAAGGTATCTTCATCGGACCTCAAATTCGTAAAATTATGAGAGACGAAAAATTTATAAACATGCAAAGTTCGGTTGAAAAACGCGCCTGGAATGGTTTTGTTGCACTATGTGATAACTTTCTTGGAAATCACAGAAGCGACGACTATGTCTCTGTGGTTGATGAATTTCTGAGTGCATATGCTGAAATGGGATGCAACATGTCCATTAAAATACATTTTCTGCATTCTCCTTTGGACTTTTTTCCAGACATCCTGGGTCAGTTCAGTGATGAACAAGGCGAACATTTTCACCAAGAGATGGTTTTAATGGAAAAACGTTTTGAAGGGAAAAATAAAATTAAAATGATTTCAGAGTACTGCTGGACACTCCAACGGGATACTGAAAATGATGAATTAAAAAAAAAAAAGATCACGCAAACATTTTTAAGTGGAATGACCGGAATTGTATTTTGCTTTTATGAAAAGTTTAATATTTTAATTTCAAGGAATATAAAAAGTTTGGCGAACACTGATGTATCAATGATTATATTTATGGTTTAAGATAATTACATCGTTTTTGTTTGAAATAAAAAAAAAAAAAAAAAAAAAAAAAACAAATATCGTATTAAAAGAACGCAAAAAATTGAATGTAGGGATTTTTGCAAATATTTTGTTTTTATTAAAAGTTTAATAAATCAAATAGTTTTTAACGAATTTTAAAAACCAAAGTAGCATTTTTTTCCTTGCAAAATATACTTTCATATTATGTGTCTAAAAAATAGGGTTCTCTTACAAAATACTTCAAAAAAATATGTCCGAATATGAAAAATAGCGAAAAAATTCAAGGGAAAATGCCTTTGCGGTTAAATTACTAACATGTTTTTGAAAGAAACATGAACATTATACATTATTTTAAAGGCCTCAGTCTCTTCTTTCTAAATCCGTTCTAAAATTTTAAATCGTTTAATATTCAACTAAGTTACAGAACTATAAGTGCATAGAGGTACGAAAAACCGGTTTTTTTACCCGTAACTCCAGATTTTGGGGGTGTCCCGGAAATTTCAAATACAGATTCTTGATCTTCTCGACAGCACCTACAAGAAAAATAATATCACTTCCCAGGTATTTTTTTTGTCGCACTGTGCAATCGATCCATAAATTGAGGAGTTATCAATATATCAGGAGAGTAAATTGTCCGCCCGATTTTCACAAAAACTTATAGATTTAGCTGCTAGCAATCTCTTTCAAAAAATTTAGAAAATTGGGTAAAAAAATTATAGAGTTATACTCGTACAAACATTAAAGCAAATCACACGAATTGTTAACCAACCATCTTTTCTGTTGTAAAGTCAGTTAAAATAACCAATAATTTGATGAAAATGTTCCTTCCTAATTTTTTTCTTCTTCTAGTTTTTTATTTAGACAACATCAACCAAATTTCTGGCGAAATATTAAAAACCAATTAAATATTTTTATATAAAAAAAACATTAAAGTTTAAAAAAGCTATATGTATAATTAATAGGTAATACGATTATTTGTGCCGGACTTTATGGACACATTATACAACCGATTTTGACAAAATTTATACCAAATTAAAGATATTTACTCATAGAAGTGCATGCAATATTGCTGACCATTGTGGATTCAATATTTTAGGAAATATAAACGTTGAAAGTATCTATTAATAGGAGTACATGCACAAAGCAACAAAACATGCATGAGTTGTTTCCTACTGGGTTTGGAAAGAACGTAACACATATTTTTCTACTTGGAACAACTGTAGAGATATTTTTTTTTATTTGTCTATGGAGAATATCCTTACAGACATATTAAAAGAAAATAAAATATAATGATGCTAATACAACAATATTAAATTTAACAAAGAGTTGAGAGACAATTATATCGTTAAACTCTTTTGCCCAGCGTTTTAAAAGAACAAAATTAGGTTTATTTCAATACAGTACAACTTCGACAGTCCGGACACATATAGTTTTAGACACGTTCGGATTATCGAGTTGTCCGGACTATAGTAGTGAAAATTATTAAAATAATCTAAGTGAATTAAAAAAAAAATTATATTATGAAAATAGTTTATTACATTATTTTCGTTCAAATGTTACCGGGTCCATTATAGGTGTTCGAAATAAATTGTTTTATCTTCTCCTTATTTTTTTAATGCCACAAATCGTTGATTTAGGAACATGTAATTTTTCGTCAACCTGCCTAATAGTTTTTCCCTCATCAAGACTTTGTAAAATATCACACTTTTCCTTTAAAGTTAGTGTTTTATGTTTGCGTTTATTATTTAAAGACATGGCACTTGGTATGAAATTAGACAACACGCTTGCGAAAGAATGAACCGAAACTGAAGTAATGATAGTGCAAAATGTAAATAAAAGTATGAATAACAAATGATGCGAGCTAAAAACGGGAAACCACTGGAATTTAAATTTTTTCTTGCATAAAAAAAATTTTTCCGGATTGTAGACGTAAAATTTTTAAGTTGTCCGAAATGTAGAAGCGTCCAAATTATTGGAGTGACCGGACTGGCGCATGTCCGGACTGTCGAAGTTGTACTGTATTTTGTTTTATTTTTAATACATATATCCTAATGCATGCATTGTATCATTAAATAGTTGTAGTTGTGGTTGTAGTGCGACTGTTTACGATATTTTTTATGATGATTTCTGTATTAACAGGAAAATTTTTTTTTTTTAACATCTATAATAGGTACGTTAGATTGTGTAGGTCCTGGATTACATAAGTATTTATTAAATTGACATCAAAAGGTCAAGAAAATTAGAAAAAAAACAAATTTAAAAGAAACACACAAATCGAATTGACTACAAAAAACTACACAGCAAAAAAACTTCTAACAAACTCGACAATTTAGTCGAGAAATTCGATCAAGTGTGAATTTTTTACTGAAAAAGTAGGGCTGAAGTCTACTGATGACTTGGTAAAGCACCACGAAAAAAAGCTGCTGAAATTAATAAACAACAGGCAGTCTTATAGACAGAAACCATTTAGATAATAATATTCTTTAAAATACGGTCAACAAAAAATATCGGTTCTCAAACCATCGAAACCTTATGGACAGGGGAGGGGAGGGAACACGTAAAAAAATTCAAAAGAATTGACAATCTTCTCTTTTTGTTGAAGTCGATTAAAATTGAATTTAAGTCCAAACAAGATGAAAACGAAAGTTGTTTACATTTTTAATTAAGTGTTGGTTATATGCCAACGTGTCATTACAATTGTTTTTCAAAATTTTATATCGATATAAATTAACAATTTCTGTATAATCAAGCATTATTAAAACAAAATTTAATTATTTACTTTATTTGCAATTAACAACACTAAAACAAGCGCACGAAATTATGTATTTACCTAAAACGAACTAATTGTATTTATGGCAGTTGTTATGACCATCACAAATTATTTTTTTTCCGCTAACAAAGTGTTAAATACATCAGGCCTTGTTTCACAAGATAAACGAATGTTGCTTATGAAAGTCTTGTTTTTATGGAAAAATTATGATCAGATAATGAGATATAGATGAAGGGTAGTTTTTATATCAAGCTCAAAGTCCTTAAAAATGCATACGTTTTTGTCTCTGTCTCTGTAATCCTTTAAACGATTTAGATTTAATTTTTCAAGTCCTAATAAATCATTCAATATTGGAAATATTGGTTTGTCAACAATTTTTAATTATATATGATCCATACGTAAGTTTCTTATATGCGCAGTTAATTCTTTTTGGTACAAATTACAACTTACAGCCAATTCTTTAAGCGATACGACAGGGAAAACGAACTATTCTTGGAGTATAACCCATCAAATTTCAAGACATTCATGGTTTAGTTGCGCAGTCATGTGAATATTAATATTTACATTGTAGTGGGTGGTAGGTACCCTTCCTCCTACAATATTAAAGTAATTAAAAGTAATCCTTTTTGAATTTCCCGGTCATCAGTAAAAAAATACCGCACAAGAAAGAATTGTTATCATAATATTTGATAATAAAATTTGTTTTACAAAAAAAAAAAAAAAAAAAAAAAACAAAAAATTTTCAAGTTACAGACTGATCCTTATACTGCCTCGACATGTTCAGATTGCATTGATGTGTTCACAAAAGTTGTTCACCTTTACTGTACCTACAACTTTGCTAAATATTAGGAGTCCTTGAAAGTATATAGTTTTGTAAAAAAAAAATTGCTCGAAAAAGCAAATAAGAGCCAAAAAAATATAAACAATAATTGGGTCGGTGGACCCTTAGCTATTTTATCGACATATAAAATAAAGTGGTATCGCGACATCTACATTAGCTGTTGGCCAGCAAATTATGACACCTGTGAGTTTTAGAATCTGAAGGACCATAAAAATACTGGTCAGCAAATAGACCAAATTCAGTACAGTGTTTCGCTAAACTTTGGGAGAAGAGTCGAACTTATGCCGATATATCTTTGTGTTTTTCCAGAAGTCTTCATATGGTGCGTATTGTAATGGCTGTAATATCAGCAAGGAACTGACTTTAAATTTATAAAAAAAAATATTTTTTTACAAATCTTCAAGTCTTTTAAATCCCTAAATATTAACCCGATATTTATGGCGTACACAGAGAAAACAGATTAGTTGTGACAATCGAATTGTGGCGGTTTCTTCAACTAAAATTTTCGTGTAGTACCACTATGAATTTTTATCAATTCTCACATGTACTCGGTTCAAATAAAACGTGCATAAAATTATCAGCTAATGCAGTAACATCACGTGCTTCATAAAACTAGGATAACTTTCACTATGGTCGCATTGGTTACGTGGAAACGAGAACCTACGGCTACGGTTAATGAAAATATTTCACGTCTCTTTGTTTTTGGTTTTATTTTATTAGGGTCATTCACTTATCAGAATATCGGTGCAATTATTAACTTGCATAAAACATCATTTTCACTACAGATGCAAAAGGCTGACACACAAAATCGAAATTAATTTAAATTCCTGTCACCAATCACTGTTTTCTCTTTTTATGTCGTAATAGATTACGTAACACTGCGTATGTATGTATGTGTTATAAAAACAGAAAAACAAACAACAAAAATGAGAAACAAAAATATTGACAATAAGGCGGATGTTACCACAAGGATCCTTTTGACTGGCATATATTCATTGAGGAAGAAAAAAAAAAAAAAAAAAACAACAAAACAATGACTACTCGCATGTAAATGTGAATATGTATGTGTAAAAGAAACGGCATCCGACTAAATACCAGGATAGAGTGACATAAAAGCAATATATAACGACATTTAACATCAAAGAAGTTAAGTAAAAATATTATAAAATGATGAACATAAAGTGGTTTGAATGTAAAGGGATATATTTACATATGTATGGATGTGTGTATCTGCCAGTCGGTGTCTTACTTTCAGCTTGTCAATAAACGCATAAAAAAATGCCATTATAAATTAAAAAAATTAATATGGGAACAAGCAATTAAATATAATATTCATGTCTTGGCAACATGAGATTAATGATTGAAGTTTATATTCTAATTTATTGCATAAAAAATACCAAATAATGACTTAAAAAATTTCTTTAAAATGTTAGAAATTTACTAAGCAGCAGGATATTTAGAATATTATGATTTCAATAAATAACACAATCTTTGCTGCAGAAGGCTTGTAATTTTGTGCAGAAGTTGCATTTTATTTTACGACCAGCATTAAGGGACGACCCCTACTTATGTACTGCTTTGTGCCTGAAGGGAAAAGGATCGTTTTGTTAATTTTTAGAATAGTGTTGCAGCGTCTCTAGTGTTTACAAGACGCTATAACTTTCTTTAGCTGTGTGTGCTGGTATTTTTAATAATTGTTTTAAGCCGCCGACGAATCTGTCTATCGGCCATGGGTCGCGCTATGTTGTACTTTATTTAGAACCTGTGTTAATCGCTACCGGAACAGTTTTTAGTGAGCAGTGTCCAACAACAAGTAATACAATGGCTAATGTACAATAGTAAAATTCAAAGCTTTTTTAAAGCAGATAAAACGGACTGAATTTTCAGTTAGTACCACTGAATTTTCTATTGCGACAACCGATAAAATTGGTTACCTCCATGGAATTTTAAATGGAATCAACCGGAACTATTTACACATTTTTTCCTGTTACACAATTGAATTAACATATTTAATAATTTACAAAATTAACTTGTTTTTCTTACGCATTTGAATTTAATATTTATTTTTGTCCATTATTGATATTTAGACAGCGCAGCCGCAACCAGTATTTTAAAATCGGTTATGGTTATGCAAACCGCATAATCGGTTAGGAGTATCAATCAAACCATATTCATTGTCAATTATTAAGTTGTGCACGGAATTTTGGCATTTAGTATCAGCAAAAGAATGCATTCGGTCGACCCAACCAATTAAAGAATTGTAACAACCGTATTTTGGCTTCAATTATGGTATTCTGGTTATGATGAGGGAATATTGGTAGCGGTAACCGATATGTAGTCTATGAAACTGATATTCCATTGACACAACCGATTACCAGCCCATCTTTTTTCTGGATGTAAATAGATTCATTCTGTTCTGTGTTTTAGATTGAGCATTTGTACCTAATCCATTAAAAAGTTATGCAACTTTTACATGGCCACACCCGCATACATTGCGATGAAATCAGTGATTTCTCATTTTTTTTATATATAGAACTAGAAGTTAAAACTTTTTAAGAATGAATAATTAATTTTAACTGCGAATCCAACTAAAATGTAGATAAATTATTATTTACTGGCCGTGGGCATGGTGCGGTCTATTTTTCTAATCAGGTGCAAGTGTACGAAAGAAAAACTCAATGTGTTGTTGAGTGTAAAGTTTCATATGAGTCACTTAATTTGAAGTAAATGAAAATTTTTTGTTGTCACTTTGTATAGCGTGTGATGCCGCCCACTTTTCTTATCTTTGAAATTTATTGTCGAATCAAAAAATATATAGTAGCTTTTTTCTAAAAAAGCGAAGGAGCATTTTAACAAATATTACTGTAATAATATCTGCAATATTGTTTCAATGAGATTCTTCAATCTTGAAAAATATTATTTTATGTAGTACAGCAAAACATGAACCGGCACAAGCCATTAACTCGGTCATTGGAAGGCACGTTAGCTGAAGATTATTATCTCTTAGAGATCTATTTGATCTATTAGTGAGATTTTTCAAACATGGTGTGAGTTATTTGGCAAATAGGCGGAATAGCGAGAACATTTTGTACTTTCCTACTTATTTGCTTCAAGTAAATTAAAGAAAATGTCTCATACTGTTTTTTTTATAATTTTTTTGTCAATTGCAATAACTCACATTTGCTTAAGGGAAACAAATAACTGAAACCCATTTTCTTTTAATTTAAAAACTAACAAAACAACGCTGTGGTATTCGTTAAATGAGGCTCACATGAATGATGACATTAAGACTTGCTTATGGCATTTGTCTTTTGCAATAAAAGATCACAAACATTTGTGGCAAACACTACAATGGAAACATAGAAAAAAAGTGGAAATGAATGTGTGTTAGCAACAATATATTTTAAGGTGATTGAACCATAAAAGGTGTTATTGTTAGTGGTGTTGCTTTAATACTTACTTACAACATTGTTGTTTTACAAAAGACAACATTAACAAAACATTAATAAAACGCCGTAAAAATGGTCAAGTATATGACTGTGTGTAAAATTTTAATGCATGATGTTTACAGTCGAACTTCGTTAAAGCGAATCTTTTTTTTTTATTTATAATAAATTATTCTGAAGGGTATTATAAATACCATCGACAAAAACACACTTTCTTTTAGAAGAAAGTTTTTTTTTTTTTTTTGAAAAAATGTAATCAAAGTTTTTGGCAATGAACAGGTGGTGACTCTGAGTTGATGTGGTTTTTTTTTCTTAGATCAGATAAAAAATTAATGGCGCATATTCAGAAATCATAACCAAAGTAGGAACTAAAAAAACAGTAACTAAAAAATAGTTAATAGATAGTAGTTATAGATCTTATTCACAACTCATAACTGACGTAGCAACTGCTCTCAGATGGTAAAAGAACCCTGCATACTGAAAAATAGAGAAAACAAAATATCGATAATATTTTGAAAGATTACAGTAAATTATCAATTAAAAAACTTTTAAAGCTGTTTAAAACAATTTTCGTTCTTTAAAAAATGCATATAATGTCTAAAAAAGTAATTTTTTGTTTAAAGTTTATATATACACTCAATCCTGTTTTTACACGGTAGATACGTTTAAAGGCGTAACGTGTAAAAATAAAAAATCGTGTAAAAAAAAACATATTGTGATGTGTGCATAAAAAATGAATGTTTGCACTTTTTTACGCTACCAAATGCCAAATCTCTTTTTTTAATTTTTTTTTAAGAATTCGGCAGCACTTTTTTACAAATAATCTGCAAATTCTATAACTAAACAGTTTTGAGAGTGTACATAAACCGTGTTTTTTTCACAAAAGTCCGTCCAAAAATAGGATGAGTTTATATCCGCCAACAGTGTTATTTAAAATTCGTGTATAAAAAGACCGTGTAAAAACAGAATTGGGTATAAATCATTTCAAATAACAGCGTGTAAAAATAAAATTATTCAACAGAATTTTGTGGACCAAAAACACATCTCTAGTTTATGTTATTTTTTGTATTGATGTTTTTTGGACGCAATAGAAATAGACGCAATCAGCAATCATCAGCTGTTCTTTGAATGTATTAGTTAGTTGGCATTTAGTGACAGCTGTACCCATAATTAAGTGGAAACTTCTCTTGCTGAAAGTAACCAACTGTGAATAACTTAAATTGACACTTAAAAAAGTTACCACTTAGTGATAATTTAAGAATATGCGCCAATGTCTCTTTACACTGTAAAGAAGCCATAACTAAATAATTTGTTATTTACTTTTATTTCATTTATTGCAGAATCATTTTTTTTTGTACAATTGGCAGGATGTATTAAAGGAGTTGTTAAGCTGATTTTAGTTTAGTGCCACAAAAGCGCGCTAGACTTATCCAAATATACATGCATATGTATGTAGTTGCATATCAAAATATTTTTTTAAAAAAAGGGGATAAACTTTATTTAATCTTCAATTCTATTCATACTTAGTAACTCGATTTTTCTGAAGAAGTCAACCTAAGATGTGACGATATATCGATGCACAACTTTTAAAAATATTATGTTGATGTAAAATGGTACCAAAAGTAATAAAATATTCCGTTTATACTCCTATATTATAATCCGGGACATATGCTATTCGCCTACAAAATTTTTGGCGGTTTTCGAGTTATAGTGGATCAAACATACAAACATGTAAATATAGTTACTTTCACATTTAAATTATTAGTAGGATAAATTAGGATCATGCTGTTATACATAAAGCGTGTTTCTGTTTAGAGCGTTACAACTTTGAGTTGGTATCACTGCTTTATTTGAGCACCCATTTAACAGCTGATAGTTGTTTTTGGTTTAGTTTGAAATTTCATTATGAATCGACTTACACCAGAACAACGCGTACAAATTGTTGAAATTTTTAATCAAAATAATTGTTCTATTCATCAAACTCATCGTGAACTTCATCCATTTTATGGCGTACATAATCGTCCTTCAGAACGACTAATCGAAGGACAATAGATCGTTTTCGGACCACATTTACTGTTATTGATAATGTGAGTCCCGTAAGGCGCCGAACAGTGTACACTGAATAAGTTGTAGCCGCTGTACAGGAAAGCATTGAAGATGATCCTAAGCAATCAATTCGTTGCCATTCTCAGCAACTGCGGTTGTGTCCTTGGCTTAAAAGCTTTCAAGATTAAATTTGTGCAGAAATTTCATTTTCCAATAAAGCCCATTTCTGGTTGATTTGGTACGTAAATAAGCTGAATCTACAAGCTTTTGTCGAACACCATTTCATCCACAGAAAATTTTTGTTTAGTGCGCTTTGGCCGATATATCTTCAAAAATGATGATGGTCAGAATGTTACTGTTAATGGTGAACGGAGCATAACTCGAAATTTTTTCGTATCTCAATTACGTGGCATTAATCTTGCTGATATGTGGTTCCAACAGGATGGAGCCACATGCCACACAGCGGGCGCTATAATTGATTTACTCAAAGAAACTTTTGATAAAAAAATAATTTCGACAAAAAAGTTTTTCCGACTAATACGACAGCAGAACATCAGTTATTATGACACAACCCATATCGAACGAAACAAACGCAAAACTGTCTGTTTGACGTACTGCGCCATAACATTTGTTGCACAAACTACATATGGTTCGATAAAATTAAGACAAGTCAAAAACGAAAAAATACAAGAAACATTGTCGTATTTCTGTCTGATTACCGGTTGTCTTTTAAGACAAAATCTTGATGTCTGATAAGACGTTTTTTTTTTTTGGTGTGATTATCCATCAAAAAAGTTTGGTTCACTTAAAAGACAAATACGTATTGTCGTTCGTTGCCTAATTGAAAGAAACTACCCGCCTCAAAAATCAGTTGGGACACGACCATAGCTGCCAGATTTGACGATTTATCGTCATTTTGACGATTTTGGGTCCTAAAAATGACATAGTGACGATGGGACGATTTATACCCTAATTTTGACGATTTTAAATAATTCAAATTTGCAACATTTATTTGTACTATAAAAGCAACTGAACTGCTGAAAATTTTAATGAGCAACTTTTTAAAAACTAGTTTGCTTAAACCTGTAAACTTTTATTTAATCTATATATATATAAAATTGTTGCGAATGTTTTGTGACTTTATAACTCACGAACGGTAAACCGAATTCGATTAAATTTTTAAGGTTTGTTCGTTTTGTGAAAGTCGTGATGTGCTTTAATTAGGTAAATGGAAATTTATAAAAGTAAATAGCTTCCGTGCGAAGCCGGAGGCTCAGCTAGTTGATTATAAAAACAAAAACAATTTTTTAAATTTTGAAGAAATTTATTTAGGAATATTTGCCAGAGATAAAATTGAAAAAGCACAAATAAGTGCAAAAGAAAAATAATAATTGTGATAATTTTTATATAGAGCATTGTGATCAGATATTATCCAGATTTGATTTTGAAAATAAATATATAAAGCTCTTGGCCAAATTAACCCATTTAATATTATTAACGTAGAAAAAAGTTGGTTTTCTGAAATTATAACAGAATTTTTCCTATTTTGTTGAAGAAAGTGAAAGCCAAGAGCTAGAAACTGATTTCAGACAATTAAAATTATTACAGTGATAAAAACATATAACTATTGGATTTTTGGAAAACAATATCAGAGATGCAAACGAGGGATTATAGTCTTTTTTTCCGGTTTTGACTAAATTTATTACAAAAAACCTAGTTTTACCACTATCCCCAGCAAAAGTGGATATAATATTAAGTCAGGTAAACATATGCAAGACTAAAGTAAGAAATTCATTGAAAAAGTCTTATTTGGAAGCAATATAATTTACAAAAGATTATTTAAAGCTGCAATGATTAAACAGTTGTACCTGAATTAATCGATATGTTTAACTGCAATATATATGTATTTGTAAAATATATTATACATATATGTATGTATGTATATGTATACAAGTCTATTTTCTTTAACAATTATATTTTTATTGTATAAATTATATTTTAGTGTTTATACATTTTTAGAAAATGTATTTCCAAAAATGAAATTTAAAATCATATTTTACTAAATTGAAGTAAAAATAACTAAAGGATTTGGATTTTTTTATATTTTTCCATACAATACTTTTTCCATGCATGTTTTCAAAGTATTGAAAAACATGGAATCTATTGACATGTGATTTTATCGTGAATTCTAATTGATCTCTAGTATTTGATCTCTGTATTCAAAACAATGCTGTTTTATTAATCAGATTTGTTTATTTAAGAGTTTTGTAATGTTTTGCCTCTAATAAAATACCTATGTTTTGTTTAAAAAAAAGCGGTTTTTTTCATTTGACGTTTTTATGACGATTTCAATAAGCTAAATTGACGATAATGACGATTTTTGCCCAAAAATATGACGATATTACCTAAAAAAATCTGGCAGCTATGGACACGACACGTATGATATTAATCATACGTACCCGCTATTTCTTTTATACTCTTTCCAGCGCAAGACCAGTAACGCCGCTGCTTAGTCTAAGTAATGCCCAGGCCGAAAAAGCCATTAATTTACTTTCTCTACAACGATTTCTCACTAAATCACAAAAATATCGTTAACATTATGTACGACGTTATAGAGAAAATCGACTGTATTTTTTTTTCTTACATATCTACAGCTACAGCGAAACTTAAAATTTTTTATAAGTCTTCGATTGTTTTTTAATGAATTTTATCTTCATTAAATACGTGTGTAAAAATATTATTTATGGTCGCAATTCGAAATTTATTTGAAATTATGTTTTACTAAAGTCTTATGGATATGTATGAGTTTGTGTGTGTGTGTATGTAACCATATCAGACAATGATGGCACGCGTCTCTATGACAGAAATTGAAAAATTAATTAGAAATAAGATTTCCATTAAAGCTGTGCAGGAAAACAAAACTATGACTTTCTACTTTCATACGAGAGGTTTTCAGTTTTGCAAATCGAAAAAAAAAATTAATTCAATTTCTTTTATTTTCTATATGGCTTAAAAGCATTTTAGTTTGTATCTAGTTTTAAATTGATTTCTTGAAAAGAAAAACAATTGTTGTTATCGTAGCAATTTAAATAAATTTTTTTTTTTTTTTTTTTTTTTTTAAATACTCCAGAGATGTTTTGAAGAGGATTTTATTATTATAAATTACAAATATCTTGAGCCATTAAGAAATACAGAAAATTTGCTATATTTGTCTGTATGAGATGTAGTAGAAGGCGGCATGTTATCTTTGGGATTGTTTCATTTACTTGTTTTAAATAAACGAATTTGATGTTATGTTTAGAGTCTTAAGGGTTTCAAGCAAACGGGAGTCGAGTGAATTTGTGAATTTACATTTTCGGGCCTGCTCTGAATTCCATGCGGAACTAAAATGTACTTCATGTTATAACTATTAATTTATAACATTTCTTTGATAATTTCTCGTATAATACGGAACAGGCCATTTGAACTCAAATTTGATTTGTAATTTTTTTGGAAATATCGGGAATTTCCCAAATCAAAAAAAAAAAAAAAATCTGAACTGCGACATTAAAAAACTATTTGACACTTTATTATCTTTCCCTTCTTCTTGTCTAAGTACATTGCACTCTACTAACTACCCGTATATATTTTCTAATACTTGTTAAGAACAGTCAACTGCTATAGAGTACAATAAGAAGACAAAAAAAAAAAAAAAAAAAACAAAAAAAGAAATACTTTAAGACTTTAAGTAGCTTAAAGTGAAAGCAAATACAATTTGTGGTCTCTAAATTATTCAAGATATTCTTATTGTAGGACTTACGTACATTAAATATCCATTGGGGATTTTTTACTTCTTGTTCGTCACAGGAGTCCATCAATGTCTTTGAAAGTTGAAAGACAAGAAAATTCTAAAAATAAAAAGAGAGAACAAAAAAAAAAAAAAAAATTTATCAACATGCTTTGTAAATTTTTTTTTGTTTGTGATGTAAGAAAAAAGAAACTATTTTTAGTATTTATTAAAACCAATTTAAATAATAAATTGCTTCAAATTAGTTCGCAGGGTGATACTTGTAGCAGAATTAGTTTTTCAAAGATAGTTTATTTTTTCCAAAAATTTTAAGCTGCTTGTAAAAATTTCACAAAGTCGTAATTTCAACACAAAAATGTTTGCGTCGGATCTTTTCTAAAAAATTCAGAGTGTCCACTAATCAATCGTTTTAAGAGCAATGATTCCAAAGCAAAAAATCTTTCTTGCCAAAGCGTTTATTTAACAAACAAAGAATCCTTTAAGAAGTTGCACATACCAGCTAGACAGATAATTTTTATTCAGCGATGCCGCTGTTGCGCGTAATGTCAATTTTTCGAGCAGTGTTGCTGCGCCTCTATTGCTAAGTACGCGCATTAACTTTCTTAGGCTGTATGAGCAGGCATTTTATTAATTGTTTAACTTCTCCGAAAGTTTTGCTAACCGACAAATTAGGACGCCGTGGTGTAAATATGCTGGGAACAGATTATATATCGCTATCGGACAGTTTTTTACTGACCATTGCTATGCCTTAGTCACTTAAACAATCCAACAACAATCAATACAATGCCACACTAATGTAAATTAGAGAAATTCATTATGTTGATGACTTGCTCTAACTAGGGATCAAACCCAGGTGCTAAGTAATGATTTGCTTAGGCCGAAATTTACAGTCTTTAGTTAACTAATTACAATGGTTTAACCAAAGATTTTTCATACAAATATCATGAGTTAAACTATCATCATTAGTTAACTAAAGACTGTAAATTTGGGCCTTAGTAGTCAACTAAGTGACTACTGAACCAATTTTAACAATAATAAATGAAATTTCGTTGTGGTATTACTTCATTTTAGGAATTGGGGATTTATTGTATAACAACCAAATCCCCAATTTGTCGGGTATTATTTAATTTATATCTTCGTCGGTAATTTACTAAGGGGAGCGGGAAATATGGCCTACCGCCGATAGTTTTAGCATATATCGTGATCATAAAAATGTATCATCTTCGTGTTGCCAACAGTAGTTTGTTTGACAGCCGATGTGACAGTTGACATTTAACAGCTGCTTTGGTGTTATTTTATTTAGTTAATCTCTCTTTACAGGGTCAGTTGTCAGAATAATGTTCAGAAAATGTCTAAAAACCTTCTTAAATTGCAATTTTTATCATCCAACGTTGATAGATAATTCATTGCAAGTATATTCAAAGGCAATAATATTTTCAGACATCGAACATGTGTGTGAACACAATTCGCTGTCATGTTCAGTTAAGTGTCAGTTAATTGTCAGTTAATTGTCATGTATTTTATAACTGTCATATGTCCGAATTTTGTGCAGCCAACAATCTTATCATTGTCAGTAAGTAAACAAATAAAAATATGTTTTTTTATTATCTTTCTCTTAAAAGTATGCTATATATTGCATAGTGGTTATGTTCTCTGAGAGAATCTCACAATTATTGTCATACAATAATCTGACAACCAGAGCTGCCACTAGAAAAATAGGAAAACTACCAAAACTCTCATAAAATTCTACAAAAATTTGTTAAAACTTTTCTATTCTTATTTTTAATATAGATTTTAGTCAAAGAATCATAAAATACATACAAGTTGAGCCTACCAACCAACTACCAAATGTTTTGCATATAAAAAATCTACCAATTTTGGTGTGATCAGACCAAAATAGCCATGTAAAATTACATTTTTTTTGCTAGATAAATTTTAATATTTGACAATTTCTGACAATGATGAAATTGTACGGATTTCCTTCAATTGTCTTAGCTGACAATTTATCTTTTGCTAACAAATTTTCATTGTCATTATATTGCAATATTGTAAGATCTGCCAATCGTCTGTACGTAGCTGTAGTGTGTTTATGCCACGACAAGAGTTCTGATTGCTTACTACTAATATTCAACAACATGGGGAATTTCGTAATAACCAAAATTGTTTCAATTTGTAAAAATAGAATAAAAATGAATTAAATTAATTCTCGTATTATATTTCTGTTGAAAACTTCTTCCCAATTAGTATCCACTTTACGAAAATTGTAAATATGGACAATTGAACGCTGATGAGAGGTGTAGCGGCCTTGAAATCAGTATACTGATACGTTCTGCTAATCTGATTGCACATGCTAATGTTTTTCAAAAATAAAAGAACTCATAGTAATTTGAATTTTCATTAATTCAATAAAACTGAACTTAAGCCTAATAATAATAATTTCTCATTTATACATTATTACAGTTCAATTAATTATTACGTTTTTTCGTAATCTTAATTTATAAAACCGAATGTGTGTTTGTTTGTTTGTTTGTTTGTTTGTGTGTTTGTTTGTTCCTTATAGGAGGCCAAACCCTTGGACCGATCTTCCTGAAATTTTCACAGTATTTAACTGGAACTCTCGGATGAATTATAGGCTACTTTTTTTCAACCACTCCTACTTTTACGCCCCCTTTTTTAAATTATGTTACTCCTACCACGTAGTTTTTAACAGATTTTATAATGTAAAGTTAGCATAACTTCGCCATTTGTGGATCAATTTTCAAAATTCTTTTTGCATATGGAAAAGGTCCAGAATATTTTTTTGTTTTTAGAAATTGTTTGATGGATCGAACGGGGAGGGGCGGTAGGGCGTTGCAAATGGCCCGCCACAATAAGTGATCATCAAATAACTTCGCCATATTTTGGGCATTTTTTGACCTACGTCAATGATATTTGGTACATATGGTATTGGCATAATTTGGAATACGTACCAGGAGAAAAGTGAGTGGGACCACGCCCCTATTTTAGGAAAACCAAACCCTTGGACCGATCTTCCTGAAATTTTCACAGCATGTTACTGTGACTCTGGAGAGAATAATAGGCTATATGAAGTTTTGATTGCACAAAGAGGCGTGGCACCGCCCATATAACCAAAAAATTTAAATCGTAATATTTCGGGCATTTTTTGACCTACGTCGACGATATTTGGTACATATGGAATACGTACCAGGAGAAAAGTGGGTGGGACCACGCCCCTTTTTAGGAAAATTAAAAATCGTAATATAGTCTTAACTACTGGACTGATCGTCATTAAATTTTCACAATATGATATATAAATACTTTTAATTTTATTTTATAACGAGGGGGGTAGCGAAGCACACCGGGATAGGCTAGTAATAATATAAAATAAAAATCTTTAATTTTGTTTAGTAGTCCTATCAATTGGACACCACTATCGTGTGATTTAGCCCCGTTGGATTATTTGCTTTAGCCTTATGTAGAATCATTGGTGTATTTTGAACTCTTGTCGTGGCATAAGTCTGATCCACAATTAATTAAAAAAATTTACACAGCTGCACAACTTGATTTTAAAAAGCAATGAAAAGTCATGGCAGATGTGCCCTTTAATAATCATAGCAACAAAAATGCCAGAAAAAAAATAATCTGATACTTTTAATACATTGAGTAGAAACGTTGGCAGTTGCTTTTACAGCAATCCATTATTATTTTCTCGAATAATTAACCATAAAATCACAAGAATGAAATAAAAAGTTAAGTAATTTACTTCAAAGACGGTTTTACACAGTCACCCACATTATTCGAATTTCTTTGTTTTGCATCATTTTTCTTATATGACGCGGAGGGAGAAACATTAAACAGCAATAAATAAATTTTATAAAAATGTTAAAGAAATATATAACAATTGTTAATAATTATAGCATAAATAATGTGGTGCAATAGTAGAAAACTTGTAAAAGATGTGTAATGCATTTCTACACTTGTTTTTTTTTTTTTAATTTTTTGTTTTCTTTGAAATCATGCGGAAATGTTCTTTGAGTAACTTTTGTACAAGGGAATTGTTGAAAGTTTTAGACGTAGAAACAAAAAAGGAAATTATTTATATTTCAACATTAGACTTTAACTTACTGGCAGTTACAATTTACTTAAATAGCTCATGATATTTTTTCAGAAATTTCTTTTCATTGCTATTTAGAAGAATAAAAATAAATACAATGAACTCTGGGCGTTAAGGTAAACTAGAATTTTATTTACCAACATTATTGTTATTATTTAATAATACATTGTTGAACATAATTTAAAACAAAAAAAACTTACGGAAATAATGAAAAAAAAAAATTTACAATTTTTATTTTAAAATATGTTTTTATTGTTCGAGTATTATGTGCCAAGAAGAATTGGGTCAATAACCGATTATGTAGGTAAAAATCTTAACTGAATACGAATTAAATTGTGCGAATAAATGTGATGACAACTGCTACTTCCATAAAAGACTATGAATAGAGTTACGCACAAGTGCTGAGGATTTGTTTTGCTAAAATGTTTTCAATGGGCTTTAGAATAAAAGTAAATGCAATAAAAATAAATAAGTTATACAAACGTTATACACTTGAAAAATAATTTGATATATTCTATTCTATTCTATTGCAAAATCATATAAGGAAAAGTAAATAATAAATAATAATGAATTTTTAGTTGTAGTGCAAAGATACGAATATTTAATATTTCTGGCTTAAGTTTGTTCAATTAAATTTTTCAACTAAATAATCACCCCTATCGTGGATAATTTTTCCCTCGTAATTTTTTCACTTTTCACGTATTTGCAATCATGAAAAACTCCTATGAAAAAAGTTTATTAAGTCCAGTATAACAAGGTGAAAAAATGTTCACTGAAAAAATTCCCTTTATCGTGAATGATTTTTTCCTTCGGAATTTTTTCACTTCTCGCCTTAATATTTTCATTTTATTTTTAATGGGGAATAGAACAGAAAATGTATCTAGTTCTTCTTATAATTCGAATATTAAAGCTACAAAAGTTTATTTTAAGATAAAGATCTGATAATAAGGCACAAACTGATGTTGGCTTTCCAAAAAGTAGCCGCATTTTTTTTTCACATAAAAGTTAGAATGTATATTTTTGAACAAAAATTTCTTTGATTTTTTTTTTTTTTTATCTTCTTTCTTTTTTTACATTCACTGCTAACTAATAGCAGGAATAATTTTTCACGTGAGATTCATGAGAGCATTTTTCACTTCGGGGGGAATAAAAAATTTCACGGGAACAAAAATTTCACTTGTTATATACGATGGTTGGTTGGTTGGTTGGTTTACGTGGCTGCCTGCTACGCGCAAGCATTCAAGTAGAATCAATGAGATTCCGTTTTGACAGACCACTCCACTCGTCAGTGTCAACCTGATTTAGGTCCGAATCCAGGCCTCAGATTCGGAGTAAGATTCTAGATCCATCCCGTCGAATTAAGGTATCTAATGAGGTCACCTAGACCTATCCCTGATACCTCCGAGAGATCGTCTATTATGCTGTTGTTATATACGATAGGGGGGAATTTTTATTTAAGAAATAATTTTAGTGCCCTTAACAATTAAAACTACGAAGTGTAGAACTGACATCACGATGTTTCGAGACCAACCACAATCTTTCAATCAAAATTCTTATTCGCAACGGCCTCAGTATCAATCACGGTCGCGTAAGAAAATTTAAAGAAGAGATTACTCAAGAGTGCCGGATTTTTTTTTTTTGCACTCACTAATATTTTTTGTATATTGAGTAGACAGTAAATATGCAGAACAAGAAAAGAAGCAATGAAAAAAACTAATAGTTGAATCAATTTTCCACGCAATAATATACTAATTGTACACTTCATATTGCAGAATACTTCATTTCATGTTTAACATTATTGCAAATTGAAAAGCGGTAATAAAATTTGCTTCAACGCAACAATAAAATGCTCCGTTGTTCGGCAAAAAAAAATGCTGTTTTAGGCTGAACCCACACCGATGAGAGACAAAACGGGTTTTCTGACTAATTCGACTACAGAACATTAGTTCTTATGATACAACCCACAACGAACAAAACAAACACAAAACTGTTTGCTTGACTTACTTCGCTGTAACTTTGGTTGCAGAAAATACATGTGGTTCGATACAACATAACCACATAACACAGAGTGAGACAAATCACTCTGAAACGGACCTTGTTGTACATAATTGCATGGTTTCTCATAACGTAACCCACATCAATTAAGACAAGTCAAAAATTGCTGCCTGATTACTGTTTGTATTTTAAGACAAAACCTTGATGTTGTTTTTTTTGGTGTGGATTAACATCAAACTAGTTGTTTTGACTTAAAAGGCAAAAACGTTTTGTCTTTTGTTCTAAAATAAATCGTCTATGCTAGTGTTCCCATAAAATCAGTGCAATTATTAATTATGGCGATGAAAAATCCGACTTCAATACAAAAATCCAATCGAACAAATTCCAAAAAACAAGCAATTATGCAAAAGTTCAAAACCCATAGAAACTCGTTTATATTTTACAATCAGGAAATCGTCGTATTAATAGCGGGTTTATTTATTAATCAATATTTTAGGCAGCCACTCACATTTCCATGCGACCAAATTAGAAACTGGGAGCAATTGCGTCCAAACAAGTAAATAATTTTAGAATTTAGAAGATTTATGCAATGGAAAATATTATTGGGGAGGGGAAGGGAAGGAAGTAACTTGTCCCGATTTTCCAAAATGAAAGCAAAAAAAAAAAAAATTTTGAAAATTGTTTCAGAAATGATTGAATTATTCGAGCACAAACATTAAAAAAGTAGAAGAAATGAACATGAATTGACAACCTAATCTTTTTTTGAAATCAAGTAAAACGAGTGCAATTTAACACTGTGCAACATGTAAATTGCCAAGTTTAAAGATAAATGGCAGTAGATATTAAACGGAGTTGGCGGTAATTGATAATGATGTTTGGTGGCATTTCAAAACTAAGTGCAGTCAGTTAGATGTTTCCCAAATCTCCCGTTAGAAAAGTCCACTGGTGAATACGAGTATACGAGACCTAAATGCTGTCCTGTACATTTTTACTTATATTTCAAGAAGATTTTATCAGGCAGCAGTTAGAGAATATAAATTTAATTAAAATACATCTAATTAACGCGGCTTAAGTCCGATTAATTTCATATTTCAAATAAATTATTTATATTGAAGAAAAAACAACTATTCCGAACATGTAATTGAAAAATTTGTTTACTAGTGTTAATTACTTTTTCTAGCTGTTTTTCTTTTTAGTCGTGTCTTTTAATCTAACAAATTATTGAAATATTTTTATTAGCTCACAATTAAATAAAATTTCTAAAATATATTTCCAAAGATATTATATTCTATGATTGTTGCTAAGTTTCCATGCTAGACTTTTCATGTACTTCTCTGAGTGTATTTAATCTTCTTTTCCTTTGGTACCAGTACGAAAAAAAAAATCTATGTCATTTGAAATATAATATAAATAACAAACAAAAGGCTATTTGATAAAAAGTCTACTAGCACAAAATGTTTGAATGATAAAGTATTTGTTTGCCTTTTCGGTAATAGTAGGGTGACGCAATTTTAAGAAAAAAGTATTAAATTTCATTTATATAATTTTTATTTATAAAATTTTGTATGCTATTTTTAGTAGTACATTAAATTTTGGAATAGATAGATTATGGTTAATTGAAATTATTTAATTTTTTATTTGTTTGCGTTAACTACAAAGTAAGGTTTAACTAAGTACATGGGTTCGATCCCTGGTCAAGGCAATATCAATTGTTGTTAGATTTACAGTTTTGTGTAGAACCTTCAGCAAAGTATAAAACTTAATAAAATACCAGCGTCTACAGCTAAGCCAAATTAATGTTTCTACTTAACAACACTGCTCTAAAACTAACAAAATGCGCTGTAGGATATTCGTCGAAAAAAAAATTAGCTTTACGCCACATCTTCATCATCTATCTGACTTGTCTGCCGCAACCCTTACTCTAAGGCTGGACCCACACTAACGAAAGGCAAAACATATTTGTCTTTTAAGTCAAAGAGACTTTCTTGATGCTAAACCACACCAAAAAAGAAAATGTCTTATCAGGCATCAAGTTTTTGTCTTAAAAAGATAATCGGCAATCAGACAGCAATGCGACAATGTTTCTTTTATTTTTTCGTTTTTTTTGGCTTGTCTTATTTGGTGTGGGTTACATCATAAGATACTATGCAATTGTTTGCAAGGAGAATTTTTTCAGTCTCTTTTTGTGTGGATATGTTGTATCAAACCTCATGTATTTTGTGCAACAAATGTGACGGCCCATAAAATTAAACAGACAATTTTTTGTGAGTTGTGAGTTTGATGTGAGTTGTCTCATAACATCTAATGTGCTTTTGTCGTATTAGTGCAAAGAACTATTTTGTCTTACGGCAATTTGGCATCAGCCTTATACAGAAAAATTGTTTGTTTTAAGTCGGTGTGAGCTCTGTTCACAAAGTAGGCTGCCACTTTGGTATGGTCAGACCAAATTTTTTGGTTTTTTTGAGTACGAGTACCAACCCAATTTTTATGTATTTTGTGAACTTTTGCCAAACATTGAAAACAAAAAAAAAGATATAAATTTTTTATTAGTAGAAACTTCACAGGTTATATTTACATGTGATTTTAATCGACACCGAAATCTCGTTAACAATTTGATTAAACAGCGAATACGATAAATTTATTTATTTAAACGAAGAGATTATTGTCATAAAAGTTAGTGAATGGCGCATTTTCAAAACATTCTGAAAGTATCTCCTTATTAATTAATTAAATTTAAAATTTAAGTAAAATTATTTGGTTTACAATTCAATCTAAATCTTAACTAACTAAGTTACGAACATATAATTAAAATTCGGTAAATTACTTTCCGCTAAAATATTGAGAAATGAAAATGAAGATTCAGCTTTAATTTATAATTTTTTTTAAGTTGCTTTTATCAGTTTGTTGCAATCTTTGTGCACTTGAAAAAAAAAATCATTATTTCCTTGAAAAAAAATGGCTGTAGAAATACTCATGATAATATCATTTCCCTTTCCCGAATATAATTAGCTTTTAAAATATTTTATACAATTAGTCATTCAAAAAAATTAAAATTAATTTAATTTTTGAGTTTGTAAGCTTTTGCTTTACTAACAAGGAAGTCAGGGTGAAGGACATTGCACATTCAGCTCATCCAACTTTGATGCCCTCACATTGTTGTCTGTTTTTTCTTCGTGTTGTTATCATTTGTGTGTCTTTAGCAAAGTATGCTTTTATCAACCAACTGAATGTTATACTTCCTTCAAAAAGAACGAGTGATAAGAATAACAACAACAACAAAAAGTTGCATAAAATAATGAATATATTTTATTAATTCTTTTATGGTGTCATATTTAAAATGACGTTTCCAAAGAAGAAAACCGGTAAAATGATGACAAAGAGAATTATACAAACGAAAATATAAAGTGAAGGAATTTTTATGTAAAACAGTGTAAAATCGTTCATGAAAACCGAGAATAAGAACCATGAAACCAGATTAAATCACCATCCATCCAATCATGTCACCGTGGAGCACAGCGATTAAAAATTTGTAAAAAAAAATTGTGATTTTCTCTGGTTTTTAAACAAAGTGAGATTTTCGTTAGCTGAAAGCTAAAGGTTTTTGTTTTTTTTTTTGCGAAAAAACGTCATCACAAAATTCAAGGCAATAATTAATAAATAATATTTCCACAATAAACTTTGAAAACAAGAACTAGTTTGCGAAATTCCTTTAGGAACTAACCAGCATAAAATTTCTTAAAATTTCCGATAAAATTAATAAATAATTCGTTTACAAAAAACAATTTAACAAAAATTTTGGAAATTTCACTTAGTTTGGGTTCAAATCAGTTGTCGTATGATAGCCAATGTCGTTGTTTTACATGAATCCTGTAAAATTGTCCTTGATGTTAGGAAATGCAAATTTTTAAATTTTTACAGGAAATTTTTCTTAATTGTAAGAAAATATTTTACTTAAAACGTATGAAGTTCAGTGTTTATCCAAAATTTATTAAAAATTAAGTCATTGGGCGTCACCTGTCGTTGCTACGAACAATGTTTTCATATAATTGTGTAGTGGTTCATTTCCTTGCTAATGGGTATTTCATCGAGCTGAGTCCTTCTTATTTCCATGTTTTCCCTGCAGACGGAGCTTACTGAACCGTACATGTGGTACACTGAATTTTTTTATGTCAGAAGAGGACTGAAACATCCGGGATTGCTTCTTCAAATGAGGATGTTTTGTTTGAAATGAGGGCGGTCTGTTGAGATTTGAATCGAGGAAGTCTGTTGAGATTTGAACCGAGGTACTTTGGGTTTGTAAATTTGTGTGAACTATGCTGCAGTGAATCAAGTGTTAATTTTTTTTTTTTAAACTAAAATAAAATAAATTCATTGATATGACAAAATGACAGTAAAGTTAGTACAAAAAATTGTTAGTTGCTGTTTTCACATGATTTGATTGAAAAATTAACATGAAAAGCGCTAAGATTTTCGAGTGATTTCTATACAAATCAAACACTCAAATCATTCATTAATTCATTGTAGAAAATGCGTTCTTAAATTAAATAAACAAAACGATATTTTAAAATTAAATTTATAAATTTTTTTTTAAACTATTTTGAAGGAAGGCTAATGTTGTCTTTCAAGTGGTCTTATCAGTGAGTGAGTGGAGTGATGATAATCCTCAAGTGTATGTTGAGACACGGTTACATCAAAAAAAAAAAAAAAAACTGACTGTTTGGTATGCTTTATGGGCTGGTGGAATCATATTTTAAAAACGATGCTACAGTGATGTTACAGTCAATAGTGACTTCTATAGAGCCATGATTACTAAGTTTTTCGTTCATCAACTGAACATCCATGATGTGCAGTGTGATTTGATTTCAAAAGACGGCGCAATATATCACACAGCTCGTGCCACAGTTCATTTACTTAAGGAAAGTTTTGGTAACCGCATAGTATCACGGTTCGGACCCGTGAATCGGCTTCAAATATCGGGCGATTTAACGCCGCTAGATTATTTTGTGTGGGGATATGTGAAGTCGCTAGTCTACGCCGATAAGCCCGAAACAATTGACCACTTGCAGGACAACATTCGCTGCGTTATTGCCGATATACGGCCACAAATGTTGGAAAAAGTCATCGAAAATTGGACTACGACTGATCCAGCCGTGGCGATCATGATCACGATGGTGATGTTAACTCCAAATGAGCTTATCTCGACTTAAGCACTTTTTCCTTATTGCCACAGAATTTATAATGCCAGAAGATGATCTTTCGAATAAAGTTAATTTCATGTCAATTAAAAAAAAAAATCATCATTTTTATTTCATTCCATTTCAAAGTTCTATACCTCTTTAAAAACCACCTTATAATTTCTAGCGTCTTTATTTCATTATTGATCATAATTTATTTCATATAAAATAATACCTCAAGAAAAAGAAATAAATTCCCAAAAAAACCATAGTCACCCTATTTATTGCCGTTTTTGACCTGCAAACATTACTTTGGGGTATTATATAATTTTTTTTTGGGGTATTATTTCATGGGCCACTATTGCCTGCCGTCACGATATTCGTAATATTTGTTGCGAATGATCAGAAATTTGTTTATACTTTATCGAAGACCAAAAACACATTTAGAAACAGCAACTCTGCATTGCGAATAATAAAGCTCACTTTCGAAAGTGGTACGCTTTATTTCGAAGACAAGCTTCAGTATGCAGAAGATGAGTTTTGGAATAAAGTAAATTTTATGTTCATTTAAAGAAATTCATCTTTGTTTTATTTAATTTTAAAGTTCTATACCTTCATAAACAACCATTTACATTTATTTTTTTTACTGTTGAAACAGTAAACTTTTTCGTTTAACTTTTGGTTCAGTATTGATTCAGCCTTTTGTTTTAAAAAGCTTGAGATAAAGTTTCGTTTTTGAAGAAATATCTTAGTTTGAAAAATCGGTATACTTCATATATGTTTGGGAAAACTGATCCACACGATCAATGATAAGATATATCTTTACCTTAATATAAAAATGCCCCAACTTATTTTTTATTAAATCTGAAAAATCGATAGACGTCAAAACAAAATTTGATGAGAATTAAAGTACATTTTTGCGGAAAGATCTATCGCCTATTAAAAAAACCAGCCATTTTTAAATTTTCATCTGAGTAATAATAATTAATGTGGAATTCTGCATCAATTACTAAAAAACTTACATTTGTGATTCTTTTTTAAAAAAAAAAAAAAATTAATTGTGTCCCACTGTACATCATTCATTGCTGATTGCAAATTGCGCTTGCTGAGGTTTTGTCTCTTTATTTTCGCATCTGAAGTTTTCTTTGAATGAATTGTGGTTGTGTTGTACAAGTGTATATGCATGGCATTAATGTCGTCGGTGTTGTATTAAAAGTGTAATGCCTTACGAGGCCATTGACCATGAGCATTGTATGTTGGGTTATTATTGTTATTATTACTGTTGTTAATGTTGAAAGCAAATCCAGCTAGACCGCCTGCCAGTCAGACAGTCAAGTCAGTTAGTAAGTCAGCCAGCCACCAGCCGTCCAACCAACTAGCTGGCAGCAAGGCAAACGTATTTAATGTAACCAAGTAATTATAGTGAAGGAAAAACCGAAACAAAAACAAATCCATTATAAAGAACATTATGACGCTGTAAATGATGAAGATGAAGATGAAAATCTTAGAAAATTTCTTAACAAACAACTACATACACAACAACAGAAAGTTTAAGTGGAATGAAAAAAAAAAAAATATAAAAAATATTTTTCTCGTTTTAACAAATTTTTTTCTCTCTATCATTTTCATTTGTTTGTTTATTTCCTCTAATTTTTTTATTTTTATTTTTTGTTTTCGAAGAAAACTAACAAGAGACCAGTTCTTAACTTAAGGTTTTCTTTTTGTTAGAAAAAATTAATTAAGTCATTTAAAAATTTGAAAGAATAGAAGAAAAAATATACACTATTTTTCTTACAACAACTAAAACAACATTAAAATCTAAAAAGAAAATTTTAATTTGTTTTCTTGTAATTTTTTCTCTCTAATAAACTATTTTTTGACTGAGGCATTATTTTACGAAAAATGTAAAATGAATGAGTGTAATTTACTTAAGAACACACTTGTAATTGCAATAAGTTTTTTTAAAATACTTTTATAAAAATTTTTATGGTTTAACAATTTTCATAAAGCGTATGAATTTAAAAAAATCGCCACGTTTTCCGGTCATGAAAATCCAAACTGACTATTTTTACGATACTGGTCATATGGATTAGTGACGTTACGAATATAAATTTTTGGTATTCGCGAATACGAATTTTCGCCGAATACGAAAATTACTTTTAAAGCTAAGAACCACTTAAAATTTTATTGGAAAAAATCCCTTCCTTTGCCGATTATGAACACCACTACCGAACATTTTTAATTTATTTTACTTACATACTTTCAGCTAGTGATTCCTTAACAAATCTTTTCCAATCTACAAAGTTCCAATAGAACAACTTTCGCGAAGTTAAGCTACGTTCACATTTATCAAATATTTGTCGAATAAAACGTAACCTAAAAAAAAGAAACTAATATTTTATGTCTTTTAATTCCAATATTTTTTTAATTATGGGTTCGCAAGTTTTAAAAACTATATAAAATTACTCTCTTGTAGAATAATTAATTTTAGTTTGCAATATAAAAACCAAGTTAAATGACACTTATTACTAAGCAAAAATAGTGGTTACGTTTTTTTTGGACAAACATTTAATAAATGTGAACGTAATTTTACAAACATGCAAAGATTCCAACATAATTGGGACTATGTTGTGCAGTATTATGCTACGCCCTAAAATTTCTTCTAAATACGTTCTCGAACTGTCAAATTGTAGACAGATGATAAAGAACAACATTTTCGCCACATTTCGGACAAAACGGGATACTCTCATCCATGTTCACTCAAAAAAGTGACTGGAACTGCATGGTAAGCTCAAATTTTATATATACAAATCATGTTTAAAGAAACAAACAAATAATAACACTGATTAATACGTTTTTTGGGCACTTTTCCAGTTTATGCCAACAAATCATTTAAGGGGAAGTCAACTTTCCCTCCTTTTGCACAATGTTACAGTGAATAGGTGTAGGCAATCATTCATTGTTTAAATATTTGAGGTGTAATTCATAAACGAGTGATAAAGTTAATGGGCACATTAAAAACGGTTTTCTCATACCAAATACGTACATTACCGCCACAATAACTTTAATAATCATTTATGAATTACTTTACTTATTACTTATAACAATTTTTTGTAAAATTCTTCGAGGAACATTTAAACTCTCTAAATTTTTATGGTTTTTTTTTTTTAATTGGGACCAGCACTCATGAGATGACCCCTACGTATGCAGTGCATTGTGCCGAAACACAGGGAGATGGATAGGGTAGAGAATATAGATGTTGAAAATTTTAGAAGGCTTAACTCTTTTACAACTCTGCTTTGCGCGTTATGTTAATTTTTTTACAGCAGTTTTTGAGGCGCCCCCGGTGTTAAGTAGACGCATTAACTTTGTTAAGCTGTATTAGCAGGCATTTTAACAATTGTTTTACTTCGCCGATGTTTCTGCTAGCCGACGAAGTGTGGGTAGTTTTGAAGTGTTCTTTTTTTTAAAAGCCCAAAATATTTGTCATAAAATTTTATTACAAGTCTTAAAGAACACTAAAGGCCAAACATTTTTTAAAATTTAGCGTTTTGATGGGTTATCACAAAAAACTGGAACTTAAGAGGAAGCTTCCAAAAAAAGAATTTGTCTTCAACTCTTAGTGGCACATACGGACGAACATGGCAGTCAAATGGCAAAAATTTAAATATCCAATAATCTATTCATTGGCAACACTGTAATGTTTAATATATGGTGAAAAATAGAAGTTACCAGCTAACAATAATTTAGTAGTAACCCTACAAAAATTATTGGAGTACATGGTCCATTTTAGATAAAAGGAGTAGTTTTTGGACTACTCCTATGTAATGCAGCCGTGGACCATTTCACTTGTACACACATTTATAGTTAAATACCATTTGGCAACACTAAAAACGTTTGGAGTTAAATTGAAAGTCTGGCAGCTCCCCTGTTAAAATTAAAACAAATTCATAGAAGCTTAAAAAACACAAGGTCGTCTTTTTTCAATTTCTGAATTTTAATTTGTATTTTTTTTTATATAATGTAATGTAAGGGCTGAATTCGCACATTTGTATGTACTTAAAATATCATTGAATTAAACTAGTGACAGAGTTACATACATGTATTTATAAATTTTTACCGGAGTACCCGTGTGGGTACTCCATGGAGTAGCAAAATAGAGTAGTTTAGAAACTAACCCCTGTGGGTACTCCTTGGATTAGTAACATGGAGTAGTTTTTGGGTTACGTGGTCCAGCCCTAGGACATCGCAATGTAAATTGGACCATGTTTTTCCCATACATTTGGATTAGTTTTGGAGTAGTCCTACTCCATTGTGGAGTAGTCCATACACGCATGTATGGACTAGTCTTATTTTTTGTAGGGAAGTAGTCTCGTATTCTATTTGCATTCGTAATGTGTATAAATTGGATATGTAATCACCTTCAACAGAGGTAACTAACAAATATTAAAAGCATTTACACATGAATACTGACGAGCTCTAGTGCCTTCTAACGAAAACAACGTTTGTTCTATTCAGCCGTGTAGTTGAAGACTAATGGAATGTCGCGTATTCTATTTGCATTCGAAATGTGTATAAATGGGATTTGTAGTCACGTTCAAGACATCTACCTAACTAGTAGTGAAAGCATTTACACATGAATACTGATGATGTTCAGTGGCATCTTCGAAAACTAAGTTTTTTCTATTCAGCCATGTAGTTGAAATCTAAAGAGATGTTTAGATATTAAATTTTTCCCTTGTTGCTTAAAATAATTTAACAATGATCTATATTTCTCTGATTATTAAATTATTTAACGTTTTCTTTTTCCTTGTATTCAGTAGTATTTACAATTTCTTAATGGAGATTAATACGCAAGAACAACGTTTACAAATTATTCAGTTTTATTATCAAAATAATTGTTGTCCAATTGCAACTTTTCGTGCGCTTTTGCCATTTGATGGTCGTAATAATCGTCCAAGTGTGTTCGCTATTCGTCGAATTGTTGAAAATTTTGAGCTTACATTTTCTTTACATAATCTTCAGGTGCCAATAAGACAAAGAACCGCTCGAAGTAATGTAAGTATTGATGCCGTTCAGGAAAGTGTTGCTGAAGACCGCAATTTGTAGATTCCAAGACGTTCTTAATTAAGAATTTGGGTTTGCATCCATATAAAATTGTTCTCACTCAAGAACTGTGAAGTCATTAAAACACCGTAAGCGTCGTGAATTTTCTGATTTTGCCACACAGCAAATGTAATAATTGAATTATTGCGAAAAAAGCTTGGAGATTCGATTATTTCAAGAAATTGTGATATTGAATGGCCTCCAAGAAGTTGTGATTTAACATCATTGTACTATTTATTGTGGGCTTATTGTCCTTTCGAAATAATCCAGACTCTCTTTAAGCTTTACAAGTCAATATTGAACGTGTCATTGATGACATACGACTTGATTTAGTGGAAAAAGTGGTTGAAAATTTGGTTAATCGTGTTCGTTTCTGCAGAAGAAGTCGTGGAGGCCATTTGAATGACATTTTATTTAGAACTTAATTGTATCGATTGTACTTCACATTAAATAAAAAATGTTTGAATTTCCTTATCACACACTTATTGTTTTTTTTTTAAGAAATCATGTCACTCTTATTGGAAAACCTGTTACAAATATTAACTATTAGAGGTTAGGTTTTGAAATATTTGTCAACGTGAATAAAAGTTAGAAATTTATTTAAATTGGACCGGATTACAAAGAATTAATATTTACTTAAAAGCAAATATTTATTTTTTTTTACATTTTGGTAAAAAGATCTCGACCACACGATGACGTCTCAACGTAAGTGCTCTTGATCGTTAAAACAAAGTCAACAATTTAAAATTTAATTTTATTTAAGTACATAAATATTTTTTTTTTTTTGTTGAAAATTGTAATGCACCATAAGAAAACTTCTAGTTTCATGATACATTTTAGAAATGTATAAAGTATTGCAACATTTTAAATTTAATTAAGTTTTATTTTTTTATGACTACTTAATTGAAGCATTAAAATCTGTGTCAATTCTTTACATTTCCAGACACATGGAAAACAAGAGAATAAAAAAAAAATTCTTCTAAAATAAATTTCTAAACTTTCTAAAAATAATTTTATATATGTATTTGTGATGTAATTCTTTGTCACTTGCTTCCAACTAAATTTTACACAAATTCAAATGAATTTTAGAATACAATTATTACAGTTTTAAGTTCACACATACAAACATACAAGCATAATTACATACACACAGACACACATACATATGTGTTCATGTCATATCAATCTTTATAAATAATTAAACTTGCAGCTTTGTTTAATAATAATAAATTAATTAAATTTATTTCATGCTTTTGTCTTCTTTATTTTTTGTTTAATTAAGAAATCGTTCCTCATTTAAGTATAAATAACAAAAAAAAGGCTGGCAGCCACGCAGCCGGGCGGCAGGCGGGCAGGCTAAATTCATCGTGCCACATGCAAGTTGTAATACAAAACCACATGTGGCAAATTACCACAGATATTGATCAATATCAAAAAGAGATGGTACAATTATTATTTCCGGCCTTTTATGAGGCCTTTTTGTTAAGGTTAATTATATCTTATATTTAGCTTTAGCTTTTAAGCTCAACATCATTTTCGTAAAATATAACTAAATTTGGATTTTATAACAAACTTTCAGTAGACTTCGCCGATAATTTCAAAAAGATATAATCGTCTATGTATTGCATATTGGTTTAGTTTGTAAAGTGAATAAATTCCATTGAAAAACTAAAAGGGCTATAAAGTTGCTGTATGTTAAAAACGTTGCTGGTATGGTGTAGCCAGTTCGTAACCAGTATTGATACCATCTTCTAACTGATTAGATATTTAGTTAATAAGAACTTGAACTTTCATTAAAATGAACTTAAGCCAAAATAAAAACTTTTTAACATAAAAGAAATCTAACAAACTGTTTTTTTTTCTACAATAGTGCTTCGTTCATAACAAACTTGATTTGCAATAAATTAGAGTTGAGCGGCTAAATTTATTTATTCAATTAAGATAAGAAGTGAAGCGCTTTAAGCTCCGTAGTGACTACTTGAGTTTGTCTGTGATGTTTGACTCACTCACTGCCAAATTCTTTCTCCTAACCCTTTTTCTAATTTTTCTTAATAACCTTCTATGTCAAACTTTCAGTCCTATTTACTCTTTTGCAAATGTTAGCATCATAATCATCATTCATATTCATTCAATAAAAGACCAAACCTGTCGGAGATCCGGGAAATGCGGCAAATTATGAATGATTCACTAAGTCGCGATCTGGTGACAATTTTAAATTTGTGTCATGCTAATAGGGTCCATTTTAATGCACTTAAGACCCAATGTGATATGCTTCCTTACAGACGTGTGACCGGACATGCTGCCCATCTGCAATTATGGTTGGTATAAGGATTGTTGAATCAGAAGGTCTTGATGAGATGTTCAACTGAAGGATCACATTTTTCATGACTCAAAACAAGCATTCAAGTGTCTCGGTTTCTTAAGATGGAGAAACACATACTTCACTTCATCTGATCTCCATAATATTTATACCAGCTTTATTCGACCAAAAATTTAACACAACTCTCATGTACAGGCCGATGCTTCATAGTCTATTTTTTTTCTTTTTTTTTGTTTTTTAAAGACCAGCAGATGACCCTCTACTTATGCAATGCATTGTGCCAGAACTTAGGGAAAGGTAGAGAATTTTTAAGTTACTCGAACGCGTACAGGAGAGGGCGAAAAAATTTATAGGTTACAAAAGGGTAGCCAACCAAATTGACTCACTGGTGCAGCGACACAATGTAGAGTGCATATCACTCTTCTATCGCTACTACAACGTAATGTGTTCTAATGAAATCAGGGAAACCCATCATTTTTCACGTACAACACGCTCTTCATTAAGAGCACATTCCTTTTGTGGTCGATATGCCAGTGAACCCCACTACACATTCTTACTTAAGCCGAACTGTTCGTCTATGGAATCCCGCAGAGGTCTTTCCTGTCAGTTTTGTGTGGTAGGGTTGAAATCAAATTTCTACAAATACTACTACTCTTATCCTCCTTCCCTTAGCCAATTTTCCTAGTGCCGAAACAATGCACTTCATAAGCAGGGGTATCTCCTGAGTCTTGGTTCTAATAAAAAAAATTGGATCATTGCCAAATTTACCTTAAGTACAATATTTTTAGTGATGTAACTTTTTCAATAAAGAGACCTGCTCAGCACACAACTCTAAAATAAAACTCAATTTTATCTGATTTTAGTTTATTTTAAAGGAAAACAAAAAATTATTGTAAATATTAATTCCGAATTAAACTCAATATTTATTAATTTGGAAATGGTTGGTCGCAGATTTTATCTCGGCTGTGTTTGAATCAATCATTCCTTAATCGCGCTTGTGTTTTCACATGATCGTTGGTAATTATTTAAAACAAGACAGGGAAAAGCATATAACCTCAAAAGATTAGTAAAAAGGCAGCCGGCCCTTTAGACATTGGCCTAAATCTTTCCTTTCGCTGAGAGTATTTCAAATTATACAATTAAAATAAGAGTGTATGTATGCGTATTTTATTTATATAAATGAATAATATGAAATGATTTTCAAAATGGCCAGTAGGTTTTTGTTGTGTGTATCTATGGAGAAAATAATCATAATAAAAATTTGTATACGAGTGAGTATGTAGTTCGTAATTGTTAGAATTGTGTCAATGCAAATTGTTGTTCAACAAATGACATTGACTTGTAGAAATTGTTACTAGTTTTGTACATATACAAATTGTTATTATTATTTATGTATATATTGTAAATGCATGTGGGTATATGTTCTATTATGAGTCCAAAAATAATGCCAAAAACGAACTTTCGTTTTTTTAACTACAGGACATACAGTCATAACAATTGCGTTGTTTGCAGCTAAGAAAAATCTAGTAAGGAGTCTTGTATTCTATTTACATTCGAAATGTGTTTAAATGGAATATGTAGTCACGTTCAACAGATCTTCCTAACAGGTAGTGAAAACATTTACACACCTGAATACTGACGAGGTTTAGTGGCTTCAACCGACAACAACGTTTGTTCTATTCAGCCCTGTAGTTTAGATCTAAAGAGATGTTTAAATATTAAATGTTTCCTTTGTTGTTTGAAATATGCTAACAATGTCTTTATAATATTTCTCTGATTATTAAATTTGCGAACTTTAGCCTGTACAAATATAAAAAATATTGATACTTTTAAAATTTAACTTATTAAGTTGTTTCCTCACTATCGACTTATCAACACAATTGAGAGAAAAAAAAGTGTTTTATTTAAAAATCTCCTTAAATTCCTACACAAAAATTTAAATTCAGATCTGCCATAGTATTTTTGCTCTTCCGAAAATTTTCAAAAAGATTGACTCCATATATTATTTTTCAGGACTTTTTCTTCAACTTATTTTTATTAGAATTAACAAAAATTTTCACCTTAACCCTTTAATGTCAGAATTAAAGTAGGCGTGGTGTAAAATATTTTGAGCATATTAACTTATTAATAGGGCCTTAAATATAAACTGATATCAATTTGAAGCCTCTCTATCACTTCTGGTTTTATCGCTATGAGATGTTGCACGATAAGCATCATTTGACATCAAAAGGTTAAGGGCTATTCCGAAACTATATCACGCCATTTGTGCAGTATATACGAACCTTATTGAATTCTTAATTCTGTAGCAATTTTTTTGCCTTCAACAAATATCCTTGAAATGTGCAATTTTTTTCGTCAAAATAAACAAAAAAAAAAAAAAAAAAAAAACTCCCTCCCTGTTTTGTAAAAACTGCTGTAGGTTGAATTCACCAAAAAAATTCGAATAAATATAAATCCTTGCAAACACACAGTCACACACACACACTCACGCTTCAACACAAATGTTTGAAATAAATGCTACTCTCAAATATACTTATAACAAAAATTGAATTCGTGTTTGATTGAATTATTCACATGTATGATTATATTTATTATGATGTTTTTGTGTGTTCAACGAACATTTGTTTTGTAAACTTAGAGAAAAAAAATCATATGTATATGTACCTGTGTTATAAGGCCTGACTCTTCCTCTAAAGCTGTTTAGGAGTTACTGATTAATGACCATTTATTTGGCTGCTAAAGTCTCCAGCACTGTATAAAACTAATAAGTCAAAATTTACAAGTTTCAGGAGTTTTTTTTGAGCAAAAAAAAAAAAAACAACCGAAAATAATTTCAATTAATTATGTAATTGAATCATTTACTCAAGTGATCACAAAACAATATTTTTAAAACTTAGAGGAATTGAAAATTTAAATTTTTAGTCATTACATACTAGTGATGTTACGAATATTCATATTCGATTGTTCGACTATTCGCATATTTTAAGATATTCGTATTCGTATTCGCCCAATTCAAGCGAATATTTCTCGAATAATTTGCACATACATTTTCCCAAAAAAATCATACAAAAAGTTTAAAAAATTACATAAAATGTACAAAAATATATTAATTTATAATAATTTTTGTTTAAAGAAAAAAAAATCCCTTTATCTTTGACGCAAAATAATAATAATCTAAAAAAACAAACGAAAATTATATTTCGTATCATTTAAAAGTTGAAGTCTTATATGTAAATTTATATCATGTTAAGTTAGTAATTAATTCTCAATAGAGGAATATTGGACTTCAAAAATGGAAGAACTAAAATTTAATAATTGTGTGTGTGAAAATATTTAACTATCTTACGAACTCCAGTTACAGCTTAAAAAGAAAATATTATATTAGAGAAAAACCAAATAAATTCTTATTAGAATACATTTATTTGTAAAAATTTAATTTTGAAATCATTTAAAATTAAGCTAAAAATAGATTGTTTGCTGGGTAAAACTACATTTGATTTGATCTCTATTTTTAAATTCATTTGTTGACATAAAAGAAAAAAATTATGTTGCAACGACGAAGAATATATAATTTTCTTTGGCAAAAAAAAAAAAATTACACCAACTAGTACTCAAGCCGAAATTGAATTTATATGTATGTGATTTCTTTTCATCGATTGAAAGGTAAAAAAGGTTAATGCAAAAGTTCTTGTATAGAAAAAACAAAACAAACAAGAATTTGCTTTTGAGATGACTGAAAACTATTAAGTACAAGTACATAGTTTTATTTTAAGAAGAATAAGAAATTATAGAAAAAAATTTTTTTTTTCTTATAACACATCGAGCCTTAACCGCGAAAATAGCTTAAGCGACAATAATTTCAATTTAATTTTTGTATTCTTAAATAAATGAAATAATTGGCAACATTTGTATCATATACGAGATCTTACAATTTTATAGTTATGCACTGTATCGCTACGAATTTATAATAAAATCGTAGCTAGTTTACCAGTGCATTGATGGTTTGTTTGTATTTATCGTAACAGCAGCTTGTCGCTTAAGCTAAAGTAGTTTTTATCAATATTTTGAGTAAAAATAATTTTAGTATTGTAGTCATACTTTCGAAATAAGGAATCGTTTAACTCCTCAGTTTATTGGGCGATTTTGAAAATCCTTTTTAGTTGGAAGAGGTATATTGCAGTTTGGTCCCATAATTTTCTTTTATCGGAGAAGCATATATGCCGCCTCTCGAAATATTGGTCCCATACAAATGTAAGTGCCATCCAGAAATTTTGTAATTTCATTACAATGACGGCTATACAAAGTTATTGCGTTTCAGTTTTTTTGACAAACTGTCTGTACACCAAATTTATAAAAAAAAGTACCAGGAGCAAAAGCTAACAAAGTACCAGCTTTCTTAATTTTAACCCCCAGAAAGTATACTGTGCGTTAATGTAAATAAATATTAGCAAAAAATTAAAAGTACTAAAGAACTAAAGTGGTCCCATTTCTATTCATTATTAAGTACATTATTTTTTAGTATGACTCATACCTATTAATTGTTTCGTTTTTTCCCAATGACCTGAGAACAAATTTCCTTCAATTAATATATTAATTGAATTGACATTTATTTTCTATTAATGTATTAATTGAATAAACAACTATTTTTATTGATTTGTTTTCTTTTAAGCAACATTATCAATGGTAATGACACCAACAGAGAAAAAAATTGTTCCTTAACAAATTTTCAATTAATAAACTTAATAAAAGTTTAAAACTATTTTCAATTAATTCCGTAATTGATCCAGCTAATCATTTTAACAAAAATTAATTTTTGTATCAATTTTAACAGATTAGAAGTAATTGAAAACTTAAATTTTAGTAATTGAATATATAATTTTTTTCGTAGTTTGAACTTCAATAATGAAATTAATTGAATCTACAATTTTCGTAATTGAAATTGGATTGAAATTTTTTTTGCTGTGAATATTTCAACAGTTCTTAAAAATTTGTATACGTCAATTGCTTATAAATTAAGTAGAGTTAACTATGCTTTAGAAAGTGTATTCTATGCGCACTAAATATGCATTAAAAACGTTAAAATATGCAAAGATTATGCATTAAAAGGGATCACAAATCATTTCATATGTATTTAGCATAATTTTTATGGTGATAGTATTATTTTTGTTATTAGTTTTATATTTTGGATTTTCTATATTTATATTATTTTTGCAGCCAAAGTTTAAGGCCAAAACTGTTTACATCTAAAGCACTTTCTGCATGCTGGTTGTTAACAGTTGAAAGCATTAAATAAATCCACTCTTTTATTTAAAAAATATTATATTGTTATTAAACAACCGCTGCAAATGACAATGTTGTGGTTATAACTCAGATCAATTTATTTAATATTAATTCTTTCACATTTAAATTAATTTATTTTACTATAAATTATTCACAAATTGAAAATTGAAAAACAGATTTCCATATTTTTATTTTTAAATGCTTAAAATGGTGTTTACGATAAAACATTAATAGTTTTAATTGTAAAAATAATTTGCGTTGTTTTCAATATAAATTTTTTATTGTATGCGTGCATAATATTTTTGTCTTAATTGAAAAAAATAAACGATAATGATGTGTTTATTGAAATATTTTTAAAATGAAACACATTTTTATAAAAATATTTAATTGAACGGTATTTGTACGACCATAAGTGTTGATTTTAATAAGGAACAAATTGCTGGAAAATGAAGTGGCAATGGGAATCCCTGTTGAATATTGATTTAAGATGAAAGGAAATAATATAAAATAATATATTTTTTAATAGATTAATATTTCTCACAATTAAATAACATTTTAAGTTGGGAGGAATTCCACAATTTGTACACAAAAATTAATCAAGTAGAACAATTCATTTTAAGACTGTCTTAAAAAATAATCTATAAAATGGACTTAATGCCAAATAATCCAATATACTTTTGGACCAGAATCAACATATTTTGAAAAAAAAATTCGATAATCAATTCAATGTAAAATTTTATGCACATGCAGCAAAAGACTATTCCTATTTCCACATTGTTCGCAATTGCCATTTAGATTTTAGGTTAAGCACTAATTTTATGTGTTTGAAGATAAATACGTCGAGTTAAATACAATATTTTTTTTTAAATATCGCATGCGAGATATTTTTTTTGCGAGATAGATATAGACTAGCGACTGTAGAAAAATGTCTAGCGGTGTTAAATCGCTCGATCTTGGAGGCAAATTCAAAGTTAGCTTATGAAAATTGGGATCAACGGCAACCTTGTTTTGGGCCCATTCACCGAATCTACGTCTTCCTAGATGAGCGTTTGGCTTCAATTCTTGCACGAGTTGGCTTTCTATCTTCCATAAAGTGGATGGACACATATCTAATTCCTGTGTAGGATGGTGAATAGACAGATTTGGATCTTCTTCTTCTACGCTATGCTCCATAGCTGCAATGACTTCTTCTGTGTACACTGTACGAAGTCTTTGTCGGTGTGTTATTTCATTTATAGTAAACGTTCTGCAAAAACATTCCATATTTAATCCAATTTATTGCTCTAATGGACGCTAATGTTGACCGTAAAATGGTCGTAGTGCGCGATACGTATTTCGAACAGAACCATGATTTTCAAAATTAATTTGCACAATTTGGAAGTGTTGTTCAGACGTTGGTCTATTCATGTTGAAATGCCTAACCAAACTCAACATAAATCACTTGACAGCTGACAAAATAGCCGCCAGTTAAAAAAGAGTTGTCAACTTAAATTTTTTACCACTATAAAAAACACCCTTTACTTAAAAATTGATTCAAAAGCAATTGCTGAAGTTAAAGAACACAATAAAACTAGATTTCCTTTGCAAAATTCGTTCACAGAAGCAACTTTAAATTTACTAATCGTTTATGAATAAAACGGTTAGAATGTATCTATACTAAAAAATTCGTGTCCGATTTAATGTTACACTTTTCTAAATTTTTTTAAATATTTTAGTACATTTTTTTTAGGTCCTTAAGGTTTTGCGCAGAAACATCTAGGGTCTTTGGTTGGAATTGAAACCCCATCCACTAATAATCTTATACATATTGAAAAAGTTATTTTTTCTAAATATGCACAATATATTTGTTTGCCTATAAATAAGGTTAAAAACAAACCCGGTTTCATACAAATCCGGTTACATATAAACCCGGTTCCACACAAGCTCGGTTACGGATCAGTTGGTCGAATTTCGAGTTCTTTTAACTAAAACTTTTTTCACTTATCCGAACTTCTTTTTATTGGAAATCCCGCATAAGAGAAACAAATTATGAACATATTTGTAATTTTACAGTTTCGCTTAACCGAATTCGACTGTACTACTCGTATACATACGACATATGTATCTTCTTCATGTATAGGTATCTTTGAATGTATTTTCTTTAATATAAATTTATAAAATACTCCGCCACATCTACAATTTATGAAATACACTTTATTTATTTTATTTATTTATATAAACTTTTTATTAAAATTTTCCAATAAGGAAATAAATTCATTGGCGAAATCATTCAATTGAACAAAAGTACTTTAAATATGTGGAATATTAAAAATATTTGTTTGGTTTTTTCTACAGATGGTTTTATTTTATGGCATTTGTTTCAATTCGCTCAACATATTTCCTCTTAAATCTTAACGAAAAAAAAATATCTTCTGTATTTAAATGATACAAAGCGATCGGTCAATGGCTTTTTTTACTTTTTAATTTTCAAGTGTTTTTAATTTATTTTCTGATTTCAATTTGGTAACTTTTTTGTATGATATTTTACAAAGACGCGTCTTATGATGAGCCAGAAATGAATCATAATGACGTTAATGATTGCAATGTTTATTGTATCAAGTGCTATTCGTGCAAGTAGTTTCCTAATGGTGATGATTGTTAGGTGGGGATTTATTTTTTAGCACTAAAGTTTAAAAAAAAAAAAAAACACTCCTCGTTTTCGGGCTTGTGAACAATTTAAAAATATTATCGTTTCATAGTCAAAATATTAAATTTGAATTTTTATATTTTACACTGAACGAGTATTTACACATTTTCGTAACACCAAAGTATCATTATGATCATTATTATTATTATTATATTTATGTTCAGCTGAAGTGTCCTCTAGTTTTATTATTATTTTTTTGTACTTCCTAAAGATGTGAAATGACAGACAAAATTTTATTTTATTTATTTTTTTCTATCTGCGTTGGCAGATACAGTTGTGTCAGCATCAACAAAAATTTGTCTGTTTTTAGCTTTCCCAAGCAATATTAACATTTGCAACACATCTAAGTGTGTAGAAAGAAGCAAATGGTTTTTCATGCAACATATATATATTCTTCACTGGAGGCATTCTTTTTTTCTTCTCAACTTTGGAGTGTCACATAAAGTAGAGAAGGAAAAACTTAAAAGAGACACAAAGTAAAAGAAAAAATACTTGTGTGGTTTTTTCAGTTTTCTTAAAAATTTCTAATTTTAAATTTTAGAATTATTTATGTGAAATTGCAGTTGGTAGTTTTGTGTCTATTTTGTGTTTTCTATAGAAAATACTAGAAAGTTATACAAACAAGCGATCAAAAAGAGTAAGTATGTACTTGTACGGATCTTCATGGTAAAAAGTGCTTCTTTGGAATAGAAGATTTTTTAAAAATTAAACCAGTATGAAATAGTATCCTTAAATTTGTTTTTAAATTGAAAAGGAAACGAAAAAAGCGACATTATTGCCTTCCAAAAGTAAAATTAAAAGATAAGAAGCCTTTCAGAAGAAATTTAACTATTTAACAGTTAACGAAAAACGTTTAACCTTTAATGGGATTGACATCAGAGGGGGTTTTTTATAGAGGTATAAAACTTTAAGTTGCCAACACTGTAACTTGCGGAAATTTTGTCAGCTGTCATTTGATTTATGTTTAGTTTGGTTTGACATTTCAACATGAATAGACTAACGTCTGAACAACCCTTTCAAATTCTGCAAATTTATTTTGAAAATCATAGTTCTGTTCGAAATACGACCATCATAAAAGTCCATCAGATCAATTAGTTCGTTTTACTATGAAACGTTTTTGCACCTGGTTGACTATAAATGATAATACGCATCGACAAAGATGTCGTACAGTGTGTGCCGAGAAGCTGTGAAGCGCAGCGTAGAGGAATACCCAAATCTGTCTTTCCACCGCCCTGCACAGGTATTCGATATGTGTCCATCCACTTTATGGAAGATAGAAATCCAACTCGTGCTAGAATTGAAGCCAGATGATCACCTATCAAGGCATAGATGCAGTCAATGGGCCCAAAACAAGGTTGGCGTGGATCCCGATTTTTATAAGCGAATTTTTAATTGGCCTCCAAGATCGTGCGTTTTAACACCGCCAGACTATTTGCTGTGGGATTATGTGAAATCGCTAGACTACTCCGATAAGCCCGAAATGATTGACCCTTTGGAGGACAACATTCGCCGCATTATTGGACACAAATGTTTGAAAAAGTCATCGAAAATAAGACCACCAGATTAGTCTACGCCTGAGTTAGCCATGGGGGTAGTATCCCAGAAGTCATATTTATATTATAATGGCAGAATATTATCTTTAGAATAAAGTAAATTTCGTGTAAATTTAAAAAAAGCCATCTTTGTTTTATTCCATTTCAAAGTTCTATTCCTCTATAAAAGCACCCTATATAAGTTCATTTCTCTCTATGCTGGGGCACTATTAAAAAGGGAGTTTTTTTTAAATTCTTATTTAAAGGTAGTAAAAATGCTTAAAAATGGAATCAATAATGCTGTACAAAAAAGAAGTGGACAGCATGTTTGGTACTCTTGATTTTTTACTTTAAAAGAGAGAACAAAACGTGCGAAAACCGAATTTTAGTACTTATTGTATTCCATTGACCTGCAAAGCACTGAAATTAAATTAAAATGAAATTTTAGTCATTAAAAAAAAATTCAAATAGATTTTGGCACTTTTTGGAAAGTTTAATGTGCAGAGAAGGGGAAAGTCGGAGTCAAGTCGATCTCTGTTTTTGGTACTGTTTTTTTTTACAAAATTTCCTTTCATCACTTTCAATCAATTTCAACAATTAAATACAAAATGTGTATGGTTTTTTTTATAGCGCAGCAGCACTCGCCTCTTGCCAAATAAAATAATTCTCAGTCATTTTACCTAATGAAATGCTAATCAGAACCTGTAGAAAAACGTACTTGCATGTACAATATATGTCATGGTTACGACAATCATGTATCGTAATGTTTTCTCCCACAATTATCAACTGTGCCATATTAATAGTGTTTCTTAAATATTTCACACTCAGTTTTAATCGATTCATCTATAAAAAATGTGAAAATTATGAATGGCACCTCTCCGTATTGCTCATAGATCGCAAGTAAATTTATGTATTTATAATCAAACTCGTATATACGTTTAAACTTATTATTGAAATAATTTCTTTAAAAAAGTTTTATTCAAATAATTCAAATGAAAGTTTTTCATTAATCCATTGGAGAATAACATTGGTTAAGTTTAATGAAGACTTTTATTGAATTAATAGGTATCAAAATTCACAGAGTTTAAAAAAGTTGTGATTGTACTTACTTAATAATTTTTGTATTAAAAAGTTTTGAACAAGAAAGAAAATTGTAGTTGCAACAAGTTTCGTAAAATATGAAAAAAAACCATAATGTCTTTTACCACTAAGAAATATTTAAGTTTAAAAAACATTGAAATATTTCATAAAAAGTTAAGTTAAATACCTATAAATTTTCTTTTGAGAAATATTAAAATAAATTTCTATAGGCAACTAAAGATTCGGTATATTCAGCTATAATTTTCCTTTTTTTAATTGTGACCTTCCAAAAATAACCTGTCAGTTTAATTTGAGTACAAAACCTGAAAACTAACCCACATACTTGTACTTACGTTTCTTGATTCTAGAGATAATGAAACAGTTCTGCACAAAAATGTATAATTACTACAGTTGTGATAATTGACATAAAGTTTTAAAATGCTCGTAAATACACAAAAACAAAGACAAGAGAAAAATTCTATGGTCCAGACATTCGTTACACTTCACACACGTATGAATTAAAAGAAATAAACACAAAAAAAAAAAAAAAACTTCCAACAAAAGGGACTTGCAAGTTTGTGTGTGTGTCTGTGATGAATAATTTTATCTTAAAAAATAAAATCATTTACATAAAAAAAAAAAACACTCACACATAAAAACGTGCTTGGAGTTGGTTGGTTGTTTGGCTGATGTTGTTAATCACAGCTCACATATAATTTGCGTTAAAAATGTCTTTTCATTTTTGTCAAGAAGGTGACAAAAATTCTTCTGCAAATACGACGATGCAACCATACATGACACACTGTTCTTAACACTGAAGCTTGATTTTCCAACGTCATTTTCTAACTCTACGAACAAAAGAATTTTAATGTAAATTTTATTTCTATGAATACACATGTAAATAGCTGCTGCAGCATAAGTAACTTCAACTACCGACCGACTTATCCGAACTGACAGTGCATGACTTGCAATGAGTGGAAAAAGAAATAAATAATAAAAAATAAAAAAGAATGCAGAATTATAATTCTAAGCCAAAGTCGGCAGGTGGTGCTTAATGTTAATAATAAAGATGGTCATTATGCATGAAAAGAAAAAAGAAAATCGCATAAATATGAGCGGAAATCTTGTAACCTACAATAACGAATTTTAAACGCCCTAGTTTAAGCAGTTCATTGTGAAAGTCCTTGTGACTAAAGTTTTGGTTTGGCTTTTCTAAGCTTTTGATGAAATGAAAGCTTTTTGTAGAATTCTACAGATCAAATTGGCAGCAGAGACAGACACCAACAAAAACCTAAAAAAAAACAGCCTACTATAGGGTATCAATTTTTGTTTACCTTAATTTATACATAATTTTGCACTTTTCAAGAGAACAAAGAAAAATCATAGAAAAAATATGGAAATCCATGTTTAAATCTTCAATCGGAAACCAAGAGAAGGAAATTAAAGCACCAGCAGTTGCAGCAGTGGCAGTGACAGCGGCAGTAGAATTTTGTTTACTCTGGATTGTCCTTCAAAAGTTTACAATCGCACATGCCAACTTTTTTTTATCATTCTTTTATAAGAACAAATATATGAATGTATGTGTATGTATTTAAATAAGTATGTGTGTTGAGAAAACAAATAGAACAAGAGATTACTTCATGTTTTTGAGTCATTTTGTCAATTATTCTTCTCTCTGTTTACAGACTTAAAAACAATATTTTGTCGAAAGAATATGGCAAAAGAGGATATCTCTTTAAAGTCAGCAAAAAGTTGGAAGCAAAGTCATATACCCGTACACTAAAAGAGTTAAAAAAAGGCAGTAAACAGAACGTCTAAATTTTGAAAGGACTTTTGTGAAACTGAAACCAATAATATATTTACGGCTCGAATAGTATATTTGATAAACTATGATTCTTTTTCAAGACTAAGATTCTTTTGCAGTGGAAAAGGATATTCTTTTAGATAAACAAAAAAAAATCATAAAAAGAACATTAAAAAATCATCTTCACAATGAAGCTGCTATCAAATGAAATATTTGCCTAGAGGAGACAACATCAACCCCCTCTGTTAGCAAAGTGGTTTGAAGACATGCAGAAGCCGAGAAAATGCTAAGAATTTTCAGTACCGTAAATATAAAATTAAGAAAGCAATTTTAGTGTCCAACACTATGTTGGTATTATAGAGGCTTCATGAAAAAAAAGCTCCAAAAAAAATGGCCCCAAACTGAAAATGAAAAATGTCTCCAAATCAATAAAAAAAATATGGCCCAAAACAAATTTTTTTTTAACAAAAATCATATTTTCTAAAAAAATATTAATAAACGGCTACGTTGGTTGAAATTCCATGGAGGAGGGATACCTTAAACCCTATCGAAGGCCGGCTTTGCAAAAACAGCTTTAGTAGGCGGCAGCCGCACTGCTGCTAGAAGCACCATGAGGGAGAAAGTGCCGTAAGAAAAAATTAAAAAAAATGTGTTATTTTCAGTAGAACACATTGGGGCCATTTTAATTTTTTTGGGCCCATTTGTTATATTAAAGAATTCCATTTGGGACCATTTTTCCTACCTTTTTAAAGCAATTTTTGATTTATTGAAAATTTAAATTTTTCACTTGGGAGGGCCATTTTTTATATTTTTGCCTAAAAGTTTAGGAAAAATGGCCCCAAAGTGCTATTATTTTAAATAAAAAAAAAATTTGGTGCCAGTTTTCATTTTTGGTACTGAGCCATTTTTCATTGGGGCCATTAAAAAATATTTTATGCTCTTGTATACTTCGTACGAAATTCAAAAATAAATAGGTTTCATAAAAAAGTAGCCAGTTCTGTTATATGAACTTTTTTAAAGTATGCAAATTTTTTATGTATGTATGTATCATAGAAGACTTCATTACAGGACTTGAATCTTACAGTGGCCAAACATAAAAATTTTTTAATCGCTCATAACATGGCTTTCCAATATTCGGTATTTGACCCCAAACGTGAGGATTTTGCGAGAGCTTTGCGTCCATAAAATTATCTTTGGGAACAGAGGAATTTTCGTGGGGTATTTAAAACCATTGTGAGGATATTTGAGGATTTTTTGTGAATCATACAGTACAATTCAAGCTGAAAATAATGTTTGTTTCGTTAACATTGGTTCGTTCCACTTTATTTTCAATTAAAGCACGCTAAATTTATGAAAACAATTGCTGAATGAATTAAACGAAGTACCTTAATGAAATTCTAAAAGATCACAGAAAATTCCAATATAATACAATAAATATATGAGAAAAATATAATGATAAATGACAAATTAGTATTATTAGGCTTAAGTTCAGTTTTATTGAATTAATGAAAATTCAAAATTACTATGAGTTTTTTATTTTTGAAAAACATTAGCATGTGCAATCAGATTAGCAGAACGTATCAGTATACTGATTTCAAGGCCGCTACACCTCTCATCAGCGTTCAATTGTCCATATTTACAATTTTCGTAAAGTGGATATTAATTGGGGAGATTATCAACTATTTAACCAAGTTTTCAACAGAAATAGAATACGAGAATTAATTTAATTCATTTTTATTCTATTTTAACATATTGAAACAATTTTGGTTGGTACGAAATTCCCCAAATTACCTGCCAGAGCTGCTTCACAACCCAACAGATTAACTATGACATGGAATAGGGCTCGCTGTCGCTTTTCGTATAGGGCATATATTCTAAGTCCTGATCCCATAGGCCCTGTAAAGCAAAACTTTTTTTATAAAACCAAATTTTTATTTCTTCGTTTTGCGAAAAATATAGCAACGTTTTCTCCTCTATAAAATTTTTTAATATAATTATTTTTAAAGAAAGTGATTTTATTCGGTACACTTTTTATATTTTTAATAAGAAATTAAAAAAAAATAAAGTTTATTTTTACAGAAAATAAAACGCAGCCCTCAAAATTCCCTGAACATTGAAATAAACGTTGCAAATAACGATTTAATCGGTATCAATATCTGGTGCTTTATTTCTTATCAATATTAAATGCCAAAAGTGGCAAAGAAGAAGAAATATTATAATTATAACTTGAGGGCAGTTTCTTTATTCAATCATTAACATTTCACTGTTTCTAATGAGCAACTAACTACAAGAAAACTGCAAAAAAAAAAAAAAAAAAAGACTTCGTTAGAAAGAAAACTGAAACACCCACCAACTATGAAGGAAATATCTTAAAAATCACAATCTCTATTTATAATGAGCAAATAAAAATGCAAATAAACAAAAAAAGAAACACACTTACAATAATTATTTTCTAGACAGTTGGTAACAAAATGTTGCAATACTCGTATACACTTACACACATATATGCAGACAAATCTGAGGGAGACAGACAATACAATCTAAATGGACAATACATTTACCAGACCATTAATTATTAGTCACTCATATTCATTCGTACAAAGTATCCAACTCTAACTTGTCAGCTTCAATATTGACTTTAGCGAGATTTAGTAGTTTTTTTCAAATTTCTCTTTATCTTCTCTTAGCATTGGTTTTTTTGTAGGTTTAAGACAAATATATGATGTCACAAATGCAAATAACACAAACTGGACCAAAAACAGATGGTTGGCTTCCCTAAAAGTGGCAAAACAGAAAACAAAACAAAAAAAAACGTACTGCCAATATGGTGAAACTTGATAGAAATTTGAATATTTTTCGCTTAAAAGAAAATCCAAAACTAAAACTAAAACTTACAAAGAAACCTAAAAAAAATAAACTACTGCAAATAATCACAGAAAATAATGAAACCAGACATTCAGCCAGATTTATCTGTGAACATTTTGTTAACGGGGCAATGAACCACACAAAAAATCTGAAATGAAGCAACCAACAGACAAATCTAATGTATTTTTTTTTTTACTCGTGCCATACGAAACTTTTATTTATTTTATATATATTTTTTTTCATATAATTTCAAAATTATTGTTGCAAAATATTTTCCTTTTCGCCACAGACGATTTTAAATAGTTATTGTTAGAATAAAACAGAAACAAAAAAACGAATGAGAAGCAATAAAAAAAACCAGCACAAAAATGAAAAACCCTCAGACAGACGGACAGACAAACAGACAGACATCATAAGTATCTTTGTCATGATTATCACCGCTGTTGTTATAAGTAACTTTATGTTGCAAAACAGCTTACTGCACTCATATACTCATCAACAACTGGATTTTGTAAAAAAAAGTGTAATATAAATAAAATTTTACAAAACCAGAAACGTTTTTACAATGAAAAAAATACAAAAAAAAGCAGTACCAACATATAAAATTTGTAAAGTTTGTAACAGGTGTCATATCGCTTAATGGAAGCCCTAAATTTAAGCGATACACGAATATAATTCTGTCTTTAATTTAATAGAACTAACCAATTTGCGACATATATTTTTTTTTAAAGTGCTGAAAATTTGGTTTTTTAAATTTTATTGTAAGATTTTTTAATTAAAATATCGAAAAACATACAAATTTAAAAAAATTTCCAGCATATTTTTTAGCTCGTCAGCAAAAATAGCAAGAAAATCAGATAAAATAATTTTTTTTTTGTTTAATGACACTTGTCATCAGAGCTGTGACATTGTTGTACTGACAAGTGTCATAAAGTAAAAGTAAACTAAGCTCATTGTGATGTTAGGCGACGTCATAAAGTTTTATAATTTCTTATAATATGTATTTAAAACCAGGCTTGGTTGGTTTTTTACATATGGGTATGTATGCATGTATGTATGTACTCGTATTTACATAACTTCTAAATGAATATTCAACAAGCTAAAAAACTGACATCGATTTGATGTACAATTATTATTATTTCTATGACAATAATAGATACTAGTAAAATGTGTAAAAGGCTATGGAATATTTTACATGGGCAGATAAAATACAAACGATGTTGATGACACTTAGTCATCTTTACATGTCAGATGAAGTTTGTGTTCATTTTATAAGGCAGATGTTCATATATTTGATGACGTTCACTACTTTCAGTCATTAGAATTTTATTTCTTCTCAGTGTTGATTAATGAATGTTATATGTGAGATAGTAAGTCAATTGAGCCCTTTCAAAGAGACTGGCCCCATGAACGGAAAGCTAAGCAACTAGCATCTGTCACTAAATCTTACGAAACGATCGCATTAATTGTAATGTAGTGTCATAGTAAAAACTTACATTCGTCGTGAATAAGGGGTATGTAGATTAAATGTAGAAACAAAAGAATATTTTGCTTGACATAACCTCGATAAAGATGACTAAGACTACAGCAAGACGAAGCATATCTTCAAATGTGTTTTCAAAGGCTTGATATAATTTCTGCTGTAGAAAATTAAATAAGAGTTCGAGTTCCAGTTAACTTTAGCTCTGCACAGACGATTGTCAGATCTAATAATAATGTGTTAAAAATTTCTTACAACCGCCTGAACTTACAATTTTTGTCTTACAACATTTCCACAAAAACGATTGTCTGTGATTTGTAATACTACAAACTGACAAAAAATTGTTAGACATCTGACAATCGTGTGAACACACGTCATTGATCAAATAAACAAACGAAAGCTTTTATTCTATTTATCTTAAAAGTATGCTATTCATTGTCCCAGGGGCGAATTTTTCGATTACAGAAGCAATGATGTGATGCACACGTGTAAGACGGTAACGTACACCATCTCAATTACAACCTAGTATACTTTTTCGAATGCATTGCCGCATTCCTGGAGTGAACGCCTACCACTTGCACACAATGTAAGCAGGATAGTGAAGTGTTCATTCACTAAATGTAAAAACTCATTACTGTTTCACATACTTTGTAAGTAGGCAGTAGACACTCAATACACAATTTCGCTTACTTCGTGGGAAAGTAGAAAGCACATTGCGCACTACTTCACACACGTTGTAAGTTAAAATTCATTGAACACAAAGTGTGACAAACTTCATCGGAGAGATGTGATGTGGTATGCAAAGTTCGCCGCTGGGGTATAGTGTTTATGCTCTCTGAGAGAACCTGACAATTATTGCCATACAACATGAAAACCATGTGAACAGACAATTTATTGACTAGCAAAGTTGTTAGACAAAATTATTGTCTTACAATAAATAGTCTGGCAATAAATTGTAAACTTTTTTGAAATTTTTCTTACAACCGTGTACACTACTGACAATAAACATTGTGCTGGCAAATTTTTATTATCATTACATTGCTAGTGAATTGTAAAATTTGACAATATTGTTAGATCTAACAACCGTCTGTACTGAGCTTAACTTATCAAAAATTAAAATACAAATGGCGAGAGCAGCAAATCTTGAGGGTGGTGTTGGTGTTGAGTGGTAACTTTGGATCTGGGTTCGATCTAAGGTCAAAACAAGTCATCAACATTATGTATTTCAGTAATGTATATTCGTGATGCATTGAATTAATTGTTGTTGAACTGTTTAAGTGATGAAGGCATAGCACTGCTCACGAAAAAACCTATTCCGACAGCGATTAATATTGTTCAAAGCTAATGTCACACCAGCGCCATCTTTCGTCGGTTAGCAGAAACTTCGGCGAAGTAAAAAATAAAATATATCTGCTCATACAGCTTAAGAAAGTTAATGAGTCTACTTAACACCAGAGGCGCTGCAACACAGCTCTAAATATTAACAAAACGCGTAAGAGCAGAGTTATAAAAGAATTGATTCTTCTACATTTTTAACACCTAACTTCTCTACTCTATTCCTTTCGCTAAGTTCTGGAACAATACATTGCATACGCAGGAATCATCCTCTTACTGCTGGTCCTATAAAATAGGTCATACAAAGTTCATCTTGAAGGGCCTACAAATGTCAAAAATTATTTGCTGGTTACTAATTTTAACTTTTTTTCCGCCCACTGCATGCCCCGCAAAGTCTGAAATTTTTTTCCGGGCTTGCAATCAGATACAGTTTTTTTTTTTTTTGAAATTTTATTTCATTCCAATTTTTGGCTACAAAAATTCCAGTTTCTAAAAGCTAATTTTAAATATATATATATGTAGTTTTAATTTACTCGTAAGTACTCTAGCAAATTACATATAAAATAAAAATTTCCTTTTTAATTATTTCAAGTAATAAATACGAAAATAAAAAAAAAATAGTAAAACCCAAATTGCCATAAGTACAGCTCATACACTTCAATGTCAATTTGAACAAAATGTGGGCGTATGAACGAACATTACTGCAAACGTTTTGTTAAATTGTCTCATTCTGTTGTAAATGAATATGTTTTTTGTTGCAGATCTCGAACAATTTTATATGTTAAAGTTTTTCTATGTATTTTTATTATAAATTTTTTTTTTGCAAATGCTAAAAATATCTAAACGAAATATTTAACCATGTTAACATATACATTAATGCACAAATGTGAATGAGTGTGTGTGTGTGCGTGTAAAGGTATATATACAACTAAATATGTATGTATATAAATACTACGTATGATTAAGTGAACATATTAATACTCGTAATACATAAATACTCGTACATGGTTACTACTAGTATTTTATTTTTCTCATGGAATAGTTTTTTGGAGTATACTCCAGACAGCCAACGCGGCATTTCAATGATTGTAAGCAAATAGTATACAACATACGAGTACAACAAACACAGTCAACATTCAACATTAAAGGAATAAAATAAAATAAATGCTGCTCTATGAATAACTCCTGCTGTAAAGTTAGTGATATTAAAGGGAACCTAAACTGAAATCAGAACTTTAAAAGTCTGCTAATTTTACAGACTTTTTTATATATAAAAATTTTTGGGTAACACTGAGTATATACTCGTACATATGTTCCAAAATTAAAAAAAAAAAAACTCCAGAAGAAGGAACACGATATTTAGATCTCAGCACAAATCAGCGATCGATTTTGCCCAAAAAATCATCTCAAGCAAAATTGTCGCATTTGGGGCACAGAAAACCCGCACGCATGCATTTAAAAGCCGGCGCACCCAAAACGAGTCACTATTTGGTGCGGATTTTGGTCCAGAGGCAAAATTGGGCCATTTTTCTTCGAAAATGAGCAAGGACTGGCCGTTACAGTCAATGGCGATCGTTATCGGGCCATGTTGAACGAATTTTTGTTCATAAAAATTTAAGAGTAGGATATTGGCAACATTTGGTTTCAACAGGACGGCGCTACGTGCCACACAGCCGAGGCTATACTCGTTGTTTTGCGCCCTGTTTTTGAAGATCGCATTATCAGCCGCAGAGCTGATGTCGTTTGGCCACCTCGGAACTGCGATTTTACACCGTTGCACTATTATTTGTGGGGTATCGTCAAAGATAAGTGTTACGCCGACAAGCTAGAGACAATTGACGCTTGAAGCCATTGGTGAAATACAGCTGCACACAATCGATAATGTGCTTAAAAATTGGACCGATCGTGTAGGCTACTGCATGGCCAGCTGAGGCAGCCATTTGAATGAAATTATTTTTCATTATTAACCGGAAGGATTGTACTTTCAAATAAAAAAAGAAATTTGAGAAAATATTCAGTAGTTTCTTTTATAGCATTTTCAAAAAAAAAGTTATCTTGCGGACCCTTTACAAGGCAGCCATTACAAGAAATCATTCGTTTGTTTGTGTTGCAATCGGATCTGACATGTTGGAACACGATATGTCGTCAAGTCTATTTCCAAGCAAATGGAATACAACATTCAACATAAAATTAGTTTTGACGCTAAACAATATTATTTATGGAAAATAAATAGCGAAATTAATTTGTTTTCTCCCCATTTCCCAAAGACAGTAGTCTGATCATCTCGCTAAAATTTTTTTTTGGGATTTGGAAGCTAATGAACGAATATCCTTTCTGAAAGTCATCCAAAATATGAATAAACTTATCTGATTGATTTGGGCCTTTCACAACAATACTTACGCTTATTCGTTATACTCATTATATCGCCTTACAAGCAAGTTCGCTGTTCAATATAAACAGAGGAGAACGCTCTTAAGCCAGACAGAAAATCATTGCACAGTGGGTGCAATCTAATAATTTTGTTGTTGTAGGAACAGCAATCAGGGAATGACTCCTATTCATGCTATGCATTGTGCCAGAACTAAGGGAAATGATTATAACTTTTGTAAGATGTACAAGCAGTCATTTTATTAATTGTTTGACTTCGCTGTCGGTTCTACTAACCGCCGAAGAAGAGAATTGTGGGGTACATTAGCTTGGAATTTTTAACAATTCCTACACAGAGAAAACAGATTAAATGTAGCAACAGAAGTTGGTGCAAACCGAGTTGAGGCGGTTGCACCAACTATCATAGAATTCGGTTACTACAACTACAATTTTTGTGTAGAACTACTGAATTTTTAGTTCCGTCCATTAACCAATTGGTTAACACCATGGAATCTTAAATAATGGAAGCTAATGGAACTCACATGTTTGAAACATTTTGAGTAAGTATTTATTATTTTACTCGAATTGGTTATGACAACCGAAGAATCGGTTAGGAGTATCAACCAAAATATATTCATTACTAATTATTCAGTTGTGATCGCTATTTTGGCATTTAGTAGCAGAAAAATAATGCATTCGGTTGACCCTACCAATTTAAGAATTGTAACAACATTATTTTGGGTACAATTTTGGTATTTTGGTTATGATCATAGAATGTTGGTTAGATCCATAGAATATTGGTAGCGGTAACCGATATGTAGTCTATGCTGCTGATATTTTATTTGCATAACCGATTTCTTTCCAATCTTTTTTCTCGGTGAAGTCAAAGTCTTATAAAAAAAGTCTTATTAAAAAACAGAATGGCACATAAGCAGTACATGTCGGCCATCTTGTTTATCTCTGCAGAGTGTAATAAATATGAGACCGAATAATTTCTTTTGACGAGTAGTTTTTGTTTTTCCCAAAACTTTGATAAATCAAAAACTACATATCGTTAATGTACAGAGAAATAATGACTATTAACGAGTTATCGTTTCAGGTATCCCAAGAATAATATTTTCAAGTTGGGTGGCAGATGATCCCATAAATACGAAATTCACTCCTTAACACCACATATGAAGTTTTCAAGTATTTTGTTTTCTTAACTCGTTTCTGAAACTTGAGAAAAGTTTTCACATCGTAAAAAAAAATAATAATAATTATACTTGCAACCCGATATTTTGTAGGACGAATTCTACGAATTATTAGATGGACTTTTATATGAGATGCACCGCCCTGTAAAGCTAAAAATACTAATTTAATTTCCTACACATTCTGTTTTTCACAAAGTTGCAATAAACTTCTCGATGCGATGAGAAACAAAAACGAGGCACTGATTCCATTAAAGATCTATTTGTTGATTATTGATTGCGTTCAGCAACTGACAAACTCAATTGAGCTTCGGTTGCTATCCCCAATCGATCCATTATAGTAAAATTTAATCACATATATTTTTATATAAATTTTTTGTTTCGGTCATTGGCATATCAGTTCTATAAATGGTTTGATGTGTTAATTCTTTCAAAACCCCTTTATCATCAACATTGCAAAATCGCAAATAAAGGCAGAGGCAAAAAAAAAAAAAAATCGATAATAAAAATATATGTGTGTATGTGTAGAAGTATGTATGTATGTGTAAATATTAAATAAAAAGTTCAGCAGACATTCTTTTCATAAGCAAAGTTAAACAGTGATAATGAAAAACAGATAATATGGGAGGCAGTCATTTTTACAGAGAGTTTTTTTTCCATTATTAATTTTGTTTTCAAAGAGGAAGTTAATGTTTTACTGAATGGGATGGGAAATAAAAATGTCAAAGGTTAAATATTAAATTAAGGAAAATTTATAACAAAAATTAATTTTAGAAAGAAATCAAATACAAATATATCCACACATACTATCAGCGTGCTTATGATAAATTAAAGTCTAAAGTCGTTGAGGCAAAAAAAAAAGATTGTTGCTGTTTTTTTTAATATTATTATTTACAACTTAAAGTCGGCTAATAAGTAATTCTGTGATTTAAGCAAATACATTTAATAATATTGTTTTATTTTTTTGTTTGTTGTTTGTAAATTTAAGCTTATTTTACCAAATAAAAGTAATGAAAAAAATTTCTTGCAACGGATTTCCTGTTATTCAACCTTTTCATAGCAATCGCAAAAAACTGTGTGAGCCAGTCAGGCTGCCAACATAGCAGACGGACAACGACATACGATGGCCTGCTCTTTAGTTTTAAGTACTTGAATGGTTTTGGTATGGCATACAATGATTTGATTTTGCTTGCTGACTGTTCTTTATGTAATTGTTGTTGTACAAGTAGAAAAACAGAAAGGCAGACACAAATATGTAGTAAGTACATATTAGTAATATATACACTCCAGACATACTGTGTAGTTTTCCACACACTCAGCTTAACAACTCTTCGCTTCAAAATATTTCATAAAATAGTTTAAAAATTTCCTCGTTATGTCTGCATTAAAATAATATTTATTTGCAAAAATTTTTGTTTAGTTTTGCTTTAGAAGAATTTTAACTTACAGTGAGGGCTTTTTTAGATTTTTTAGTAGTAAAATTTAAAAACTTTTCATTACAACATCTACATAATACGCAAAGTACAACAAATGCCATGTCATCATATCAGTTATAAAAAAAAATTGGGTAGGTAGGTATGTAGGGAATTTTTTGAATATATCCTTTCCTCAAAGGTTACAGAGAATTAGCAAGTATTCATTTTGCTCCATATCAACAGATTTATGGTCCACCAAGTTTTAATTCATAGTAAAATAATTAATTTTTTTCGCTACTTAAAATCAAAATTTCCTTAAGTTATTATTCTACAGAATATACATAAAAGTATATGACAGTTAATGTACGCATGCAGCAAAATAAAAAATAAAAAAAAAAAAAACTGCATATGCAGCACAAAACAAGGTTTTTTGTCATTTGAATTAAAAATTATTAAGCTATTGCATAGCTTCTATCGCGGGCTTTGAGGCGACCGAATCAAGAAATTTTGAAAAGTTTGTTTCTTAAGTCTTTTGTTTATGAAACGAAAAAACCTGTAACTAAGTTTGTTTTTTAAGTCTTTTGTTTTTTGAAGTGAAAACTTCTTTTTTGTGTAGTCTATGTTAATATTTATTATACCATGGTCTAAGTATGATGACTATACAGTGTTGCCGCTTTGGAAATTTTTAAATTCCCAGTGCTGCCACTTTTCCCGGAACACTTTCCGGGATTTCTGGGTTTTTGAGGGGATTTTTATATATGTATATAAAAGAAAGTCGTGTTAGTTACACTATTTATAACTCAAGAATGAAAATTGGTGGGCAGGTAGCTTAGAACCAGGAGAAGGACATAGGATACTAAGGTAAGGCACTTTTTACATGGGGGGACTAGGGTGCCCTTCTTTGTATAGGGCACTTCCAGTATAGCTAGAAAACTGAAATTGAAATTAAAATTGCATAAGTTGATAAAATATGCTATGCAATTGCTTTACCGCGGCAGTCCCCGAGTGCCACACGTCTTTTCTACGTTTAACTACTTTTATGGTAGTTCATATATACATATATAATTTTTTTTTTCAAAGCATCTGCCAAACATATTTCGAGTCTGCCACTTTTTTAGCATTTGTACCAAATCAATAATTAGTTGAATTTCCTTCAAATAAAAGCAGATTTTGTAGCCCAGTAAATTTGATTTTAAAGTATGCAAATACATATTTGTATTTATAAGATATTTACTAAAATAAAAGCAAGCCAAAAAAAAAAAATACACTTGTTCAGAAAAGTTGCTTGTTTGGAAGTGATCTTGCCAATCACTCTGATAAACTACATACTGTACTTTAGAATTTAAATTGAAACAGCAATAAGTATTGTAATCTACATACACAGAGCACAAATTCATGCAAGCTACTCGACGATGTAACGCTCGAAAATTAAATTTTACTATAAAGAAGGCCGCCCTGCACACACACTATAAAAATCTTGTAGCTATTTAAAAAAAAAAAACTCTATAAATATCTCTCCTATAAAACTACAGAGATCTTGGTTAAAACCGTTTTTCATAATAATTATCAAAGTTTTATATGTACTTAAATTTAAATCAAAATATTATTTACTAGATGTACCCGGTGCGCTTCGCTACCCCCTCGTTATAAAATAAAACTCCTATTTTAAAATTTAATGACGATCGGTACAGTAGTTAAGACTATATTACGATTTTTAATTTTTCTAAAAAGGGGCGTGGTCCCACCCACTTTTCTCCTGGTACGTATTCCAAATTATGCCAATACTATACGTACCAAATATCATCGACGTAGGTCAAAAAATGCCCATAATATGGCGATTTAAATTTTTGGGTTATATGGGCGGTGACACGCCTCTTTTTCCAATCAAAACTTCATATAGCCTATGTCACCCGCCTGAATATTCTGAAGATTCCCTGAAAATTTCATAAAAATCGGCCCAGCCGTTTTTGAGCCTATTCATTTCAAACAAACAAACAAACAAACAAACAAACAAAAAATCAACTCTTTCCTCTTTATAATATTAGTATAGAAGTATAGATAAACCCTTTATGGTTATTTTATTATTCTTTTGTCATTTTATTGATTTTTTTCCCCGATTTGTTCATTATTTTTGGATATTTTTCCGTTTTCCAACTTTTTTCCGCTCTGATGCCTTCTAAACGGATTTTAATATATATTTGCAGTTTTAATTTTTTTTTTGTTTCGGCATATTTTTCTGTTTTAGTGATTTTTATTTTTTTTTCTTGTTTAAGTAATTTTATTTCGCTTTAGTTTGGCTTTGCGGTTTTTGTAAAGTTTCACTTATTTTTTTCATTTACATTTCCTCCGCTTTAGATAGCGAATTTTAAATAATTGTTTTAATTTTAGCGATTTTGTTCCATTTCGGACTTATCTTTCTTCTTGGTATTTTCCAGTTTTTTTTCCTTGGACAATTCTTTTATTTAGTTTTAGTAACGTTACTCTGCAATTTTAACCTCAGAGGTTTTTCCATTATTGGTGATTTTATTTAATTTTTTTTTTAATTTTGATAATTTTTTCCCGATTGAGCGAATTTCCCAGTTATAATGCTTTCATCGATTTATGTTCATTTGTGCGTTTTTTTTTTGTAAGAAATTTTTATGTTTTTTATATTGTCTTTTTAGCGTGTTTTTCAGTTTGGGTTTTTTTTTCTATTTCTTTACATTTCAATAATCTTCCGCTATGATTTTTTACCGTTTTCTCACTTTTTGAATTTTTTTTTTTCGATTTTGTCATGTCGGATAATTCTTTGGCCCTACGTACTTATTTTTGCTTTTTCACTACTTTTTTCACGATTTTTTCAAATATGGTTGTTATATTGTTTTTCGACATTTTCAAGTTTTTTATTCAACGATTTTTCTATTTTGGCTTTTTTTTTTAGTTTTGAAATTTTTTCTAATGAAATATTTTTTGAGTTTCAACGATTTTTGTCGCCTTTCGATTTTCTTCGACTTTTGTATTGTGTTTTTTTTATCATTTGGGTGCTTTCCCTAAAGTGAAATGTTTTATTCCGCTTTACGTAGTTTTAGCTATTATTTCCCAAAAAATTTTAATATGCAACAATTGCAAAGTTATTAGCAATTCTTAGTTCATGTTCTTATCATAAATATGTTCATGGTTGAATATAATATTATTGTTGCATACCACATCCATTGTCTTTGCTGGTGCGCTACAAATTTTCAACTTAGTTTTTCGCTTCTATTTTATTAAATTTAGTTTATGTTATATTTTCTCAAAAGATCTATGGCAACCGCTTAGCAAATTAGGATTAAATTTTGTAGGCAGATATCATATGTCCTATATTAAGATATACTTATAAGGGGTGAAAACGGGAGAAATTAGTACTTTTTGTAAATTTTGTTTTTCTTAATAAATTTTTAGGGGATAAAATAAATACAACCTGGTACTTTTGGAACTTTTTATTTATTGAAATTGTTTTCAGTGATTTGCACTTTTTAGGGGATAAAATAAAGAAAAGCTGATAGTTTTGGTACTATTGAAACAATAAAATACGTTGTACTTTCTAGGGATTAAAATGAGTAAAACTTGGCACATTTGGTGCTTTTTGCTTTTAGTAATTGTGTTTTTTAGTGGTTTAAATTTTTTGGAACTTAATTTTTTTTCAGACTCATTAAATACCTCCTAAGCTATAAAGTAAAAAATTCTTTATATCCAGGGCAAGTTTAAATAAGCACAAAATTTAAGAAAAAAAGCAAGCAAAAAAGCACAAAATAAACGAAAAATAAGCCCAAGAATAAGCAAAAAAAGCTCAAATATGCTTCCAAAAATTAAGCAATGTACCCACTTTTCATTTATTTTATTAAATAATTTTTTATTTCAAAGCACAATCATATGTTTTTTTTTTTAGATTTTCAAAAAGAAAAAATCGATTATGGCATAAAACTGTAGAATAAATTGAAAAAACTTATTCAACATCATTGGATGTAGTAGGAGCGAACTTAAACAATAATAATTCGCTTGGAGAGAGCGAATCAATGTATTCATCAGCTTCGCTTTTGTTTAAAAAAATATTATTTTTAATTTTAACTAATGTTTGAATGTCAACGTTTCGATACATAACTTTGTTGAACTTTTCAAAAAATATTTTGTTTCCCAAAATTTTCTTCCACTTTTTCTATAATAGACAAATTTTCTTTTAAATAAAGTTCTCTTCTTTCTAGTTTGATTCTACTTCGGCAAATACACTCAAAATTATCTTTTATGTACGGGAGATCAGATTTTAAAGATGCATTTTTAAATAGAGCTTTTATACATTGATTCCACATCATCATCGGAAAGTGCATTTAACACATTGCAAATTTCTGTATAGTTGTCACAATAATAAATAACACCTTTAAGCCAATCTAGTTTGAAATGTCAAGAGTTAAAGAATAGAAAATTGCATGTGTGAAAAAAGGACAAACTTTTGCTTTTAATTTGCAACAGAAATATTCAAAAATTTTTTTCAAGGGCTGCCAAAGTGCTTTATAAGCAAATTTAAGCAGAGTATATCAAATAAAGCAATTTTGCAAAAAAAGGTACAAAATAAGCGAAATAAAGCTTTTCCAGCAAAAAGCTTAAAAAACTTGCCCTGTTTATATCTTTAAATTTTATTTATTTGTTGCGGGTTAACAATATCTAAATATATATTTCGTTGGTTGGCATACCAACTCATCAGTAGATGTTTACCATTTATGTTTAAAAAGTTCCAAAGCTCATCTATTTATACATAAACTTACAAACAGATTTGCGAATTACAAAGCATTCTTTATATCTTTATAATTTTTATATTTATCAGTCTGCTGGCTGTAAAAAAAATATACAAGTGAATCTGCACCTGTGAACACTGAGAGATAAATTAAAAAAACCAGAATAGATACCAGGCCTTTTAATAAGACATGTGTTAATCAGATAAGAGTAGGAGATTAACCAGAATTTAAATCAAGAATTTAAAAATACCAGCGTTGCTATAGGGAAAAAGTGTTTTAAATCAAAACACAAATTTAAACCACTATTAACCGCAAACTCTTGAGTCATTTACTACAATTATGTTAAAGATTTAGTGCTTATTAAACAATAGTTATGCTGTTGTTGTCTTGAGTCTTAAGGGTGGTGCATGTCAATTATGGTTAAAAGAAAATAACTAGATATTTGCACAAAAAGACTATATACTGACGTCGTTGGTTTTTATTTCTTTTATTTTTTTTTTTCTACCAAAGTTGAAAGACTTTCATAATGATTGTGATGTTATTACAGATACGTGGGAAATACTATATTGTTGTAGTAAAATAATGCAAATAAAAAAAAAATAATTAAAATTCAAAGAAAAACAATAGTAAACAGAGCAAGAAAACCAAGACCATTGCGAAAAAGCAAAATAAATAATAAATCAACTTTAAATAAAGAAATAAACACAAAGAAACATATACATATGTATGTTTCGTATACGAAACATTTTAAATGTATAAGTGTGTCTGCGTATAAACAAATTTAAGACACTAACAAATACCCTACACCACAAATTTAAAACTATTACCAAATAAAAGCTTTTCCAATAGCGATGATATGATTTAGAAATGACGTTTCGGCCATCATGACATATTATGAACTGTCATTTGTTTTTCATTGCATTCAGTATTGTTTACAATTTCATCATGGAGAGACATAAGCAAGAACAACGTTTACAAATTATTCAGTTTTATTATCAAAATAATCGTTCACCAATTGAAACTTTTCGTGACGCTTTTGCCATTTTTATGGTCGTAATAATCGTCCAAGTGTGCTCGCTATACGTCGAATTGTTGAAACTGTCGATTCTGGTTTCTGATTTCTGGTAAATTGACAGTTTGGTGTGGTTTTTGGTCTGGTGGAATCATCGGTCCGTACTTCTTTCGAAATGAAGCTGGTAAAACCGTTACTGTCAATGGAGACCAGTATAGATCGATGATAACCAACTTTTAATGGCTGAAATTGGAAGAAGTAGATATTGACAACATTTGGTTCCAACAACACGAGGCTACGTGCCACACAGCAAATGGAACAATTGAATTATTGCGAGAAAAGTTTGGAGATTCGATTATTTCAAGAAATTGAGATATTGAATGGCCTCGAAGAAGTTGTGATTTAACACCATTAGACTATTTATTGTGGGGTTATTTGAAGTCATTGGTCTTTCGAAATAAACCAGACTCTCTTCAAGCTTTACAAGTCAATATTGAACGTATAATAGATGACATACGACTTAATTTAGTGGAAAAAGTGTTCGAAAATTGGGTTAATCGAATTCGTTCCTGCAGAAGAAGTCGTGGAGGCCATTTGAATGACGTTTTATTTAGAACTTAATTGTATCGATTGTATTTCATATAAAAGAAAAAACTTTTGAATTTCGTTCACAATAAATGTGTTTTTTTTAAAGAAATCTTATCACTCTTATTGCAAAAACCTTTATAAAGGCAATGATTCATATGTATCTTCAATCTTATCGATCCGATAGCAAAATTATTTATAATAAAATAATGTAATGCTGATCTCAGATTTTTTTTACTTTTATCAGTTAAAATTAAGAAAACTATCGTGGTCCTCGTCGAACAAACTGTCAACGGTTTTCTGGCACTTGATAGGTACGAAAATATCCATAAACAATTTAAGCTTTTAGAAAGCTATTTAACTAAATTGAAATAATTCATTGAGGAATACAGTTGTGAGAGTCTAACAACGATAGAAGTTTCTAAATTTCCGAAATAAAAACTGCATACCGTTAATTGTTTTTTTTTTTAAATTTAATTATTAAAAACTTACACAGAGAAAATAATAACTTTTTTTCCAAATAAGTAATTAATCAGAAAACATGAAACTTTTAATTGATTTTTTAATCGAATCAACAATTGTTTTAATTGACTTTGTTTTCTATTAAAACAACTAAAGAATTTGTTTATGCCAATTACTCATATGGAACTTAAATTAGTCTTTCTTCATTTTTGCAGATTGATTTATCACTAGGTTTTTTTTTAAATATATTAATTAAATTTTTTTAATAAAAGTTTTCAAAATTTAAAGTATTTTCAATTAATTCGGTAAAAATAACTTTACGATTTTCGTGATTGCTTAAGAACTAATTAATTTTTTTAATGAATCTTCGTAGTTCTTAATTAATTATTGCTTCTATATTTTTTTTTGGGTATGTATTCTGTTATCGGTATGATAGGAGTGCCTGCGCTTATCTATCAGATAGATTATCACCAGTTCAACCCTTGACGAAGCAGAGCAGAATTTTATACAATAAATTGTGTGAACTTCCGTAAAAACAAGTTTTAAGACAGAAACAAAATATTTATGAGGTAGAGCAATGAGTAAAATGTTTGACTTGAAATCACAACAACAATTTAAAGTGTAACGAGTTCAATGCCCAGCATAGACAGAGAATTTCTATTATATATATGTTAAATATTAAGTTTTTCAAAAAAATATATTTTTTGAGCCATAGTGGTAAATAATTGCCAAAGTAAAAGTAGTGATGAGTATATTTAGTAGCAGCTGTATTATTTTTGCAAATATTTTTCTTTTTCTCTGATCAGATTTTTCTAGTCTCAAGGAAACTATTCAAATGCCTTCATACTAGTGCTGGAAATTTCTGATACATTTAATGATTCAATACTTTTAGGCAACGTTGTGAATCATTTATCACAGAGTTCAGTTATCAAAGGATTTAGTTATAAAAATATAACTCCGAAGGTAATGAGTATCTTCTTTCGAGTATTGAGTACTCGATACTCGTTACGCACCTACTACTCAATACCTTACTATCACTCCCCGATAATTAAATTTATCTGATCTCTTTAATATTTATACCATAATTATGGTACCCCAAATAGATCACGTATTAATCGTGTACTCGCGGCAGAGAGAAGAAGCTGATCTGTGACAGGAGCGTAGCCAACATTATTGACTCGTTACAGCATCAGTGCAATGTGTGTATGTGGTATTTCGCTGTTCCAAAGTTTAAATTATAAACTTGTTCCCGAATTTCACTATTTATTTGCAAACAACAAGATCTTCATTAATATCTTAATAATTTATGCTCGATATTTGCATAAAATGGATGATGCACTGGAGTACTCCCATTTTCACCACTCATAGGACGAGTACCTATAATAGATAATTGGTACACAATATAACGTCGTGTATGTTGAATATTACAGGGTGCTTTATTTCACTCATGGCCTAAGCCAGTGACTAGCAAACTAATGAACCGCATAGCAGATAACTCCCCACCCCATGAATGTGAAATGGATGAAAGAAAATTGAAATGAGAATAATTTAAACAAACAAATAAAGAAAAATACAAGTACTCAAGACACAAGGCAAAAAAAAAAAAAAAAAAAAAAACACACATCACAACATCTTTCTTCTAGTGAAAGACTCTGATGTAAAGAATGGGAAACAAAAACAAGGCGCGGTTGTACCGAAAACATAATGATAAGGGATTTGTAAACAAAAAAAAAATTAATTAAAAAAAAAATTATGTAGTTATTGAAAATTTTTTTAAGCAATAAAAAAGAAGATAAATAGAAAAAAAAAATTCAAATTTATTTTTACCTTAAAATTTTGCAACGTACATTCACTTGAGGAGGAGACTAAAAAGAAGTCTCATTCTTCTCTTCTTGATGCTGATTCTTTTGTTTCTGTTTTTTTGTTTTTTCACTTTGGCTGGGTGGTTGTTTTTCAGAGTTGCTTGGGTTGGATGTCGCAGCAAGTTGAGTGTTACACAGTGGCAGGCAAATACAATTTCTAATCTAATTTCTGTTGTAGTTATCGTTGTTTTTTGTTCGCTGATGTTTTCACAATTTATTAATGTTGACAATTAATTGCTGGGCTATTTCACTCACCATAAATTTGGTTTTTGCTTTTCGTATTTTGAATTTCATTCCACATGATTATAAAACAAAAAAAAAATCATAATTTGGTGGTGGCAAATTTTTATTGTGTATTTCCTTTTAATTCATTTCAAAAATTTTGCACTGCTAGAAATTTAGGGCTGTTAAGCAAAACATGATTTTTGTTTTAACTTGTTATAATTTTGATATAATTTCATATGTATATTTTTCTCAATTTATATATTTATCTAAGCACAAATGTATTTATTTTTTAATTAAATTCTATTTTTTTTTTAAATATTTGAACTCCATTTAAAATCATGCCTTTTCTCTTACTCGTTGGCTTTTTATATATATTTTTTTATTCCAATTCTATCAGACTCTCCTTATTTTGTAAGGATATTTGGCATTGAATGCCAAACACCAACAAACACTTAAAATCTACACCCATACACTGGCATTTACATATGTTCACACAGATATACAGGAAAACACGTTTGTAGTAGGCTTCTTTTTTTAATGAGCTTGTTTGTTTTTGCTTTTATGATTGTAGTTTTTGTTCTTTTTTTGTCGTTATGCCGTCGACTACAAGACATCAGAGCCAGCCAAACGAAACTGGCAAGAAGAACACAAACGCGAATAAAACCATGAAAAGGAAACGAGCAAATAAACAATCACACAAACACACGCATTTAATAATGAACAACAAGAACAGAAGACGACAAAAAAGAAAACTCCAATCAAATCAATATTAATATTTCACTCTATCTGCAATTTTTAATTTTAGAAACTTTTTTATTTTAATATTAATAAAAATAGTTTCCATGTTAACTTGTTTTCACAGAAAATTACTTAAAAAAAAAGAAAAATTCACTTAAAATTTAATATAATATATAACGCGTACCGTCGCCAATTCGATGCGTCTTCAATCGTGCTTTGTTCATTTTACAATACAGACAAACCAAGGCAGCCAAAGGTCTGGCCATCTACTAGATACAAAGCCGCCTTGGTAAGAAAAAAAACGCACTTTTAAGATAGATTTTATGCCTGTTCCCAATTGAGACTGCAGATAGAAAAGAGACAACTACAGGCGTATGCTCAAAATAACAGTTCATTTTCCGCATGACATTTCATGCATTTCCCACGCTATTGTGAATTATTGAGAGCAACTAAGAGAGTTTACTACTCAGCTGTTTTATGTTTTGGTAATAAATTTTGAACATACACATGTACACTAATATTAAGCAAAACAAACCAGTGGTGTCAACACTTAGAATTGAAATTAAACTAAAGAAGAGCTTATATCGCTCATTGGCTAATACAACGTCATAACTAAAAATTTATCATTTTAGAGTTAATCATACAGAATTGTTCGCCATTTAATTCTTTATATTGTGTACTCGTTTCATCTTTATGACTTTTGTCGTTCCACGTTTTAAGAAAATAAATAAATTAGATATTTTTCTAGATGGTGAGAACGAGTCAAAAACTTCAACTTCGATTATCTCCAAATGGATGTTTTTGAGTTATGACGTTCTATTAGTAAATGAGCGATATGATAAATGTTATCTCAAAAGAGTTTTTCGGTGATAAAATTTTTACGCCACCATATATGTGAACTCTTAAATGTCTTTCATTAATTGTATATTAAAATCTTAATTTGTATATTCTTCAATAATTTCAATACATATTTTTAAATAAAAAATTAAGTAAAGTAAAATCTATTTAACTAATAGGGAAGATTATTTTTTGTGAAGAACTTTATGGCAACATTATTCAACCGATTTTGCTAAAACTTATATCAAATTTTAAATATTTATACACAAATGTGAACAAAATATTGTTGGTTACTCTGGGTTTAGTATATCACGAGCTAAAAGCATTTAAACTTGCTACGAATACATGCACAATGTTAATTACGCATGCACTCGAAAGTTGCCAAAAACCAAACACTCTAAGAGAAAACAGTGCCTAATAAATACATAATAAAATATAACAAAATTAATAAGATATCTCTATGGTTTTTTTTTTCAAGAAGGAAGTCTTATTATTTTAATAAGGAAAACCTTATTGAAAAAAAACAATAAGATGGCCTAATAAAATCAAGAAGAAAACTTTTTTGAAAAAAAAAAACAATAAGACGACCTAATGAAATCAATAAGAAATCCCTTTTATTTACAATTCATATGAAAACCTTATAGAATCAAGAAGTTTTTCTCTATGGATTGTTTTTTTGGTGCCAAAAATAACCGAAAATGGGTAAAAAAATTGTAAATAACAAGTTTTCTTCTTGATTTTATGTGGTTTCCTTATTGAAAAAATTAATAAGATTTACCACATAAAAACAATAAGGAATCTCTTCGAAAAAATCTTCACTTCTTTCTGCTGGGATACCCCTTAGCCTAAAAGCGTTTCATAGAGAAAATCTTATTGATTCTATTAGGCAGTTTTGGCTCTGTGTACATTTCTTTTTCTTCAACTAGTTTTTCGGAGAAAGTAGCATCAATAAGAATTTCTTTTTACTTTGTTTGTATGTGGAAGAATTGTGGGAATGTTAACCCACCAGCGAACACTCCATTTTTCTTTGTCTCACTTTGAGTTCAATGCATGCTAGCTTTCAAAGTGTACAACGAAGTGATCGAGACGTCTTTTCATAAATTAAGCTAGATTGTATATGATCTGACTACTACTACCTTACAATAGGCGCGTTCAGCAAAAAAAAACCTGCTACTAAAGAGTTTATCTGTATCAGCTTTTTATTTGTTTAATTTTTAAAACGATGAGCTCACTTTTTTTTGTTAAAAATTATAAAATAAATTTGACTTTTCTATAAAAACTATTAACTTTTATTGTGTAGATAAATTTCATTATTTTTATTTGTTAATTAAAATTTTAAAATATAATATTTCATTCAAAAGTCAAACTAAGCTGATCAAAGTAAATTTATACAAGTACGTGCAAGTACATATTTTCATTGACTATTTTAAAATTTTTTTAATTTTTTCTCTACACAATTCGGATGAGCAGAGCTGTGAAAGAATGATTGAAATTTGGTTTTTAATTCAAAATGCTTTACAAAACATTTAATTGACTAATTTTACACAAAATGTAAATTAAATTAAAACACGAATGCATTCCTCATGAATTAAAAATTCTCGAATGCCTTCATATCACTAAAAAGATTAATTGAATTAAATTTTGAGTGAAATCATTGGTGATTTAAAGAAAAGCAAGTGTATTACACTGTTTTCACTAGAATTAGGATCATTATTAAAAAACTATTGAATGTTTTAAAAAAAAATTTCAAAAGCGTTTATGATTCGTAGATTCATTCAAAAAGGAATCGTTCCCTTACAGCTCTGCTAATAAGCTTTTTTTGACAATTGTACATTTATTTTACACAAACAAAAAGCCTATTGTTTTTTTTTTTTATTTTTCAAGTGATTGCCGAGATGCATGTACTTGATGTTCATATAATTTGGAACTGATATATCGTAAAATCATGAAATGTATCGTACTTTTTTTTTTGCTAACCAAAATAGTGAGCCCTCACACAACATGTTCACTCATCGTTCAGTAATGAAATCGTTGATCTGATTGTTGCGCAACAGCTGTGTAGCAAACAGTGTCTGCTGAACGCACCCAATGTATTTTCAGAAATATTGAGCATTTGTGTTCAGCATTTCGCTTACTTTGGGTACAAGTTGGAGGCGATCATTCTACAAAAGTGGCAATACATTTTTAAATGTGTGCATTACTTTCGCCGCTGGGAAAGGAGCAAAAGAGTTCTCAGTAAATTGATTTCGCCTATTGGATATTCTGTTTTTACATTTAGCTGATCTGTTTTATTATTAAACCATGTGAGTTAATGTAAATATACAATTGAATAATTGTACTTCAGGTTGTTGTTTGGCTTTTTTAAAAAGAATTTTGATGATAATTTATGATTGGGCCCGGCCTTTAGTTATTCTAATTAATAATTATAAGTTGTGGGCTTCATTCTCATATAATTTATCATATCTTATGATTATAAATATATTATAGCAGAAATTATAAAAAAAATGATAAATTGACAACACAGTATAAAAGTATTTAAAAATAAAAGAGAATACGAATAAGAGAGCACACTGACTGACATCTGATGGTTTTTACGTAAAGAGTAAAAAAAATATTTACAATTAATAAGAAATTCTAATTAGTTTTAGATTTTGTTGCACAAATTTTGATCACATTTTAAATGAAGAAAATAATCTATTAAAATCTTTTGATCAATTAATACACACTCATAATTCTAAATTCTTTTATTAATTTATAATCAATTCATTGGACAACACCTAAACACTAAACTTTTACTGGAGTTGTTTTTGTAGACGGCACACTTCTTAACAACTGACTAATCAAACTCTGAATTGAATAATTTTGTACAATTCTCTTTTGTTGCTTATTTTTCATAGTTTGACGTTTCTAGTTTTGTGAGTATGTATGTTTTTTTTTTTTTTTAATTTAGGGCTTGTCAATTGTAGTTGAATCTTTAGTGATTTGAATGTGTTAGATGCAGATATGTCATGTTTGTTTTTATACACAATGTTGCCAGAACGGCTGAGTTATTGTTTCTGTTAAGATGTTAACAGCATGTACTTAATTAAATTATTCTTCTAAACAAATAAGTTCCAGTTTTATCGAATTTTTTGTTTTGGTTCTATTTAAAAAAAAATTCAATTAATAACAGTTTATAGTTATGAATATTATTCTAGTCCTTAAAACAATAATTTTTTCCTTTATAAAATAAAATCTTTAAAATTGTATTCTGCATTTTCGAGTGTTTGGGAAATATCCATGAGTTACATTAAATGTATCTTTAAAAAGTCGATTTCTTAAGTTGAAATTATCTGGCACTCTTTTGTTGCCGTACGAACAAAATTCGAAATCATTCACAATGTTTTTTGGAAGGAATGAAACACTCAATTTGTATATTTTGTTTGCTTATAGCCAGCGTTGTCAACTTGGTGCGTTTCGCACCTTTTTTGGTGCTTTTCTAAATGTTTTGTGCGAAAAATATCTGAGTTGGTGCGTGGTGCGCTTTTTTTTTAATTTTGGTGCGTTTTTTTAATTTTGGGTGGCTCCAAAACATATTAAAACACAATGTTTTGTTTCAGTATGAGAAAAAAGAATTTTGTACAAAAAATACAACTGTTTCAATACCATTTCATTCAATTGTGTACAATTTTTACATTCAATTTTACAGACCATAATAAGAGCAACCATTAATGATGTTTAAGAGGTACTAAAACACATTCACGAAAACCGTTAAACCGTCTTGTTGTTATAGATAATTTGCAACATTTCATTATAAGAAATTTGTTTTCCCTTTTAGATTTTCAGAGTACATAATTGTTTGTTGTCGTAAAAGTTGCTGTCAATTGTGTTAAAGAGCTTAGCAAAAACAAAGTATTCTCGAGACTAGCGATCATTGTTTGATTTTTATAAAATGCATAAAAAATGCGTTTATATAAAGTGTTGTAACACTAAAATTAATAAAATTTCTATTTACTAAAAGAAATATTTAAAGTTAGTGTCAATAATGGAGTCTAAAAAAGGAGATCATAAGCGAAATACAAAAAGATTTGGGAATCACAATGTGAGTTTAAGCAATGGATTCGGCCTTGACCAAATAATAACACAAAAGCAAGTTGTTTATATTGCAAATGCGATATCACGCCTAAATATCCAACCTTGTTCGGCATGCTGGAACACGGAAACATATTACAGCTTTAAGCCCATTTAGCTATAAACGACATCAAGAATCAACATTGTACAAAATGTTTTATCCCATTACAAATATGTTGTCATACCATTAGAAGTATAATTTGAATCCGATGTCGAAACATTATCTAGTATTGAAAAAGGGTGAATGATTCACTTCATGCAATGGCACAATATTATATCAACATTAGAATTTTGGACTAAAGTAAAATGTTTGTAAAGACGCAAAATTAATTCAATAAAAATTTTCAATAAGAAAAATATCTGAACTTGGTGCGTTTTTTGTTAAATGGAGCGTTTTTTTCTCCATTTTGGTGCCTTTTGAAATTTCAAAGTTGACAACGCTGCTTATAGCTTAGACATCAATCGAAACTAACAAAAAAAAAAAATATTTGGCTGCACTGGCTTTTAATAGAGGATATAGTTGAAGTCGTTTTACAGTTAAGAGCTAATAATAACAGTATTTGTATACACAAAATACTTACCGCTACTTAACACTGTACATATATGTTGAATTTAAATAGTTATGTTAAAAGTAGAGTAGGTTTCACTAAGTTTTTAACCTTTTCATTGTTACTGCAGTGCATCACAGTAGACCATATTCACGAGAAGAAGTTAAAAAAATGTAATCCATAACTTTGAATTGTATTGGAGTTTAGGTACGATGTTTTTATGTTTCCTAAAGGTATAGAGAATTAATATAAAATAAATTTTAATTTTGAATAGAATCATACTAATAACTTATAATTAAATTTATTAATATTATAAATGTGAATGTAAGTTTGTTTGTTGCGTTTTCACGCAAAAACTACTAAACCGATCATCATGAAACTTTGTACACATATTCTTGGAGGTATTAGAAGTAACATAGGATACTTTTTATTACGATAGATAAAAAAATTGTTTGTCAAAAGATCTTGAATTCTTGCTACTTCAACGCCATCTAGCATTCCAGTAATGAAGCTCCAACCCTGAGTGCTGTAATACCGTCGCACTGTATGTATGTAGTATGGCTGTAGTATGGCTTTAATGCGAGCGAAGCCGCGGGTAAAAGCTAGTTTTAATATAAAAGTGATATTTCAAAATATTCTTACAAAAGGTTGTTCTTTTCGCACAATGTTAATTGACAGACAAGTTTTTTATTCCACTTAATTGGTGCCTTCTATGTTTCAGTGTGTGACAAATTCAATCACGGGCGAGGTACAGGTACACAAACATCTCGTTAGGATTCTTGAAACGATATGTGCACATTGTGATTTTTTTTGGTCAGTATAATTCATGAACGGTATTCACAATTGGGAGAGTTGTGTGCATATTTCATCAATTCGGGTCTGTAGGAAATGTGAAAACACCTCTGAATGTTCGCCCAGTTTGTTCTGGGGAAAACATTGCTGGTGTTCACTACAACCTTGACTCGTAGTCGTGCCCAACAATTAAACATCTCATGAGCATCTCTGATGCAAATTTTTAATAAAGATTAATTTACACGGTTCAATTGGCTCAAGAACTAAATCCTACTGACCATTTCAAGCTTCGTCAATTCATGTCATGGTTGGTTGAAAAGAAAGGAGTGAGTGGTGACGTTACAAAGAAAATCATCTTTAGCGACGGGGCACACTTTCACCTCAGTAGATTCGTTAAAAAACAGAATTTATGCATTTAGGCAAATTATAACCCGCGAGTAATTGTTGAAAAACCGATGCATTCACAAAGAGTGACTGTTTGGTGCAGTTTATGGGTTGGCGGCATCATCGGGCCATACCTCTTCGAAAATGAGGCCGGCCAAGCCGTTACCGTGAATGGTATCCGCTATCGCGAATGATACCAGACGTGTTGTGGCCAGAAATTAAGGATATGGACCTGAACGATATGTGGTTCGAACAGGAGAGTGCCACTTGTCACATAGCCATTGAAACAATGGCTCCTTTGCGCTAGAAATTCAATTGCCGTGTTATTTCTCATCGTGGCGATGTTAATTGGTCGCCACGATCATGTGATTTGACACCGTTCGACTTCTTTCTTTGGGAATATTCAAAAGAAAAAGTGTACGTCAATAAGCCAAGAACAATTCAATAGCTAAATGATGAGATAACATGACATTGAATCTCAATTATGTCACAAAGTCATTGAAAATATAGACGATATGATAAATATATGCCACCGAAGCCGTGGCGAGCACTTGACCGATATATTGTTATCACACATAAAAAGATAGATCCTTCTATCACAATTAAAAAGTATTTAAATAATTCTCTAAAAACTTTTTGTTTCACATATTTACAATTAACATCGTGCGTTTTGGTTGGACAACCCTTTATAAGAACCTATTTTTCCAAATAGTTTAAGCCCTGCAAACTTCTTAGTTCTTAAACTCACAAGTAAAAGAGGTTAGATTTTTTGAAACCGCCCGAGTTAGAATATTATTTCTTAATAAGCAAACGTAAATCTTACCTAATATTGGTTTCATTTTACCCTAAATAGAAAAAAAGTTTAAATAAAAAGTCGTTTGTTTGATCAATTTTTTTTAGAGAAGTAACATTTAGACTCGATTTAGACACGCAAAGTTTACACTGACAAAGTTTCTTAAACTTTCTCTTAAAGTTTGTTTGGTGTTCAGATACAAAAAGTATTGTTGTAAAAATTTTGTTTATCCTTTTGTGACCGTTATTAAGTTTTTGATGTTTTGCATTTGGTGTTTAATGTGCTCCCCGTAAGTCTTTTTACCACTCTCTACTGTAAACTCAATACTTTTCAAAGTAAACTTTGTGTGTCTAAATGAGGTCTTAGGAATAGTGTTACAGTGTGGTAAAAATGTATAGAAGGAATCTCAATTCCTTTCTCAGCTATTGCACGTTTTGTGAAATTTAGAGCAGCGTTCCACTGCTCCTTAACACCAGAAGATGCTTTCACTTTTAAAGATAATTCTCTCACAATTATAATTGAGCAGGAAATTTTAATTAACTTTTGTTCTTTTTTAATGTTTGTAAAGTTATAACTCTATCACTTGTTTATGCATTTTTGAAAATATTACACAGACAAATACTCGTAAATAAATTCCAAACGTACATAAAACAATCACAAGCGATTTCAAATACAGTGAAAGCTCTGATAAGCGGACACCTTCCTTCGGCGAAGATTTTGTCCGCGAAGTGGAGATATCCGTTTTTTGGAATGGCATAAAAAATAATTTTTAGATTTTTGTTTAATGTACCTATGAAAAGTAATATTATTTAGGCTTAAATTCAGTTTTTATTGAATTAATGAAAATTCAAAATTACTAAGAGTTTTTTTTTATGTTGAAAATATCATTACATCCAATTGGTTTTTTTAGCAAAACGTATCAGTACCGATTTCAAGGCCGCTTCACCTCTCATCAGCGTTCAGTTGTCCATTTTTACAATTTTCGTAAAGTGGATACTAATTGGGAAGAATATCAACTATTTAACCAAGTTTTCAACAGAAATAGAATACGAGAATTAATTTTTAATTCATTTTTATTCTACATTGAAACAGTGCTGGTTAGTACGAAATTCGCCCATCACTGGTTGGAAATTACTAACAATCAACACAAACTCATAGTCCGTTATCATCAAAGTATACTACTCTGTAATTTAACGTTTTTTCTTTTTTTTTTTACTCTATATTAGGGAGTTTCACATTTTACTGTGGCTCTTCTTATAAGGGTATGTAGCTCGTGGCCCAGATGAATTAATATTTTTATGTTATTACGAATAAACGTAATTATTCAATAAAACTGAACTTGACCCTAATAATATTACTTTTTATATGTACATCAATATAAATTCAAATAATAATTAGGTTTATTCGTAATAATATAAAAATACTAAATAAAAATGTTTATTTCATTAGAATTTAAAATTTATTTTTTCCCGTTATTGGTATTGAACATAGAGCCAAATGTTTGTAAAACATCGCCTTAGACAATCCGGCCAAGAATAAAAAAAAGCACTTTATATTATATGTGTTTATTTCTGGTATTGAACAGACGCAGCTAAAATGGTAATTAATCCTTTTTGGAATTCATTCAACTACAATGTGGATTAAAAGTTTTAATCACAACTTGTACACAAAGTAATCCTAAAATATGTACATTTTGTGAAATTTTTTTGGTTTATTTAGGGTCGGCCAAAAGATATAAAAGCAATTTGATAAAACAATTTTCACCTTAGAATTTTTAAAAATACTTAAAAAATTTTGCAAGAATTTTTGTATTCATAGATTATGAACACAATAAACTTGGGTCTGAAAAATTGTTTCGGTTCATACATTTGCTAGGGCCTTTCTGCATGAGACCAAAGCTTACTTTTGTTATTTAGTGAACATGATCTTGTTGCAACTTTATTTTATTTACTTGTATTGTTTTTACAACTAACTGCTTACAATAATTTTACAATATTTTAAGAATATTTTCAAAGTATAAAGGTATCTTTTAAATTTCTTTGATTCCTATAACATGCTGCAAAATTACTAAAATAGTTTTTATCCGGATTGACTTAATTTCTTTTTATGTATGTATGTACATTTATTTTTTGTAAATTTCAGGTATGAACATACATACATACATACATATGCAAGAACTTCAGACAAATTTTGTGGCAAGTTAACTATAAATTTCAGTTTACATTTTATCTCCTTTAATATTATATTCAGTTTTAAAGTTGCACTTGTGTATTTACAAAATATAATAACAATTACCAATAGAAGGTATAATATTGCAAACACTTAAAATGCACATAAATTATTAAACGAGTACAAGTTTTTAAGTATTTTAACTTAAAAAAAAAAAAAAAATAAAATAAATAATTTTAAAGAATAAAGTTTTCATATGATCCATTGTTGTTGGTTGTTGGTTCTTGTTGGTTGGTTGCCTGCTTACTTAAGGAAAGAAATTACAAAAATAGAAATAAAATAAATGTTGGTTTACAGGACATTTTAAATGCTTGAAAAATTTATGATTCAATTTAAAACATTTGTGTTTTTTCTTAAATTTGTATATTTTTATTATATTTTTCCTACCAAAAAAATTTGTTTGGGAATTATAAAAAAAAGAATATTGGATAAAAATAATAAATTTTGCAAAGAAAAGATAAAGAAAGATAAACTTATAAAAATAACAAAGAAAATATGTTTTCTACATAGAATTTGGTTAAAAAGTAATTTTTTGTTTTAGACTCGTAAGGTTGTCACTTTAGGTTCAGAATTTAAAGCTAATTCACAACGATTTTGTTCCAAAGCGATAAATCTTTATGATCTTTTATGTCAAACTATTTATCAAGATCAAGAAAATATGATGTAACAATTTTCTAATACTAAAGGCTGGCATTATAAACAAGTTTAAAATAGAAAGAAATTAATTTTACAATAACACCTCAATTTAATTTTTTTTTTGGCACATACATACGTACTATACGTTTTGCGTTTTTTTTTTGTCAGATAAAACAAATTTTTTTTAGAGTTTAAAAATTATTTCAGATATTCTACCTTGTCTGCACGATAGTCCACGACTACCACCTGCTTAAAAGGGTGTTTTTTATAGAAGTATAAAAATTTAAGTTAGCAACACGTTTTTAACTGGCGGCCATTTGGTCAAGTGATTTATGTTTAGTTTGGTTTGACATTTCAATATGAATAGACTGACGCCTGAACAACGTTTCCAAATTGTGCAAATTTATTTTGAAAATCATGGTTCTGATCGAAATACGTATTGCGCACTACGACCATTTTACTGTCAACCTAATAGTCCATCAGAGCAATTAATTCGATTAATTATGGAACGTTTTTGCACCTCGTTTACTCTAAATGATAATACGTATCGATAAAGACATCCCATAGTGTGTTTAGAAGAAGTCATTGCTGCTGTAGAGCGAGACGTAGCGAAATACCCGAATCAGTCTATTCGCCATCGTGTACAGGAATTGGATATGTGTCCATCGACTTAACGAAAGATTTTGCGGGAAAATCTTGGTTTGCGTGCATACAAAATCCAACTCGTGCAAGTTACACAATTGGGCCCAAAACAAGATTGCCGTTGATCCCCATTTGCGTAAGCGAATTTTGTTAAGCGATGAAGCTCACTTTTATTTGAATGGATACGTCATTAACAAAACTGCTGCAATTGGAGTGATGGTAATCCTCAAGTGTATGATAAGACATACATAGGTATATCCAGAAAAAACTGACCTTTTGGTGTGATTTATGGGCTTGTGGAATCATTGGTCCGTACTTCTTTAAAAACGATGCTGGTCAGATCGTTACAGTCATTAGTGACCGCTTTAGAGCCATGAGTACTGACTTTTTCGTTCATCAATTGAATAATCATGATGTGCAGAAGCCGTGATTTCAGACGGCGCAAAGATTGTGCAATTTAACGCCGCTAGACTTTTTTTTATCTGTGGGGATATGTGAAGACGCTACTCTACGCCGATAAGCCCGGAACGATTGACCATTTGGAAGACAACATTCTACTCGTTATTGCTACGGCCGCGTTATTGGCCTTTCGGATTAGACTATATCCGAGCCAGCCGGTCGTATGCTAGAAGTCATATGTAAATTAAAATATTATCAGAATTTTTATCTTCCGAATACAGTAAATTTCATGTACATTTTTAAAAATTTCACCTTTGTGTTATTCCATTTCAAAGTTCAATACCTCTATAAAAAACACCCTTCATCAAGATAATCAATGACGCTTTTAAACTGCGTTTACAGCTTTCCTCAATTGTGTTAGTTTTTTTTTTTTATAAAACTTGGAAAATATGACTTAACTGAAAATGGTCAGATATGGGTTATATTGGGGTCTTGTCCACTGGGTCCAAACCCTTCGACATCAGGAAATGAAACTGGATGGATTTTTCTCATAAGCACTTCAAGTATCGGAACTGTTTTGTGTTGTTAATATTACTCAGATAATCACTATCCACAAGGTGCCATTGCATTCCAATCCTTCATTTGTTCACATTGGCCAAAATCCCTTAAAGGCGCATTGGTTTGGTTTTAGTTTTATTCTTCTTACGCCCCCCGAGAAACACACACTAGCGAAAAACTAAAATTTAAGTAAAAATCTAATAAAATATATTTTGAAAACAATACCAAAATATATCCAACTAAAAAATAAATTGAAAACAATTGTGGCATTTAGAAAAATATAAAAAACAAGAATAGAATAAAAGAATAGAAGCATTTAAAAGAAACCTAAATATAAGTGTTACAATAAAAGAAAAATGTTGGGGTTAAAATAAAAAAAAATTGCAAAAATATTATTTTATTTGCGGAACAAACAAACAAATTAAAAAACCATAAAAAACCAACAATAAAAGTTTTTATTTTGTTGTAGTGTTTTTATTATTAAAAATTATTTTATTCGTTTTTTTAACTTTAACATCAAACGATATTTATATTTTTACTATAGACGAGAGTGTAGTGTTCAGATCCGAGGGAAAGCCCATAAGTTATTTTAAAAATTTACTATATAGCGTACATGGTCGAAATACCTAAAAAATTATCGGTTGTTATGATGATAAGAGAGAAATGATGTTTTGCACATTTTTTTTAAAGAACACTTGAATATAATGAAAATACACATTTATATGTATTTCATTACCCTGTAGTTTTTTTCGTGACAATTTACCCCAAAAGTGGCAGTACTATACAATGTGGACTGGTTATAAAACTATCCACATTGATCCTATACTCTGAAGACTGGTTATAAAACTATCCACATTGATCCTATACTCGGAAGACTGGTTCTAAAAGTGTGGAAAATTTTACTGTCACTTTGTGCAGGCACTTAGCTGTCTTTTTGTGTCGCAGATGGTGGATAGTAAAAAATGTATGTCATTAAGCACACATAGCTTAAGTAGTACAATGTACAAGTACCAGTGAGTGTAGCTGAGTGGGTTGAGATGTTGATTAGCAGTCGGAAGGTTGCTAGTTCAATTCTCAATACAGTCAAAATACATTTACAAAAATAGTGCAATGTTACGCATCCTTACTAAGTTACAAGTGGGCTGTAGGAACATTATTGTACTGCACTGGGAATAACCAGGATGAAGATGACTAGGATGAAGATAAATAAAATAATAAGAATTATAATAAAAAAATAGCTGAAAGCCAAATTTAATTATTATATTAATTAATTATTATTATCTTTTTAATTAATAAATGAATTTGTTATGTTTTTTTTTTTTTGATGAAATAATTTTTTTTTTGTAAGTTAAATAAATTATAAAATGACTTTTATTTCATAAAAAATAGGGAATGATTTGGGGTTTTTAAGGGAGTGGTTTGGCAGGTATAAGGAGACAGTTAAGGGTAAGCCAAGAAGAACCGTCTTATGAACTGTCTTTTTGTGGCCTCTTGGTGACAATTAACCCCATCGTAGGACATCCCCTTGTTAAAGTGGCCAGTCATATGGCTAGCATTCGGACTGGTTGTGTCATAAAGGGGCTAGTATTATAACCAGCTCGGAGACAGCCACTTGAACTACAGGGTAGTGCTTTACCAAATCATCAGTAGACTTCAGTCATACTTTTGATTACAAATTGTTTGTTGAGTTTTGTATAAGTTTCCAACCGTATTACGCTTAGAGTCTCTTTCACCAATTCTATTTAAATATCAATTCATATTTAAACCTAGTTATTCATTTTCACCAACATATTCTCTTTCACATTTAAAAGCTGTTTAAATAGGTAGCAATCTCCATTTAAATACTAATTTTGCATCTCTCTCACAACAGGTGTCTCTAGCGACACATACATACATAAATTGTTTGTTAACAAAAATTAAAAATTTTCAAAAATTTGCTTATAATTTGTATAAAGCTAAAAATATTTAACAAATCAAATGGAAAGTGATGAAAGTGATTACCATTACGAAGTTATTGTAAAAGTTTTTGTCTAACGAAGGCCGCGAACAATAAGACAACGATGTAATTTTTTTACATTTTACGATGAAGAGGACTTAAGATGTAGATTCCGTGTATCCAAGGAAGCAGCATGGACAATTTTGGAATTAATACGCCACAAAATAAAACATAACAGCAATTTTATATCTTCGGACGAAAAATTTTTGGTACGCGCTTCCATTTTCGTTAATTTGTTTTTTTTTAAACATCTAAAAGTTGGTGCTGCCATATCAAATAACAAAGGGCTACCATACTTTCTGGTGTTGGAGAAAATGGAATTTTTTTTAAACAGAATTTAAATAGAGATCTTTAATTAAATTAAACTGTGTTTAAATTTGTTTTGTGAAAGAGACTCTTAATCTTTTAATACATTTTTAAAAATCATTTTTAAATTCTCAAATGGTTTTTGAAATTTTGTGCAGAAGATTTGCTAAAGAGGCAATAAAATTCATACAAACATTTGCTTACACATCAACAAATAAATATAAACTTTTTAATTTTAAAACTTAGAAAACATTTCAAATAAAAATTTTTTTAAAACAATCTGTGGAAAAAAGGAAAATAAATGCTTAGGTCGAAATAACCTATTGTTGAGTTATTATCAACATCGTATATTTTTTTATAATGACGATTTTATACGAACTTCTGACTATTCTCTGCTGCTATTCTTTTCTAACTATGGAATAACGGTCAATTTGACTTATAACAGTTTACATTTCATTCTAAATACCTGTGTCATAGTGAGGCAGAACCATGTGTTGGTAAATCCAAAGAATCGAAAAACGAATTATCAACTTAAGGTACAATGGAAATAAAATTTTATCAGCCCTCTTAACCTGTTAAAAGTTATTTTCTACAAAACTATAATACATGACTTAAGCACATTTTCCTTATAGCCACAGAAATTATGATGAAATTAAAAAAAAAACATATACACAATTTAACGGACTTCAAAATTCGAAGGGTAGTTTTTATAAATTTTGTTGCCACAAAACTTATTTGTGAAACGTTTGCTTGAATTTTGGCCACATATCGTTTTTTTGGGAAATTGGCTGTCAAATTGTGCCTCCTCCATTTATAGAACTACTTTTCAAATTCTTTATTTCTTTAATCAGGTTTGCTTGCAGTTTAATCCCATTTATTTTTTTTTTTTTTTTTGAAAATCGGGTAGAAAGTTGCACTAACCCCACATCTTTTATGGTTTTATTGGGGTTTGTTGCAGTTGGGTCTCATAAAAACATTCGTCAATGTATGTATGTTATGTTATATTATGTCCCATGTAAATAATTTTTTTTCAAGAAGTGTCGCTTAAAGTTTACTGCTATAAATGTTTGCATACTTCTTGAACTGCCCTCGCCTAATATTATTCCTATTGCAAATAGTTTCTTTCTATAGGTATGACAAGAAAATATCATTTTATGTATGTCCTTTTAAAGTGTGTTCTTTTCAAGAAAACCTAAAAAAATAGAGTCAATAAACCAAATTAACACGCAGGATATTTAATTATTCTTCGACACACTCAAATGCAGTTCAAAAAAGTTTTATATTTTTTATGACTAGCTTTCATTCCTGAGAATGAAAAGGTATCATGCTATGCGTTTGTACACTACTTTATTTATCATAAACCTAATTAGTTGACAGGAAAAAAAGGTTTCTTTGAGTTGTTGAGCCTTTTTGTATTAATATCTCTCACGCCTGTCTGTATGGATTTAGGACTTTGAAAGCGCTATCAAATTTTCGTTTTAGGATGCGTATAATCGGAAGGCTCAAAAAGAATTTGACCAAACTTGTCCTATAGAACCTTTTGTACATGAAAAACGCATATCTAATACAGTTATTAGCACATTGTCTACTAATTCCATACGCTTTATTTTCCCAAAGTCAACACTAAAAAAACTCGATTGAACAACAAGAACCTAAAGCAAAAGGTAAAATAACTTTTTATGTAGTCATGGTGATATGAGAGTCTACACCCAGAAAATAGAATAGAAATAGAATATCCGTTGCAAAGACTATATATCGGTTACCGCTACTAATATTCTATGGATCCAACCAACATTTCGTGATCATAATTATAATACCACAACTGTAACAAACATGCATATTCTTTTGCTGCTACTAAATGCCAAAATGACGAGCACAACTGAATAATTGGCAATGAATATGATTTGGTTGATACTCCTAACCGAGTATTCGGTTGGCATAACCAATTATTTTAAAAGAAGTAAATTACTCAAAATTTGTCGATTTTAAAATACTGGCTGTGGATGAGTTGTCTAAGGCGATGTGCTTCAAACATGTGAGTTCTATGTTCAATACCAGTAATGAACAAAAATAAATTTTAAATTCAAATGAGTAAGAAAAAAAATTTTAATTTAGTTAAGTATTAAAAATATTAATTCAACTGCGTTCCAGGATTAAAATTAGCGTAAATAATCCCGATTAGCTTCCAGTTAAGATTCCATGGTGTTAACCAATTTTATTGGTTGTCGTAACTATTTGGTTCATGGCCACAACTAATAATTCAGTGGAACTACACGAAAATTGTAATTGTAGCAACCGAATTCTGTGATATATGGTGCAACCGCCACAATTCGGTTGGCGAAAAATTCGGTAGCCACAACTAGTCTGTTTGTCTATGTAGGCATCTTTCCCTTGATCAGATGAGAAAAGTTTGGACGAAATTCTTTTATGCCCTCATGATGTATTCAACCGATTTTGGCAACAAATACTCTCTCACATAATTTGCCCCCCCCACCACTGTAGAGTTAACGAACATTAGAAGAATCCAGTTGCCAACCATTATTCACTAAGTTTTAGTGGAATGGTTCCTGTTGCCCTTGGAACACATCTGCTATTATCTACTGATAAATCATCAACTCATTGCGTGAAAACTATGCGTGCCTTCTTCCTGGCATCATTCTTTTCGGGCTTATAAATCATTTTTTTTGATTTGCCTTAAAATCTAATGTCGAAAAGTATAAAACTATGATCCGTGAAAGATCTTCTTGTCCAATATCAAACCTACACAAACATCAAAAAACGGAATTTAATAATTTCTTGTTGTAGAATGATAATATTGCTGTTGGTTTATGTGGCTGCCTGTTACGCACAAGCATTCAAGTAGAATTAATAAAATTCCGTTTTGACAATAATATTGTTGTACTATAACAAAACTTTGCTTGTAGCCACAGTTTTTATTAAAAAAAATTATATTGTTGCAATTTTTATGAGTGTTATTAATCTGATGAATTCATTTCGACTCGAGTTTACTTGTCACATCCCAATAAATATTTAAATTATCTTGATAGTATAAAAAAAATCCATTCCACAACCATATTTTTGTTAAGAAAACAAGATATTGTTTCTGCAATCATGCCAAAAACATTTTTGTGTAGTACTTCACCCTTTCCGTTACTAATAGTTCCAATCACCATATTTATTAATATTTGTTGATATTTTTACAGGCTTATAAATTATGTAAATTTAATAATCAGAGAAATATTAGAAAGACATTGTTAACATATTTCAAGCAACAAAGGAAACATTTAATATTTAGACTTCAACTACACGGCTGAATATAAAAAACGTTGTTTTCCGTAGAATTCACTAAGCCTCGTCAGTATTCATGTGTTAATGTTTTCACTACTTATTAGGTAGCTCTGTTGAACATGATTACATATTACATTTATACACATTTCGAGTAAAACAGAAGTCTCGTATTCTATTGACTACTCACTAGATTTATGTTTAATTTCATATTCTAAAAGTCCTTTTTTTTTAGCAAGATATACAACTTAACTATGTCCTAATACGTAGTGTATCATGTGAGTCGCTCCTAATCGCTTTTACTTTGTGCTGGATTTTTTCTTCTTCTTGTTCTTCTTCTGCACCTCCTACTTCATCTATTAATGTGTCGTCTTTCAGGTTCATAAAATATTGCTATTATTGAAATTAAACATGCTAAATAGTCATCTACATTAATTTCTTCCACCCAAAAAAAAAAAAAAAACAGCAAAGTAAAACCCAAAACCTATTAATATTTGAAGAATATTTTTTGTTTTAATTTTATCAGTTTTTCTTAAATAAAAAAAATTAATGTATTAAATGTATTTAATTAATTTTTATTTAATATTTCGCTACCAACAATGGGTTGTTTCCTAAAGAATATATAATAAGAATATTCGATAAAACTAATTAATATGAAAACTTATTTTTGTTTAAAAGTTTTTCATCTATATATATATATACATATGTGTGTATATGTATGGCATAGCGTCACTTGAGATCGATATGACTGATTTTTTTTTGTTAAGTTTGAAATTTTCAGGAGAAGGTTTGTATGAAATAAAAAATTTTTACATTTTGCGGTGGTTCGGGTACCCTCAATAAAAAGAATTCAGTTTTCCGATAGCTAGAGGTCTATAATAGTTAAAGTTCCCCAATTTGGTGTAGGATGCTGTCAACATAATGTGCTTAATCAGGCAGAGAACTGGTGCGTTAAGAGCGGTGTAAATGGTACCGCCAGTAAAATTTAGATTATGTTCCTTTGAACAGAATGTGCGTAGTCAAGCAGAAAAGCATATAACCTGCTTTGTTTTTTTGATTTGTTTTATCAAAATGATAATTTATAAGATAAAGCTTCTGATATTTTGCAAGAATTACATATTGATAATGAAATTAAAGATTCATGCGAAAGCGAAGACGACCATAAAAGCAAAGTTTAAAATCAGCCAACTTCCAACCCCAATGTTTTTTTTTTCTACGGAAAAGACGAATAAAAATGGTCAAAGTTACCTCCAGTTTACTTATAAGAGCACTTTTTTGCGCTAACATCAATTTTGAATTATCTGAATTAAGTCTTTGTTTTACTGCGTCATCAATTAATATATTTATATGGTTCACCTGTAGGCAAATACACAAGTATAAATAAATAAGCGAGAGGCAGAGAACATCTTGATGGAATTTTATCTTCCATTCGCTGTTTACTTTCGTGAACTAAATGTAAACAGCCGAACAACTTCAATAACTTGAGCGATTTCTCAACCTCTTTGTGCTGTCTCGGAAGTGCTTCAAAACTGCGCATCACCAAAGCATGAAATTTTGTTACTGCTGTTTTATTTACTCAATTGAATTTCCAACTTATTTTTGTCCATTATTGGTATCACCAATTATTCAGTCGTGCTCGCCATTTTGGCATTTAGTAGCAGCAAAAGAATGCATACGGTTGACACAACCAATTTAAGAACTGTTACAACCATATGTTTGTTACAATTTTAGTATCGTGGTTATGATCATGGAATGTTGGTTAGCTCCATAGAATACTTGAAGCGGTTACCAATATATAGTCCGTGTAATTGATATTCTATTGACACGGACGATTTCCAACCAATCTTTATTCTAGGTGTATGTAGGTTTTAATTGCCGTCACAGCTTAGGAAGCGACACACTTGGGTCCGTTGTATTGGTCCCTTTGTAAGAATTAGATGGTTTTGCTGTCATTTTGATTTGTGGTACATCAACCTCCCAACAATGACTCTCTCACTACAAATATGGCTATATTTCCAGCAAAAATGTCCTTAAAGAAATATTGAAATGTATTAAACGTTATATAAAATACGAGTATATTTTTTGAATTTCTTCACTGTAGCCATAAAAATATGTACAAAATATCTCTAGTCCAAGCTTTTATGAAAATAATGCAGCAACAATTTTTAAAATTGTGTCGCCTAGTTCATTGTATAATTGTTTTATAGAAAAGTGGTCGTGGTAGTTTTAGTATATTTTGACAACTAATAAAGAAGATTTCTTAAGATTGTGTAGAATCTACTCCGTAAATATATATAAGTAGTTGTGGCACCACTCATATAGAGGAACTTTATGTTTTATGTTATTTTGTGTGCTTATAACTTTTTATATTGATTTTAACGAAAAATTATTATAGAGTGAACAATAGACCGTCCCACTTTCTATTTTTTTTCGATATTCCTTTATGAACATTGATTTTCTTAATCTAATCAAAAAACCAAGAATTTTATTGTATAAAACTTAAATATTGATTAACGGGAAGTGGTGTCTCAAATCGTTTTTTTTTTGTTGTTTGTGAAAAATGCGTTTTTTTCCAAAAAAATTAAAAAATCTTGCTTTTGTAATTTGCCTCTAACTCAAGCAGTTCTTAACGGATTTGAACAAAATTTAATGCATTAGAAATCTTATTAAATTTCCTAAATTTCCAAAGCAACATTGCCGTTTTGTTCAATGGTTTTTTATTCATAGCATTACAAACTCAGATTTTTAAATACGAACATATAATTTTTTTCCTTTTTCAGATTTTTAAATACGAACATATAATTTTTTTCCTTTTTTACTACCTTTTTCTATATAAAAATTGAACGAGAGCAAAATCTTTATATACTGTATATTGCAGTATGGTAGGAAATATTAATATAAAACTTTTCGTATAAATAACCGTAGCATTCTGTTAAGAAAAACTGCAGTTTAAGGCGAAATGCCGAAATGGCTAAAGTTGTTTGTATGTAAATTTGCTTCAATATAATGCAAAATAATTAAGTAATATTTTTTGGAGCTAATTACCTAAAAAAACTGAAGTTTTGTGTAATGCTTTTCAGAAAAGAGAGCGTACGGGTTTGACAAGTGGGCGTAGCCCTTCCAACACAACAATTTCGATACATTTTGAGAGCTAATGAAGTAAATGACCTGAGACATTTTAATAGTTAATCCGTTATTTTAGTGAACTACTGCAAAAATAACACCAACATGAGTGGGCGTGACACTTTTGACATACATTTAAACTAATCTACATCACAAAGTTTTATTCCTCATCTCAAGACAAAAAGTTCGTGTTGTAGCGAACCACATCGCGTCTTATCCAATAAGAAACCAAAAAAAAAAATGTATTTTTTAGATTGTTTTAAATTAATAAACGATAGTAAAATAAATAAATGAAGAATTTTTTTTTATTAGTGATGAATTTGCTTACTTTTTCATATAATAAAATTTCCAATAAAAATTTTAGTGATTTTATCATGCATAATTTAAACTTAATCTTATTATAAAAAAGAGTCTATTCAGAATATAAGTAGAAGAAATTGTATAAAAATTTAAGCTTAATTTATTCTTAGTTATTAAGTTTTATGTTTAAAAGAAAAACAATTTTTTTAAATAGATAAATGTATAATATTTCGAAAATACTGAGTATTTCTTTCAATTTATCGCACAATAAACAAATCTTTATTGATTTTAAGTTTTATGCCAATTGCAGCCTTATTTATGTACGCCGAAATAAAAACACTTTTTAAGATTTACGACAGCCCTGAAATAATTTTCTCACCTTGTGTAAATCTTTCAAATGTTTAACGTCCATTGGTTTGGTAAATAAAATACAGTAATAATAATAATAATAGTAATGGGATATCCTTGAAATTCGTTGAAAAGTGTTTCAGCTAATCAAACACACAAAAATAAAATATTTATTTTGTTTACTTGTAGTAATTTTACACAAATGCTTTTTCGGCCTTTTGAATCTCGTACTATTGGGTACGTTGCTGTGGCATAGCCATAAATTCAAATTTAACTATAAAAATAATAATAAAATGTACGCACAAAAATTTACACACCGCATTTTTAAAAATTAAGCAAACAGACAGATATTTCAAGGTATGAAAATACAAAATAGAATGTTTATATGTTTACAGATTTAATGAAACGTTTCTGTGTTGGCCTTTTTGCAATTTCATTGAAAAATTAAGAAATATAAGACAGCGATATAAAATTGTGCTAAAACATTTTCACAAAGATTTCACTCTCTTAACTGACTGCATCGTAAATTCGCAATATTTTTTATTGAGCAAATTCTTTTGCTCATTTATTGCGTGTTTACAACAGGCACTTTGCAGTCGCAATGGCGCCCGCAATTTTATATACTATTGTAATATTACAATTTAACCAATATAAACACAAACGCACACATACATACACACATATCTCGTAGTACACACGCGAATGACAGCAAAAGTAATACCAACAATAATACTTCCTTTAGTTTGGCTTATGCCAACATGTGTCGGCTCTAAAATAATATCGGCCATAAGTCGTTAAACAAATAAATTTAAATTTTAAGATTTTCATCAAAATCCTTGTGTGCCAAGTAAATGGAATTTACAATTATAAAAGGAATAATCAGAAAAACATAAACAAATAAATAAATATTTGCTTTTGAAATTGTTTTTGGCTTTTTTCTTTTAAATGTCCATAAACAACGTGGCTGAGAACACTTGCGATAAATATAAAAGGATTAAAGAGCACTCTTAAATATATGAAAGGATTAAAAAAAGCAATTTACGTCTCTCAATTATATTTTATTGTAGTGTTTTTTTTTTAAAAATTCTGCTGGATTTTTTTTATTATTTTATACCGATGAAGAACAACAGCATGCAACAATATAATTTTTTTCCATGACACCTCGTAGCACTCTATTTCATATTATTAATTACTAAATAAGACACTGCATGCTTCGCGTCACATCACAGCATTTTGTGCTGCGAAACTAATTTATTTTATGCATATTTGATCTATTTAAAATAAATTATTTTAAATTATTGCGATTAATCTATAAAATCATTCTAATGCCCTTGGATATACAAAATTTTTTGCCCTTGCTTCAGGAGCATACATACATAAGTATATGAACTAAAAAACTAAATATTTACTCTTTGTGGGAGGTGCCACACCGATATGTCCAACCCGTGCGCTCCCTTTTCAGAGAAGCATTACACAAAATTTCATCTTCTTAGGTAATTAGCTCCAAAAAAATATTGTTTATTTTGAAATATATATGGAAAGTGCCACGCCTTCTTATAATATTCTGACATGTGTGTTTTGAATAATTCACTAGAACAAAAGATTAATTCCAAACAAATAAGAGGTAATTAATATTTTTTAGTTTCCAATATATATCAAAATTGTTACGTAGGAGTGTCACGCCCACTTGTCCGCACTCTAATAACTCTTCGTGCAACGCCCACTAACTTTTGTTAATAATTTTTTTCTGTAGAATAATGTACAACTTCATCGGATTAACATTAACAGAATCACATGTAATTATGTTATTACTTTTCAAGATATATGTAGATGGGGGATGTGCACCGCCCACTTGTTAAATTATAATTATTTTTTCTTTAAATTAATATACATACAGCAGGCATAAAAAAATTCAAGTTTATTTTCTCATTAGCTGCATAAATATCATAAAATATAATATTTCGCCTTATGCGAAGTGCCACGCCCACTAATTATTTCAATTCTTTTCTTGTATAATAATACAAAAAATCAACAGAAAAACTTTTCCGAAATCTCAGGTCATTTACTCAGATATATTAAATTATTATATTGCAAATGCCACGCCTACTTGTACAATTTATTTATTTATTTTGTCTTTAAAAACAATCTACAATGCCTCATGTTCACAAAATTTTAGTGTTTTAGCTGCAATAGTTCCATAAATATCATAAAATAAGAATAAATTAAAATAAAGTTCCTCCATATGGGATGTGCCACTCCCACTTTAAACATAAAAATTAACTATCCTATTGTTCCTTCTGGGCTGTAAAAATTTCAGCCAGAATTGTTATTTTCTAACGATTACATAGCATGCAAACAGGCAAACATACAAACATTCATTCACTTCTATATACATACATATAAAGATAGAATATTGTTAAATATAAGATAGAAGATGTTCTAAATAGTCGGACGATAAATATTTTATGGATGATTTTTTTTAACAACAACATTGTTTTTGATGGTATTTTTTATTTTTAAAGATGGCGGCTGATTTAATGCATTTTATCTGTAGCTTGGCAACGATTTATCAATCCAGTTTAATTATAAAAGTATGTAAGTAAAGGTACGGTCACATTTGGCAATTATTTTCATAACCTCATTTTTCAAATACTAATGAATACCGTTTTGATTTATACACGTTTTTAATGTATTCTTTTGCTAAATGCCAAAATAGCAAGCACAACTGAAAAATTGGTAATGAATATGTTTTAGTTGATACACCTAACCGATATTTGTCGATTTTAAAATGCTGGCTGTGGGTGAGTTGTCTAAGGCGATGTGTTTTAAACATGTGGGTTCTATGTTCAATACCAGTAATTGACAGAAAAAAAATTTTAAATTCACAATTTCTTTTTAATATTATTTTATTTAGTTTTAAGCGAAGAAATTGTTGAGACATTAATAACTAAATATAAAGGCTCCATGAAAAATGGCCCCAAACTAAAAAATGAAAAATGGCCCCAAACTGAAAAATGAAAAATGGCCCCAAACCAAAAATGAAAAAGAGCCCCAAAATAGTGTAAATGATATAAATACCACAAAAAAACTCATTACATCAAATAGTGCATTTTCAAAAAATGTATTATTACACTAGGTCACAAATAACAAACTTTTGTCTGTTATTTGTTTCTAGCATACTTTTTCTCATGGATTTGGACCTACTGAACACGAAAATGAATTTTAAAAATTTTTCTGTCGATTGGTTTGCGAGATACAAATTTTTTAATTTATTTTTTTAATTTTTGGAGGTACACTTACTATTTTGAGCATATCTTTAGTCTTCTTTGACCTATTTTATCCTACTACTACTCAAATTAAAGACAATTGAGCCGTCTACAACTTATTCTCAGAAAATTTTCAAATCGGGTTAGTAGTTTTGATGTTGGCGGCTTAAAAAGGTTAAAAAACTGCGTTTTTTTAGTAAAAATGTGGCTAAAAAATTCATATAAAAATTCATAGAAAATATAAAACGCGATGTTAACAGCGATTTTAATTTTTTTACGTATAGCTGACACTTTTCCAAAGAAAATAAGCCCTTACTTAACAAAATCTGATGACAAATGGCCGACTTATTATTTTTTTGGTAAACGACCGAAATTCCGCTATTTCACGATTTTTTGATTTTCATTATTTGCACAGCTTACCTACCCAACGCAAACGAATAAATACATTTGAACTTAATTTAAAATAAACAAATTAGTCTTCGTATATTATTTTTTAATTTATTTACAGCACTACATGCTCATACATATTTAAACATAAGGAGACACGGTTATCAATTGCATTTCAAAACTGTCTGTGAAAGTGTAAAGAAGTTAATATTTAGAAAACGCAAGGAAGACAATGAGTAAAAGACTACGTGTGTTCGAGTGTTTGAACGATCCAGACAATTTCTGCAATGTTTGTGGCCAGTTTATAAAAAAAAATCACGCACACAAGTTTACTCCAGCAGTACAATTGCACTATTTGAATTATTTTGGTATTTCACCAAATATCACAGAACCATGGACACCTAAGTCGCTGTGTGATCTTTGCTATATAATCTTAACCAACTGGGCAGCTGGCGGAAGGTAAGAATTTTTATTTAAACACATTATACATAGCGAATATAGTAATTTATTTTAATTTTAGCCGCCATATGAAATTCGATACACCAATGATGTGGAAAAAGCCGCTATGCCATTCCACAGACTGTTATTTTTGCCTCACCACAAACAGTGGGGTAGGAAGATTTTTTAAATGGAACTACGCTCAAGTGGGATCGTTTGCGCTTCCAGTACCACATTCGCATGATGTGCCATATCCAGTGTGCCCTGGTGCATCTCTTCAAAAAGCAGAATCGTCAGAAGAAGAGTCCGAGTCAAATGCAAGCGAATTTGAGCCGGGTGCAAAGCGAAAATTACTGTCACAGGCCGAACTAAACGATTGGGTGCGCGATTTTGGTCTCACTAAGAAGAAATCCGAACTTTTTGCGTCTCGGATGATACAGTGTGGATTTGCGGCTTCAGAAATGAAAGTATCAGCGTCATCATCAGGAATTGAAGGCTATGGAACGACGCTATCAGGGCATCTATGACACGGCTATGATGGGTGACTATATTTGGACCCTAATACGTGAGACCGATTGCAGCGAATACAAAAAACAAAGAAGAAGTCAGCAGTTTTTCCACATGTAGTGCTGTAAATAAATTAAAAAATAATATACGAAGACTAATTTGTTTATTTTAAATTAAGTTCAAATGTATTTATTCGTTTGCGTTGGGTAGGTAAGCTGTGCAAATAATGAAAATCAAAAAATCGTGAAATAGCGGAATTTCGGTCGTTTACCAAAAAAATAATAAGTCGGCCATTTGTCATCAGATTTTGTTAAGTAAGGGCTTATTTTCTTTGGAAAAGTGTCAGCTATACGTAAAAAAATAAAATCGCTGTTAACATCGCGTTTTATATTTTCTATGAATTTTTATATGAATTTTTCAGCCACATTTTTACTAAAAAAACGCAGTTTTTAACCTTTTTAAGCCGCCAACATCAAAACTACTAACCCGATTTGAAAATTTTCTGAGAATAAGTTGTAGACGGCTCAATTGTCTTTAATTTGAGTAGTAGTAGGATAAAATAGGTCAAAGAAGACTAAAGATATGCTCAAAATAGTAAGTGTACCTCCAAAAATTAAAAAAAAAAAATTAAAAAATTTGTATCTCGCAAACCAATCGAAATAAAAATTTTTAAAATTCATTTTCGTGTTCAGTAGGTCCAAATCCATGAGAAAAAGTATGCTAGAACCAAATAACAAAATGGCTGTTGCCTAGTGTTATTAAACGGCGACGTTGCTCGAAATTCTATGGAGTAGAGTTACCTTGAGCCCCGCCGAGGAGCCTAGAATGCAAAAATCCGTTAGTAAGCTACTACCGCTGTGAGCCAACATGGAGAAAAAAATGGATGCTCCCAACAATTGCCCAAATAATTTAAGTCCCCAGATTTGCTGCAGTGCATTCGGGTGCTACGTCAAAATAAAATTAGGTACGTATGTAATGCAATGCAGAAAATTTTTACTAAACATCGCCGTGTCGGGCAATACCATGGTGGAGAAAATCCCTAAGCCCGGCTACGCGGAAAAACTTTAGTAATAAAATTCAAATATTTTAAAATATTGGACTATTTTCAAAAAATTAAGTTGCTTACTAAAGATCCCTTGGATTGCCTCCACCATGGTATTTCCCGACAATTAACGAAAAATGAAAAATGGCCCAAAACTCGAAAATGAAAAATGGCCCAAAACTTTAGGAAAAATGGCCCCAAACTTAAAAATAAAATATGAAAAATGTCCCCAAAAAATAGGAAAAATGGCCCCAAAGTTCGTGTTGTTGTTTTTAATACAAAAGTTTGGGGACATTTTTAATTTTTGGTTTGGGGCCATTTTTCATTGGGGCCAAATATAAACATTTGTAAGTACAATTCAGTGAATTTATTTAGTAAAAATGAAAATTTGTTATTTCTGTGTCTATTCATAGTAGGCTGTGTCACCTAACGTGTGGTGAGAAACAGAAATAGGCATGAATACGGATAATGCGAGATTGTCGAGTTCTAAAAATGCTAATTTTTTTTATCTCGCAAGGTGAATCAGCAGTCATATAGATGGAGTAACACATTTTTCATCGCTAGATTAGGTCCTTTTTGTTTTAAATCAATAGGAATTTTTTTTAATTATCTGGGTAATAAACGTCGGTAATTCTGTTATCCTTCTCAATATAAACGATATAAATGCTTTTTACTGTCTTGTTGTACATTCACCTGAAGAAAGTCGGCATTGCTCTCTGTTGTTTGTACTGTGTTGGATCTATTTACCGGTGATATTTTATCACCACAAAAAATAAACGACGTTGCATACATTCAGTGGTTTTCTAAACCAAATTATAAAATCGATAATCGCTGTTCTAGAAACACAAAAAGTTACTTATGTATTTATATATTTAAAAAAATATTAAAATCCCTGACAGTGAAAACTTCTTCTTGAAAGTACGTGCAACTCAAATAAAATAAAATTGTCTACATAAAATCTAGTGGATAAATGTTGATATTGTTGACAATAAAACAAAGTTATCTGTTTAGTTTAAAAGTTTTTGGTCTTCAGGAATCTGTTGTTTTAAGGAAACTATTTTATTAGTTAAAGGATCCCATCACAGAGGATATTTGTACAAGATTGTAGTATTGATGTCACAACATACCGCTCTAGTCAATGCCTTATTTTTTCCAGTGCAAACTATTAGAAAGATTTATTGTCATTCAAAATACTGATTGAAATTTAATGCTTTGCAAGTTGTAACAAAGTTTATTTTTTCTTAGTTGGCAAAAAAAAAACTTACTTTCTTACTTACTGTAGTTTCCTTAAAGAGTACAAGAAGAAACTTTCGATGGCGAGCAAAAAGAAATCGTACCAACAATGATTGATTACATGATGCTTTTGAGACCATAACATGTTTGTTTTATTGAGGAATAAAAAAAAAAAAGAAAAGAAATAAAAGATCTTAAGCAAAAGTATGCGAATAAAGCAAAGTAGCAGGAAAATCCTAAACACATTTGATTTTTAACATTGACATTGACACATAACGATTGACATGTCAAGGATGTGATTTTATTATTTGAGAAAAGTTTTTGCTCCAATGGTTTTGTTTAGCTAATCGTAAACTTGCAAAAAAAAACAACTTTTTCTAAAGATTTTCTTCTGGTCTTTTAGTTTCTTTTTCATTTTTAATTTGTTTGTTTGTTAGTTTTTCTTCGAAAAGAATCGAACGATTGCTTTCGCATGCGATTAGTTAGTTTTGGGTGACTTGTATTTGAAATTAAATTTTGAAATTATGTTAAAGAAAGCATTTTAGACAAATCCTTTTTTTATTTGCAAGTGAAATAATTGCTATAACATTGAGTTTATTTAAAATTTGGGGATGTTGTTTAACTTGATTGATATAAGACAAATATGTGTGAGCTTTTTTTAAATATGTAAATTAAAATATATTTTGTATTATTTAATAAAAATGTCATGCATATGTTGTTTATATTGGTTGATGGAAAATATTAATCTCTTGCATACACATACGTAAGACATCGTTATAATGTATAAAATTTAAAGTTCTATTTGGAACGGACTTAGGACAGTTTGTATAATTGCTTTGCTAATTTTCATTTTACACAATTAAATGAGTAGGGGGCCATCATGTTCACCAGGGCAAGTTTAAATAAGCACAAAATTAAAGAAAAAAAAAGCAAGCAAAAAAGCATAAAATAAACACAAAATAAGCCCAAGAATAAGCAAAAAAATCGAAAATATTTTTCCAAAATTAAACATTGTACCCACTTTTCACTTATTTTACTGAAATAATTTTTTATTACAAAGCACAATCATATGGTTTTTTAGATTTTCAAAAAGAAAAGATCTTCGATTATCCCACAAAACTGTAGAATATATCGAAAAAATTCATTCAACATAATTGGATGTAGTAGGAGCGAACTTTAACAACAATAATTTGCTTGGAGATAACGAATCAATGTATTCATCAGCTTAGCTTTTGTTTAAAAAAATATTATTTTTGATTTTAGTTAATGTTTGAATTCCCACGTTCCGATTTATAACTTTGTTGAACTTTTCAAAAGATATTTTGTTTTCAAGATTTTTCATCTTTACTTCCACTTCTTTTATGATGGATATGCTTTCTTTTAACGAAAGTCCTCTTCTTTCTAGTTTGAAATACACTTGAAATATCTTTTATGTACGCAAGATCAGATTTTACAGATGCATTTTTGAATAGAGCTTTTGCTTTACATAGTGATTCCGCATCATCATCGTAAAGTGCATATACCACATTGCAAATTTCTGTATAGTTGCCACAATAATAAATAGCAGCTTTGAGCCAAGTACGCCATCTAGTTAAACAAGGCGCGGGGGGGGGGGGGGGGGTCGGTTATATTTGGATACATATCGTGCAATAAACGAATCCGAGATGGTGCCTAGAAATTTATGATTGAATTAAAATTGTTTTTAAGCATATTAAAAATATACATACATATTGTACATATATACCATACATAGTATGTATGTATTAGATACCTTAAGAAAAACAGCTTTGCAATTTCTAGAGTGCAACCGTATGAAATCTGCAAATCTATGCAGTCCATGAGACAGGCACGTAACGTGAAGCATCTGCGGCTATAAAATTTTTAATGATTTCATTGCAGAAACGATATACGGTGCCGCGTCAGTAACAACCAACATAACGTTTTTATATTCAATACCTATTTAAATAAAAAATACTTTTAAACTAGAATCTGATAATGAAATTTGAACTGTATAAATACATACCATTGGGCCATAATAATTGCAAACTATCTGTAAAAAAAAGCTGCCATAGAGCTATTGTTATCTCTTTCGACGTGTGCCAAATTAAGAAGATAAGATTTTTCTTTTTCTGTTTCATCCAATATGTCAAAAACAAAGTTTGCAACCAGGCGTTTTTGACTATCAGTTGTTTCATCTAAAGAAACCCAGATTTTTTTTATTAAAAACTTTCACTTGCAGTTTCTTATTATATTTTTCATAAAGTGTGGGTACATATTTATTTCGTAGAACTGTCTCAGATGGTACATAATGTTGTGTGTACTTTTCCAAGAAAGATTTAACGTCTGGATTATTTATTTTATGTAATGGAATATTTGCTGCCAAAAATGTTTGGCATAACTCCTTGCTAAATTTGTTTATACTCGGGTCACTTGAGTAACTTGTCAACAATGATTGTGAAGGAGTTGTTTTAGTTTTTTCAACGAACTTTTTGTGTTTAGCCGTTCCTACATGCTGCTAAAAATTATATGTTTTGCATCTAGAAATTGTACAATTGCAAAGCACACAAAAAAGAATTGAACTATCAGCCTTAAACACTCCTGGATATTCTCTCACAATACGAGCATTAAATTCTTTTTTAGTTTCCTTAGTTATTTTTGGATACTCAGAAAATTGTTCACAGTTTAAATAAATTACAATAGTCAACCAGAAAGTAACGGTTTTTTCAGAAGCACAACTACACATAAACAAATGCCAGCAATGTCAAGAGTTAAAGAATAGAAAATTGCACGTGTGAGAAAAGGACAAACATACTTTTCCTTTTTATTTGCTACAGAAAGACTCAAAAATTATTATTAAGGGCTGCCAAATTGCATTATAAGCAAATTCAAGCAGAGTATATCAAATAAAACAACTTTGCAAAAAAAGGTACAAAATAAGCGAAATCAAGCTTTTCCAGCAAAAAGCTTAAAAAACTTGCCCTGATTATCACCGGTCAGTGATATAAAAAATCCACATTTTCAATTACTTGATAGATGGCATGACCTACAATTTTCTAGTAAATTTGTTAAAAAGAATTTGAGAATTATAAAAGCAAAAGTTCTTAGAGTATAAACACAATGTTTGCGGTGCGATTTCTCGTTGCGGGAGAGAAATATAAATATAATACAACGGAATACGGCGACGGCAATAAATTTACATTTTTATTAATTTATATGTGCATACATTCAAACTAGAGATGTGCAAGTGTTGTGAAATTTTCGTAGGACGCGTCATTGGTGTTATAAAATGTATATATGTACATATCAATAAAACACTATATTGAACCATACTATGTAGTATCTACATACATACATACACCTTTGGAAATCTTACTTTAACCTAAACCTAACAACACTAGTACTCCTTTTGAATTCCTTTAGATATAAGTAATAAATTTAAATAATCTGCCTTGGCAGACAGTGCTAGATTTTTTTTGCGAGCTTTTCATTATTTTTTTTTATTTAATTGAGATCTTTAAGTATATAAAGAAATTAATTACAAAATAAAATTTTTTAGCATATGCTAAATCTTTTATTGCAAAATTTGTATTTCACCGTGAGCGTTCGTGCAAAACTATTCCCGTTGTGCGTGAAAATACGTGATTAAACATGTTGCGTTCGTGAGCGTGCGTCAAAAATATTTATGTTTCTTGATCGTGAGCGTAATTTTACTCACGCGCACAACACGAATTCAAACATACTTCAAACTCATGTTTTTTGTTTACTTTTTTCAAAAACTATGGCAACATCAGAAAGAGAAAGAGTATCAAAAATTGAGAGAATAAGAAAGTGCGCAATGAAAATAAAATAGATTTTAATTTTATACCGTTCCGCACTGCGGTTTTTTACTTCAAAATCGTATGAAAAACCGCACCGCAATAAAATATCGCTACATTGTGTTCAGACTCTTAAAGAGACAATAAACTATTTTAATTCAATATGAATCTGCCTTTTTTCCTACCGAATAAAAATTGTTTGTTGTGTTGTTTATTGTGCTTTTGCTTTTATAATTCTTTGTTCTTGTTAGAGATAATGTGTAAAAGTGTTGAAAAGTTTTTAAATATGGTTTAAAATTCTACTATTAATTTGTTAATTTTTTATTTTTTTATGAAAAAGTTCTTAAGCTTAATTAAATAGTTTTACAAAAAATATCTACAATAAATTAACAATTAAGGTTCTTTGATATAATAATATAATAGGTGTGTTCGATGTTCGTTACCGAGGAAACCCGTGAGCTCCCTTGACCGAAAAGTATTCAATGAGAACGTTAACGGGAGAAAGTAATTTGTGTTTCTCTTGTTACCAGATTCTAGCCTTTATGTTTCTTTGGGCGAAATGTTAAAACTGCCAAATGACTACAACAGCTGTTTTGCATTTATGGATATAAAATAATAAAAGGAATGCAAAAAATATTTTTTTTTAAACATTCCTTTTTTATTTTATTCTTAAAAAAAAACTAACAAATAAATTTGTAAAAGAAAATGTTTGGCTTGCAGTGTTTCATTTTTAAGAAAAGCTTTTTCATGTACTTAAGTTACGCTTATTTTGGGGCATGAAATTTGGTTTTTTGTTTTCCAACAATTTTCACAAAATTTATCGTTTTTTATACCAAATTCTTAGGTTGGTTTTATTTTAACAGACTTTAACACCGATTGGTATACTAAAGAATTACATATATACTTATTCCCTTATACATAAACGATTATTAAAATTATTTTACGGTTAATGAACGACTTTATATATTCTTATTATATTTATTATAGTATGATTTTCATCATATTATTCGATTACAGATTATGGTTGCATCAATCATATCATTTTCTTGCCTGCATATTGACTTTAAACAAATGTCTTGTAAATTTCGTCATAACAAATCATTTTGCAAAATAAGTTTACCTATACATACAAAATTACATTTACATTATTGTACACACACGTATGTCCGTATAAACTTACTTGTAAAATTCATTGAATTTCAAATTTCTAAATGTAAATTTATGATACGAGTTTGATGTCTTGTTGTACACGCCCGAATAAGTAGTTGTGTGCACCGAGAGATATACACATACATCTGTTGTTGTGTAGTAGTTGCAATAATTTTTGATGCCATATGTCAGCGTTGCCGCAAATAACAAATTCGTTTTGGTAAAACAACTTCATTTACTTTGAGCTATCGTTGCTATGGAAATTTTACATTATTCCACTGGCATTACGTTTTATTAAATCATATATTGCCGCCTCATAATCTCTTTCGGTTTCAACGTCAACTCTGCTTATTTAATGTTGACAGTCAACGATAGTGTTTAGTTGGTTTGAGCATGTACATGAATGAATAGGAAAATGGCTTACTTAAAACGTAAGTATCAATGTTAACACACTCTTGGGGTATTCATGTTATTAACAGAACACGTTTAAATTGTATTTGACTAATTTATTTACAACACCGCTGGGATTGCTAAAGTCATGAACTATGAATGTAAACATGAAAATCGAAATATGCAAAGCTTTTATATACACTTTTAACTAGTGAATAATTTTGAGATTTGCTTTTCTTTTAAATATTGTGGTATAAACAAATACATGCACGCTTATTAGGAGAATGTAATAATATTATGTTCTGGAGATTAGTTATAAAGGAACATCTTGACTTGATAACTTTAACCAAAATGCTTAATCTGAATTTAATTGGAACTTTGTCTGAAATTTATCATTTTATAAGAGTCATGTGAAAATGTTCTTAAAAATATAATTATTATTTACCATTTATAGATATTCTAAGCAGGGCAGGAGATCAATCACATTTTGCATTTTTCTAATCGCGATCGCTCCAATTTTTGCCACCTAATGTATGAAACGTAACCACTGTGCGTTGTGTCACACATATTCAACCTGGCTTTTACCTCGTGACATCGTTAAAGCTTAATGTTAATGAAGCCTAACTTGTTTATAGCTAAATTGATCGAAAAACAAAAAGTACCAAAGGCAAAACTTACCTAAAGCAAAAAGTACCAAAAGCAAAATGTACCAAAGGAAAAAAGTACTGGATTTTTCCCCATTTTATGCATAATAAAGTATACTGTATAATTATGCAAAAAAAAAATAGTGCAAAAATTATAAAAAGTACCATTTTGTCCCTGTGTTTACCCTTTAAAAATTTACATTGTAGACCCAATAAACTTAGATGTGAGCCTACACCGGCGCCACATGTATAAAATTTTCTACTCTTCTTCTTCGCAAAGCAATTGCGAACAAACACGCAAAAGAAAGTATACAATTTAGTCCAGTAGTTTTTAAGTTTTAAACATCCGAACAAACCGTAATACATTTGAATATGTAAATACTATCTGACCCGCGAAACGCTGCTTTATGATACAAATTATTCACACTGAATATTTTGAAAATAAGTATGATGGGTTTTGGTCCATGACTGAAAGAGGAATTGAGCTTTGTAGACGATGACGGCCTATAAATTTACAAAAAATGGCAAGGGTATCTATAGGTTTGTCATAGCGAGTGCTAATTTCCACAATATTCGTATGAGTCATATAAAGTACATATATGTATTTTGAATCATTATAGATAGGCAAGTGGAATGGCCAATGTCCGTTTCTCAGTCTGCCCATCTGTGTGTATGTGAAATCGGTTTTCCAAAGTCACTAAATGAATGATAGACTTGGGTCTTACACGGATGAGAAAGGATTTGTCTTAAAACGTTTGTTATTGAAAATCAGCAAAAATAAAATAAAACTTTCGATATTTTATTAAGTATCGAAATATCGGAGTCCTAGTATTGAACCTAAGATCGTAGGTTTTAGAGTTTAATACACTGCAGCAGTGCTACTGACTCTTATTAATGTGTTGTGCGCATTAACTTAATAATAATATGAACTTTTTTTGATTAAGCCCCTTTTAGTTCTGGGATGTAAGTGGCCAGGAATGGAAAATCGTGTTTGGAGTATGATATACTTATATAAACTAATTCATATAGAGGGTGTTTCTCATAGAGGTATAGAACTTTGAAAAAAATAAAATAAAATAAAATAGGAATGAATTTTTTAAATTGGCATGAAATTTACTTTATTTGAAAGATAATCTTCTGGCATTATAACTTAAATGTGACTTCTGGCATATGATCGCCACGGCTGACTGCGATGTAGTCCAATCTGGAGGTCCAATTAACGAATAGGTTTTCCAAACATTTGTGGGCTTATCGGCGTAGACTAATGACTTCACATAAGCCCACAGAAAATAGTTTCGCGGCGATAAAAAGCTCGATCGTGGAAGTTAACCCACGAGACCGAAACGTGAAACTATGCGGCTAAAAAAGTTTCCTTCAATAAATCAATTGTGGCACAAACTGTGTGACATGTTGCGCCGCCTTGTCCTACACATCTTGGTTGTTCAACTGATGAACGAAAATGTCAGTAATGATGGCTCTATAGCGGTCATCATTGACTGAAACGTTCTAACCTGAATCATTTTTAAAGATGATTCCATCAGGCCATAAAGCACACCAAACAGTCAGTTGTAACTGTGGCTCAACATACAATTGAGGATTGTCATCACTCCAAATAAGGCAGTTTTGTTTATTGACTGATCCAAAAGTGAGCTTCATCGCTAAACATATTTCGCTTATGAAAATCGGGAGCAATGACAATCTTGTTTTCGGGCCAAATTTAGACAATTTGGAAGCGTTGTTCAGGCGTCAGTCTATTCATGTTGAAATACCAAACCAAATTAAACATAAATCACTTGACAGCTGACATAATGGCCGCCAGTTAAAAAAGTTTTGAAAACTTAAAGTTCTATACCTCTATAAAAAGCACCCTTCACATACATAAAGCTTGGTGAAGGGTGTGCAGTATTTGACACAGGCGAATGTAGCTCTTTTACTTCTTTTCATTTACTGATCTTTATCAACTGTTCCGTGCTGTTCCAGCGTTTGAACGGCTACTCTAAAAGTAGCCGTAGCGACAAAAAAAAAGCCTACTTTTTGAGGTACAAATTTGTTAAAAATAGTAGCCAAAATATTCAGTTAAGAATTTATCGTTTATGATTGAGACGCGGTCTTTCATGAAATCCGTTTTTTATATATCATCACCTGAAATACAAAAGGGCGTAACAACACTTCACGATTTTTGTAGTTTTAGATTTATTTGCAATTTACTTTATTCTGCCCCATTATTTAAATGCTTCGGAATAATACAGCGTGTACCGCTACTTCTACTTGAAAAAGTTGGAGCTGTAGCCGTAGCCGTAATTAAAAAAAAGGTAAGTGAAGTAGGAATTCAAACACTGATAAGAGAAAAAATTTATTAAGAAATAAGGTTGTATGTATTTTTTATGCCGAATCATGTAAAAAACAATTAGAAAAAATAACATATTTAAAATAAATTTCACATAGTTTATCACTATGCACTTAGAATGCTTACAAAATTTGAAGATACATATCTATAATATATTCAAAATGTCAAAATAGAATTAGAACTTTTATTATATAAATTTAGCCATACCAAAATTAAATGAACTTTATATATAATATTTTTAATTTTCAATAATATTTTCATGAATTAACTTTTTGTTCCATTTACTCGTACCTAATAAATATTTGTTAATTTAGCATAAAATTTTTTTTGAGTTTTAATTTCAGTTTGGGGATTTTCTGTTTGGGGATTTTTGGCACTTTCGCTAAAGTTGGATTTTGGGGATTTTGAACTTGGGAATTTTGTTTTTAGGGATTTTGTGCTTAGGGATTTTTTTTAGGTTGGGGATTTTGTTTTTTGGGGATTTAGTGGCACTCCCATGGAATTCACCCCAATGAGTTTAAAATATAATTATTGTGGTTTGAAAGGTTTATTAAATTGCTAAAGGTTTCTATATTAAATTATTTCTTCATAAAATATTAATAAAATATAAAATTAAAAATTTAACACACGCATGTCCATAGCTTAGAGCTAAAATATTTAATTCAAAATTTGTAAATAAATTTTTCCATTTAAATATCGTATAGAACCTCTGTAGTACAATCAATATTATTTATTAACTGTTTGTTGTAAACCAACAATCACGTTTGTAGCTTTTACGACAACAATTTTTTCTTATTGTTTTTTCATTCAGACATTTTATTGACTTGAATTAATTAATCTTATTATAATTTATGCTACATTTTTATTTAATTGATGATGACATAATTTTAAAATCACATTTAACAATTGCAGTATTGTGCTGTTGTTTGATATCGAATTATATGGAAAAATTTATTTATATTTAATGGTCATAAATCTTAAACTTTATATAATATTTGAATTATAATTTTCATAATAAATGTCAGGATATTAAACGATTTTATGTTTTTGAATAATTGTATGAAAAATTTACTTTGTGATTTAAAGACATAAAACTATGTAATTTAAAACTTAAAGTGTTTTGCTTCTTAAAAAAAAACTCCCATACATCAGGGATAGCTTGAGGGTGAAAGTGTTTAACTAAAATGTTATCTGGTTATTTCACAAAAAACTTCTGCTTTATTTTATAAAAATGTGTCAGTAAAAAATGTTCTAAATATATTCTGTAGTCTGTAATAAACAAATTTATGCTGCAAAAAGTAAAATATGCAAAAATTATGCATTTAAAAATAGATCTCTAAACTGAATTAAACATATTTAAATCTGTAAATAAATTCAAGATAATCCCATGGAATGGGGAAAATTTTAAAAAAATTGGATAATATATTTTTATTCTTTCATTCTTTCTTTGCAAAAGTAGATCTAAAAGCAAAAATATGCAAAAATATGCCAAATATGCTAAAATATTCACTAACAAATCGCTAAAATGAATTTAAATTTGCAACAAAAAGAAAAAGTCATTATTGCAAGTGTAAAATTGATAATAGAAAAATTTTAAAATTTGGAAAATTTACTAAAAAATATTTAAATCTTTTTTTTTACATATTTTTCTTTTTGTAAAAGTGGATATTAATAAATTTTTCAGCGTAAAAAACTAACTTGCGTGTCACTATTAATCGATTTTATTCAACTTATTATTTGCTTTCTGGTACAAAAGCTAAAGAAGTAACTGAAATCAATGTTTGGAAATCGAAAATCAGTTGTTTTTCGTGTAAAGTTCCATTATTATCGATCGTTCGATACCATACGTTAGGCCATAAAAAGACAGGCAAATTAAACAGGAAATACAAAAAAATTGTGATGTCCAGAAAAAATGCAATAAAAAATGCTCCTACAAATCGATCGCTTAAGTAAAAATTTAAATTTAAAAATGTGAATTAAATCGGAAAAAGATCTAAAAATCCGATTGCTTTTAAAAAAATTATCTAAATTTGGGAAAATTACTAAAAAAAAAATGCAAAATTATTTGTCTGAAAATTTAATATGTTTCCCAAAATATGCCGTGTAGCCAGGAATATGCAAAACTATGCTGTACAGAGGTAAATATGCACCAAAAATTGATGCTGAAATTCGTAAAAATTTCTGAAACGTAAAATTATTTTCTTTAGATCTTTAAATCGAACAGGATAAAACATGCGTTTTTCTATTTGTGGTTTCATTTCTCATTCATAGATTGAATGTTTTTTTCTTTTACTACAAAAAAGAGTTTCATTTCACTATTTCTTGTAGAAATGAGCTTGTTTACCACATCTATTTTTATATGCACTTACTTGCATATTATGTATGTATGTGTGAATGTATATATATGCTGTTTACTTCACACATTCGTACCATATCTACTGTGAGTAGAATTATAGTCATGATAAAAATTACGAAAATTCGCCTAAAGTTGTTTTTGGGATGTCCTATTCACCTATAACTGCTCATATATATTTATGTACTTATATATGCACGTACATATATACATCCATACACACATATAAAAAGTAAAAAAAATATTTTTCAGAAAATTTTAGCTGTCATAATATTTGTCCGCCATAATTTTTTCCACCACAAACAACTTTATTGACACTATCTGATATTGTGATTTTCCCTTTTTTTTATTTTCATCATGCAATTACAATTTTCTTTTCATTCGCCTTGAAAAATGACTTCAAAATGCTAAAATGAAAATAAATAAATTTATACACAAAAATGAAGAGCATCACAAAAATTTTGCTTACGTCTATTTGTTTTTGTGCTTATTTAGTACTTTTATACTTCTTTAATGGTCCTAAAAGTTTTGAAGAAGAAAAGTTTTAAGTAAAGGAAATGTTGCAAACTTTCCATTCGTTTAAGATGATTTTTTCTTCTTCGCTTTCTTTAATGTTTTTCACGGGAGCATCCCAACTGCATGTGCTGCCACACAGATAGTCAAATACATAAAAAAAGATAAATAAAAAACTTGTGAAAGTTGTCCATGCAATTTATGTAATAAAAACAAGGCGATATTCAAAATGTTAAAAAAATTTGCTGTATTTATTTATCATTATCATTAGGCTGGTATTTTTCCGAAGGCGTTTGTTTTCAAATGGCCTGTAAATTTAATAGGAAAAGTGTAAAATTCAATCTATACAAATTAATTAAACTTTGAAGGGGGCGTGTCTGTATATGAAATTAACTTTTAAAATTTTCGCCTGCCTGCTTTTCTGTTTTCCTGTGTATTAATTAGAACATGCATCTTACAAAATTTTTTTTATCAAAATTGGTAGGAGGATACTTTAGTAACCCACCCTGTTCACTTATAGCCTCGATCTTATCACGATAAAATGTCAGATTTTTAAGTAAAATAAAAAAATTAGTGAAATATTTCTATTTTATTGATATAAATAAATAGGTTTCATTGAAAAATGGCCCCAAACTAAATACCAAAAATGGCACCAATCCGAAAATATTTCCATTAAAAAGAACCAGAAAATTTTTTGGGGCCACTTTTACTATTTTGGGACCATTTTTATAAAATTTTTTATTCTTGAATTTTGAGTAGTTTTGCCTTTTTGGAATTAGAACCATTTTTTATAGCTCAGTATGGTGCTATTTTTCATTTTGGGCTATTTTTCCTATTTGTAAATAAAAAACTAAAAATTGCTTTAAAAAAAAAGGACATTCTTTGGTACTTTTGAAAGCCTGCCATTCAATAAATTTACCATTGAATTTATTTATTAAAGTTCCCATAATTTGGATGACCCTGTTTTTATTTAATTCAATATGAAACGGCTAAACTTGTTGTGTGCAAAACTATGCCAAAATATTTTTTTACGCCAACAAAAGTTCCCACCTGATGTCTATTTAAATTTTTAGAGAAAAAAAAAACGAAGGAAAAGAACTTCATCAGAAGTTGAGAAATAAGTTTTGCCAAACAAATTTGCCGAAATTTAAAATAATTTATTTCATACACACGCTTACAGAGCATGGACAGATTTTTTAAATTAAAATTGATTTATATTTTTTTTGTACATTTTTCATTCTCAAAATGAGTTTAAATCATTTGAAAAGTTTTGGTAGCTTGAAACCCTTAGAGAAATCCTACTTTTTTCGTAGATAGAAAGTTCCCATTTTTAGAAATTTCTGTTAACTTATTCACTAAGAATCACATAAGAGAATTCTAACCCTCGAGCTTTAATCACAAGCTTTTATGGCAAAACTTTCAAACTTCATCTAAAATGTGAACTATTTAAAGCCGCGGTGACCGCAAGTTCCTTATGGAAGAGCAAACACCAATACATTTAAAGAAAAACAAATTTTTTTTCAAAATTTTTTGTTGTAAAAACAAATACATGCAAAGAAAACACAAAAAATATATTTCATATATTTATTTTATATCATACGTTAAACAAAAACAAAATGTACAATGATGATCGCTGTCGTCAATGTTTACCAGCAAAGCATTCGAAAGTGTTGTTGCTTTGCTCTTGCGAGTATACAGTGAAGAACGACAAAAAAAAAATAATAATTTGTGTATTTCTCATTGAGGTTGCTGAAAGATGTATGAGTATATTAAAACACGCTACCTATAGCTAAGAGTATTACAAAAACAAATGAGCATGAAGAGCATAGGGCCTGGGCACCAATGATTTAAAGTATGCATGTAGAGTTGCGCCAATATTCCCAATAATAGAAATACAAAAATTTTATCACGTTGCATACTTTTGGGTACTCTAATTATTACTATAGATGCTGGCGTATACGCAATATTTATACATATGAATCAGTGAGGTGCAACAAGTATGATCGAGCCTACTTATTTATACCCTAACGTTGAATTTTAAGAAGAACACAAACAAGTTTGTTCAATGTTATGCTCGTTCGCTTTTTATGCACAAGCAGAAAATTCAGCAACAAGTGTAAATCATTTCGATCATTTGATGCGTACGATTGCATGATACAATGAACATGCAGGTATATCTATGTGTGTTGTGGGTAGAAAATTTGATTTCAGAAGTCAAAAGTATAAATATGTATGTGTGCATGTTTCAAACTGTGACAAAATTATAAATAAAAATTATTTTTCCAAATATGAGTACAAAATTACTTTAACAACTGCATAAAACACTTGTTCCGCCAACAACACGTTGGCTTCAATTCAAAATGAGTTTCATACTCTTAACGACACAGTCAGAACATTCATGTTAGCACTAAACAACAAGTGAATAAAATTGAATGTTTGAAACGAACGGCTGCATAATGTAGTGTTTTTAGGTTTTGAACAAAAACGATTAGATCATAAAAAGCAATGTGCATAATTAAGTATACCCGAAAATATACCACTTGTAGCTGATGTCTGATATGAATCAAAAAGTAACGTATTATTCATACGTTTCAATTGTTTAAAGCACTTTATTTTAGTTTTATTTTTTTTGGCCAAACCCTTTTCAAATTCGTATAGTTTGTAACAAAAACTTCAATGTCTTGCTTACTCTGTAAATTTTTGATATTCTGTCGTCTTCGTATATTTTTATATCATTTAAACTATTGTTTTAGTTTATGGTTTTGTAATATTTTGAAAGCAATTAAAAGTTGCTTTTATTGTTATTATTATTTTACTACAGTTTGTTGTCTAATTATTACTTCAGGTGTTGCAGATATTTTAATATTATTTTTTATTGTAGTTGTTGTTTGTGTTGTTCTCGTTGTCGTTGCCACTGTCCTTGTAACAATTGTTTTTAGCTACTTTTGTTGTTATATTATAAAATGCATTCTTGCAATGGCAAGCATTGATGTTATTTATTATAAATACAAGTTATTTTCTAATGTATGTCGTCAGGACATGTTGTGGTAGTTGTAGAACAAAACCATTATTATCAAATAGCTTAAGGTGGTTAGATTGGAATCTGCAGGCATTAAGAACAAAATACTTTGCATGTAGAGTGAGCGTTGTTTTGATGTTTTCGCTTTAGTGCTACCTTTTTGGTTATAAACACTAACTCTTCTTTCCTAACTATAACATTTCAGAATGTCTTATTACACTTTTTTAATAGAGGAAAGACTATTATGAATATATCCATCTTATAGACTTTGTTTGAGAGAAAAATGTATATTGTTAAAGTGTATACAATTAGGTCTGTGTCACGTAAGTTTTACATCTGCAATCAATGTATTCAATATGTTGGCTAAATTTTTATAAATATGCTGATAAACAAATCTAGAGCTACTAAATCGGAAGTTAGACTACTTAAAGTATAGCAATCAATCAAGTTGTAATGCTTGTTGTAATGTGTTAAAGTTTTCCCTATAGCACTTTGGTTTATTTATAGCTCAAGTGTGTTCTGAGCTAGTTAGTAGGCTGGTACTAGTAATTTAATAGGTGCGTGAATCTGAGAGTCACAAACTGTCTATAATTGCCAGTATGATTCTGTCTTTATTTGCAATTAACTTTTCTATTTATACAACTTTTGTTAACATACTTTAATTTTACTATTGTGCAGTTTTTTTCTTAACATACTAAGAAACTATCTTATTACTAAAATTTTGATTTTTCATAGTTGCTAAAGTTTAAACAAGTTCGTTGGTCTAATTTATTTATATATATTTTTTTGTTTTCTTTCTTTTTTTTTTGTGCTCGTATTTCATTTTATTTAATTTCTTTGTGTTTGCTTTCAGTTATATTTTTGGTGACTAAGTGTTCGTACTTTACAAAGTATTAAATAGAAGTGATTAAATATTCTTTTTTGTCCACCCTCGTATGAAATTATTGTATAAACTTTGTTCATGTTATGGACAGTTATTTTCCTGACTTTTACATTAATTAGTTTTGAGATAAAAAATACTAGATGTATTTTATGTCTTAACATTTACCTGCTCCAACAAAAACTTTTGTTTCTTCAACTATTGTTGTTTAAAGTTCAATTAGTTTGCTGATAACGTACATCTTTTAGAACTTTTTAGCAAATACTGCTGTATTGTTGATGTTTTTCATTGCAAAATATGATCAATAAAGTTATGAATTCTGTTTAATACTATTTCCATTAAATACTGGCTAAAAATCAGAGTTGTAGAAATTAAGACAATAATGGATTTAAGGATCAATTATTATGTTGCTCCATGACAACGGAAAATTTACTTCAGTTATGAATTTATTTTATTCAAACGAGGCAAACAATGACTTGGGGCCTGGGTTCAAAGCCTTGCCAGAGCAGGTCAGTCGACATCGTTAATTTCTCTAATGTACATTAGTGAGACATTGTATTAATTGTTGTCGAACTATTTAAGTGATGAATGCTGTTCCAAGCTAACGTACACAACATCGCCCTCCTCCGTCGGTTAGCAGAAACATTGCCAAAGTAAAAAAATTAATAAAATACCTGCTAATACAGCTTAACTAAGTTAATGCTATAAAAAAAGTTAACATAACGCGGCAAGCCGAGTTTTAAAAAAGTTAAGCCTTCTAAATTTTCAACATCTATCTTCTCTACACTATCCCTCTTACTGAGTTCCGGCACAATGCACTGCATACGTTGGGGTCATTCCCTGATTGCTAGTCCTAATTAACAAAAAAAAAAAAAAAAAATGTGTTATATTTAATTCAAGGAAACTCTTTCAATCTAATAAAGATAACTTCACTAAAAATTCAAATCCACGAACTTAAGCCCGAATATTTGTAAGGTTATTATATCCGCCGTGGCTGATAGGTAGCAATGCTAGCCTAGTAGTACAGAGGTTGTCGGTTCGATTCCGGCCATAGATCCTGGGTATTTTCTGCAGACAAGCTAATCGCTTTGCGGGTTGTGTTTGCTTAAAAAAAAAAAAAAATGAAAAACAAAAAAAATATTGTGCATTTAAAAGGTCGCATGTTTATTTCTATGGACTTTTGCCAAACCAACCAAAAGTAATTTTGACAATTTTCAGTATAAATAAAATAAGGCTACAAATAGAGCTGGGGCTTTAAGGAAAATAAAAAATGTCATACAATTTGAAATCGGTTCTAATTTTGCATAATATTTGTTGTTGAGTGTTTGTTGAATATTAGTAGTGATCAATCAGAAATGGGGAATTTCGCACTTAACAAAAATGGTTTTAAATAAATTAAGTTATGAATTTTTATTCGAACTGAGTGATTTTTAATCGAAGAAATTGTAATTTGTCAGGCTTAAGTTCGTTTTCTCTAAATTTAATTTTTTACAAATTAAATTATTATTTTTATTAGAAAGAAAAATCTAGAAGCTCTAAAAATTGAACAGACAAAGAAAAATTTGACTCCGCGGAGGGTTGGACTGACATCATGATGTTTCGAGACTAACCACAATCTCATAATCAGAGTTGTCTACTAATATTATTATTAATATTTGTTAATATTTGTACAGGCTAAAGTTCGAAAATGTTTATAATCAGAGAAATATTAAGTAGACATTGTTAACATATTTCAAGCAACGAAGTAAAAATTCAATATTTATACATCCCTTTTTGTAGATTTTTCAATCGCACTGGCTGAATAGAAACAAATGTTGTTTTTCGGTAAAAGCCACTAAGCCTCGTCAGTATTCGTGTGCAAATTCTTTTTTCACTACTTGTTAGGTAGCTTCGTTCGACGTCATTACATACTCTATTTATATACAATTACAAATACAAATACAAATAGAATACGCGACTTATTTCTACTGGATGCTAGCTGGGGAATTTTTTATTTATATAATATATATAATATGTTTACTCAACAATAATACATATTTCGATTCTTTTACTCTTATGCTAAGGTACCCCTCAGAATTATTCTCATAGTAAGTATATAAGACAATGTGATTTAGTTTAAGAATTAATTAATAATAAATCACGCTTAAAAAAATAAAAAATAAATAATAAAATATAAAATATATACATTTCTACTTTAACACTGTCATTAAAAACGAAAAGTGCATTCAGCAAAATTGCATAATGTAAATACGATCCACACAAAAACACAAATGTGAAAATAAGGCCATTTTTCCAAGAATTCTTTCCTATATTATAAAGGCAAAAAATTTTTGCCAAGCTTACAGGTTGCCTAGAAATGAGATGGAATTGTACCTATCAAGAACTGGGTCCTTATTTTGATCTCAGTACTTTGAACAAAATGGATGTTGAAAAATAAATTAAAGTTCCAACCCATTAAAAATGGCAGCTGCCGTGGTGGCAGTGAGGTCTAAGCGGTAGACAGCTCTGATTATGAGATTGTGGTTAGTCTCGAAACATCATGATGTCAGTCCAACCCTCCGCGGAGTCAAATTTTTCTTTGTCTGTTCAACTATAACGATCTTCTAGATTTTTCTTTCTTTCTAATAAAAATAATAATTTAATTTAAACAAAAATTAAATTTAGAGAAAACGAACTTAAGCCTGACAAATTAAAATTTCTTTGATCAAAAATTGTTTCAACATTTAGAAATGGAATAAAAAGAAATTATAATAATTCTCGTATTCCATTTGTGTTGAAAACTTGGTTAAATAGTTGATATTCATTTCCAATTACTAACCACTTTACATAAAATGTAAAAATGGACAAATGAACGTTGATGAGAGATGTAGCGGCCTAGAAATCGGTATACTGATACGTTCTGCTAATCTGATTGCACATGCTAATGTTTTTCAAAATAAAAACTCTACGTAATTTGAATTTTCATTAATTCAATAAAAAACTGAACTTAAGCCTAATAATAATAATTTCTCAATTATACATTATTACAGTTCAATTAATAATTACGTTTATTCGTAATAATAATATAAAAATATTAATTTGTTGTAATGTTGTAAACATTTCAAATCAGCTGTTGATCTGTTGCAAATTAAGAAATATTTAGAAAATATTACTAAAGTCTGCTGATTAGGCCAATGGAAGCGCTCTTTTAATTCAATGGAATGATAGAAATGCCGTCCCTTAATAAATCCAAAAATATTTTCTAATTCATGTGGAGCTTCTTTAATGAAAATTCCATTTAGTTTTTTTTTCTGTGTAAATATGGAATAGTTTTTTTATTTTTTTTGCTGCTAACGTGCATGTGCATGAGTAATGCAAAAATACAAATTGTTCTCATTTTCTCTTCCTGTTTTTTTGTTTAATTTTTAAGTGGATTACTTTTTCATTCATTCTCTGTAATTATTTAGAAAACCTTACTGCTGTTGTATGTGAATATTTTAGATTGTTTTATCGTTTTATTCTTTAGTTTTAACAAATGGTTTTTTGTTTGTTTATTATTTATCTGGGTAAAAGTAAAATATATTTTTGCTCTCCTTCCTCCTTTTATGTTGTGTTGTTAGTTCGTTGTTACCAATAAGTTTTCAAGTATTTAATTTTTTCAATACAGGGCAATATAATTATTAACATACTAAAAATTTAATGTTTTTAAATCAATATAAAATTAAACTTCACCTTTAGCGTGGTCTAACTATCACTATAACCGAGTCAACATTACCGCAACATGCAACAGTGTCAAATTGCATTGACAAACTGCAAGCAAAATATTTTGTGTGACTGTCACTTGACACCCATACGTTTAATCAAGTGCAGCTGCGCAATGCACTTAAATGAATCACATTTATTAACTGCAGTTGTTTATTAATAAATATAAACAACACAAAATGTCTGTGGCTTTCAGGTGGATTTTAAAACTGTTGAAACACCTGCCGCACGTCCACCGTGGGAAACTAAAATATGTTTATGTATATTAATTGTAATTTTTTTAAATTACTACGAACTGTTTATTATTAATATTTGTTAATATTTGTACAGGCTAAAGTTCGTACATGTTTATAATCAGAAAAATATTAAGTATACATTGTTAACATATTTCGACCAACGAAGTAAAAATTCAATATTTATACATCCCTTTTTGTAGATTTTTCAATAGCACTGGCTGAATAGAAACAAATGTTGTTTTTCGGTAAAAGCCACTAAGCCTCGTCAGTATTCGTGTGCAAATTCTTTTTTCACTACTTGTTAGGTAGCTTCGTTCGACGTCATTACATACTCTATTTATATACAATTACAAATACAAATACAAATAGAATACGCGACTTATTTCTACTGGATGCTAGCTGGGGAATTTTTTATTTATATAATATATATAATATGTTTACTCAACAATAATACATATTTCGATTCTTTTACTCTTATGCTAAGGTACCCCTCAGAATTATTCTCATATTAAGTATATAAGACAATGTGATTTAGTTTAAGATTTAATTAATAATAAATCACGCTTAAAAAAATAAATAATAAAATATAAAATATATACATTTCTACTTTAACACTGTCATTAAAAACGAAAAGAGCATTCAGCAAAATTGCATAATGTAAATACGATCCACACAAAAACACAAATGTGAAAATAAGGCCAATTTCCTATCCAAAATATTTCGGCCATAAAAAGTACTGAGATCAAAATAAGGACCCAGTTCTTGATAGGTACAATTAAATTTCATTTCTAGGCAACCAATAAGCTTGGCAAAATTTTTCCAAGAATAATTTCCCATATTATAAAGGCAAAAAATTTTTGCCAAGCTTACAGGTTGCCTAAAAATGAGATGGAATTGTACCTATCAAGAACTGGGTCCTTATTTTGATCTCAGTACTTTTTACGGCCGAAATATTTTGGATAGGAACTTGGCCTTATTTTCACATTTGTGTTTTTGTGTGGATCTCACTTCCTTTTTCTTAGTTGTTTTTGTATAAATATTTATATGTATTGCTTATCTGGGCCTACCTGTGTAAAAAATTTCAGATTTCCAGCTGTATTAGAAGTCCCCTTTACAAAGAAGGGGCACCATAGTCGCAGAAGATGAAAGGTGCCCGTTAAAAAATCATTTTCGGTAATTTCTCATCACTATCTACCTGTGTACGAAATGTCAGCGTTCTAGCTGTACTGGAAAGGCCCCATACAAATAAGGGAACCCTACTCCCCCCAGGTGAAAAGTTCCCGTTTAAAAATTATTTTTGTTAATTTCTCATCTCTGTGTATGAAATTTAAGCTTTCTAGCTCTACTAGAAGTGCCCCAAACAAAGAAGGAGCACGATTGTCCCCCCAGATGAAAAGTGCCCGTTAAAAAATCATTTTCGGTAATTTCTTATCACTACCTACTAAATTTCAGCGTTCTAGCTATACTGTAAGTGCCCCATACATAAAAGGGGAACCCTAGTCCCACGGGTGGAAAGTGCCCGTTTTCAGATTTTTCTAGTTATTTTCTCACCAAGACCTACCTGTGTACCAAGTTTTAGCTCTTTAGCTTTACTGGAAGTGCCCAATAATATTGATGAGTCAGTGAATATGTACTAAAATATGGACTTTTCACATCTTAATATCTCGGGAAGCTTTTATGGTAGAACTTTCAATTTAACCTGTGAGGTCACCTCTGTGGGGAGACCTTATGTTTCAAGTTTCATTACATTAAGATCAGGAGGAGCAAAGTTATGAGGGGGGTAAAAACAGTTCGAATGGTTTCGTGTAAATATACACACTGTGTGGCCGAACTTAGCCTGGCGCACTACCGTGCGTCTAGATATTTCTGTAGGTATGTATGCATGTATATATATGTGTATGTATTTAATTTCAAAATTTAAACTTTCAACAAATATACTCGTATGTTTCTAGGATTTAAAATAATTTTTGATATTATTTTTGTTAGGACCACCATTTAGCGAATGACCCCTACTTACTCGTATGCACTGCATATTGCCGGAACTAGGCAAATTGGCTAAGGGAAGGAGGATAAGAGGAGTTATATTTGTGTACAGTCGATTTGAACTCTACCATAATAAGGTGACAGGAAAGACCTATGCAGGCTTCCACAGACAAACAGTTCGGCTGATTCCATATGAGATTCTTCTAAAACGCAGTGAAAGGTGGTTCTATTAATGATAGAGAGAATAGTCTGGGAATTGTATTGAGATTATCTAATAAGTCTTTCATAAAACATGCTAATAATCGTATGAGACTCATGCAGAGATTATGCTGCAACTGTTAATATGTATAAAAAACTATATTATATAACTGCATATAAATATATATTTTTCTATGGCACAGAGCAAAATCTAATTGGACAATTATAGACAGACACAAAGATCATCATTTAACATTAACTTTAATGCCGGAACAACCGGTTTGCGCCAATGAGTATTGACGTTCTATGACTTCCTGAGACTATATTTTTTTTTTTATTTTTAGTCATCGTCCAATAAACGTTTCAAGAATTGCATATTAAACATTCCAACATCAAAAGACCATCGTTTCAGAAAATTAGTAAAAAATGTTATAAATAAAAAAATATATTTGATATTTTAGTTATTGTTATTCGTCCGGCAATCGTCTTTTAGGAGTTGTATATTAAACACAAACGTCTAACATACAGCCAATGATAGCTGGGATCTTTCGCCTATAGCTTTCTGAACTGATCTGCTTTGAACTCTTTGGAATTTTTGCCACTTTTAGAGTGGTGATATTTTGTAAACTATGGCTAACCAGTTTTTTGCGTTACAACTTAAAAATTAAGTCCATTATTTGTCAATTCACCCTCGTGCAGTGCAAATAAAATATAAACTAAAATATGTTTTTATGTTATCACGTCTGTTTGTTTGCATTTTTATGGTTCTTTTCTTATATTTTCTACCAAACTGTTTTATAAATGATAAATGAATTTAATAAGAAACAAACTGAATTGTGTAACACAATCTCTCAAGAGAGAAAGACACACACACACACACGCACACACACATATGTTGTTATTTAATTATTTCTGTATTACAATTTCTTTGGAGAATACAACTTAATAAAAGCACAAATAGTTTCTTAATATAACAAAACACAAAATTAATGTTAGTCTTTACTAAATTATATAAAGATATTGTTTTTTTTTTCGTTATATACTTTTCCAGAGGGTGCAATTTTTTTTTTTTGGAATTTTGGTAGAATGATTATGTTAGAATTAAATATTAAATCACTGAGAAGTCAATTTTGAGATGGAAATTATAGATCGGAAATCCTGAAATTTTCTAAAGATTCTCAAACTACATAACTTACTGATAGTATCTTAAAATAGTACAATAAAAAGTTCTGTCTACAAAATTTTACATTGTCCGAAAGCCGTACAATAAAAAAATCACCTTAACTTTAAATACATTTTTATGCTGTTCATTTATTTGTTTTTTCTATCTCTTCATAACCATATGAAGCGTATTAATTATTGCCACTCACTATAATTACATTTCTATTTTCTTAAGCGCCATCATGATCATTCAGTAAACAATGATGATTAAATATATCATGTTTAATCGTCACAAGCAGAAGCTTATGATGATGTATCATGCATAATCCTTTCATTTTATTATATAATTTATTTGATACTTTATAAATAAAATAAATTTTTAAAACTTTTTCATTTCTTCATGTTTTAAACTTAAATATTTTTTCAATTGACAAATTGGAAAAAATATTTAATTCTAAACCATTTGAAATACACATACATACATAAAAAAACTACGGGTAGCACTCCGGGAGTGCCGACAGAAGTGAAAACGTTTTGTGATTACAACAATACACGTGCTATTGCCAAAAAAATTATGCGCAGATATAAACAATTATGTAAATACATGCAACAAATTTAACCACTTATCAAGGTGTATGCAACAGGTGAGCTTACTAGCACAGCTGGCTGAGCTCGCTTTATAGAAAATTTTCATACAAACTGATATAGTTTGAAGAGAGTACATAAAAAATTGTTACAGTTTGGTACTCATACGCATTAAAATGCTTTTAATTTGTTTGTGTGTTTTGATATGAAGCGAGCGCTTTATACCAACAAAATACATTTTGTTTTTGTATTGTTGTACTTGTTGTCGAACTGCGCATACCTGCTAGTTTGGCCATGCCACTTATTGTAAACGCAAATGCAACTGCGCCCGAGAAGTTGACAACCTAAATTTTTTTCGCTCAAAATGAAGAGAGCGCCATCTTTGTGCACTCTTCTTAATCAGTTTCGCTCACATTGAGGAGTGCGCCCTCTTTGGTGCACCAAAAAATGAGTGTTTTTGTCATATATGGCAACATCACGCACAAGAGAGGGCGCTCTCTTAATTTTTAGCTAAAAAATGTTGGTGTTGGGCCTTACTACGGTTCTCGAATCGACTTCGACTGTTGTACTAGATTAAAGAAACACACAACATTTTTCTTTAATCTATTACAGCAGTCGAAGTTGAGTCGAGAACCGTAATAAACCCCAATATCTAAAGGTTGTTAACTTTACTCCGGCTAGGCATTCGCACAAACAGAGATGCTACAAGCGTGACGGTGTCGCGTGTTCTGAGGTTTTGTCTCATCCAAAATCTTCGTACCGCGCCAATAGAAGTTTTCACTTCAATAATATTTTAATTTATTTAAAAATACGAAAAGCAAAAATCAATTTTCTTTAAAGCGAATAATTTTTTGGTTCATTAATTTGTTTAAAAATATTGTTGCTATGCACTTTTTTGTTGTTTTTAAATTTAATCCTGAAGAAGCTACACAAAGGAGTAGCAAAATATCGTTATATACCGCAAGGCGAATTGAATATTAGGTGGCCTTATCCCTACTACAATAATAAAAAAAAAACAATATGAAGAAATCATGAATTTCGCCGCAAATAATCTATAATCCATATCCCCTGGTTTTACGGACTCCAAGGTTGTTGATACTAATTTTATTAGAACGCTTTCACTGGTCATTCTGGATAGGGATCTTTGGGTCAAATCTGATAGACTCTACGAGGGCTGCACGGTCTTTACAAATGGATCGAAAATGGAAATAGGCACGGGTGCTGGCGTCCATTTTTTAGGAACGGACATTCGTAGGTGTTTTAGGCTACCGAACGAATGTAGTTTATTTCAGGCTGAGATCCTAGCGATCCTCAGGGCCACGGAACTAGTGACAGAGCACGTAACTGAAGGCGTGGAGGTAACATTCTACGTTGAGAGACAGTCGGCGCTGAAAGCTTTGAAGGGGCATAGTGTCAAATCGAAACTTGTCAGCTAGTGTAGGCTATCTCTCAACTTGCTTATGGACAAATTTAGCGTTAGGCTATGTTGGGTACCAGGGCATTGCAATATTGAGGGAAACGAAATCGCTGATGAGCTGGCAAGAATAGGGTTTAGATGTGGCAGTTAGTTAGTAGTACAGGTCGGTTAAACCTCCAATCGGTTACTACTATAGGGAACTCAGTAATTGGGCAATTAGCAGAACTAACCATTCCTGTACCCATGTTCTGTAACTTTTGTGAGAAGTTCTAGTGGCGAAAATATGTGAAACAAATTATTCCATCGTTCCTCGAAAAGTGAGAAAAAATGAATCTGTAACTCATGTCGAAAACTTCCAAAAATGCTTACGTCGTTACGCTAGAAATGCCAGAAGATATGGCTCAATGTCGATATGTAATTAAAGGCGATAAGAATGCTAGCCAAAACAATCTTCGACGGCGGCCAAAATACACTAAAGTAGAAAAATATAAACGGCGGCGTCAAATATACTACCGTCGGCTATACAAAATAATGTGTAGTGCGGCTTTAATGATTGTTATTTGCAAAATAGTTTCGGAAGCACTTCCTATTAAAAACATTTTTAATCACTTTTCTAATATTATAAAAATAAAATAATAATTAAACAATTAGTTAACCTTGAAAATGACGAAAAAACTTACAGGTTCAGTTTAGTGAGAAAATCAACTGTTTGTTTCAATTTATGACATTTTTGTTTCATTTTGCACGTTTCAATCGAAAAGTTTCTCGTAGCGGGAGTTACAGAACATGGGTACTGGAGGAATAGAGAAGATAGTAGAGTCTCGAGGATGGACGTAGGTAGAACTAGACTAGAGCGAGGACCAGCATATGGGAAAACGGCACTCCAGATTTCTGTAGGATGTGTGGGGATTAAGAGGAGCCAGAAACTATAGAGAATATCATCTGTCATTGCCCAAGGCTGCAACGCCATAGGCTGAGCAGACGTTTCCATGAGGGCACTAGTGATATCGCGAAGTGCAAACTTGAGGATATCAGGGGCTCTATCATGGGAATTAAATGGCTGAATGATGGATGTTAACGCCTCTCTGTTTCTCCTCGAGCAGTAAGGAACCTAATTATAAATGAAGGGAATCACAATGGATCGAATTGGGTCTCCGAGTGGATGTGTATTTCACACTACCCTTCCTAACCTAGAACAGTGGTAAACTAAAATAATTTTCGTACGTACATAAAATTGTACGCGCATACGGTTGTAATTTTCAATTCATTTAAAAAAAACTAAAGTAAAAATCAAACTGTAATAAAAAAAAACTTTTTTGGAAAAGTTGCGTTAATTGAGGATTTGTTTTTTGAAAAAGTTGCGTTAACAGAGTCACCAATGTTAAGAATTTCGGTGTTGTGATTATTGAGTTGTTTGTGTAAATCGGCGATTGCGTTAACCGAGGTTACACTGTATGTGTTTTAAAAATTTAGATTCGCAAAGAGAGTAAAAACAATAATAATATATTTGTTCTCTGCTTTGATGTAGAAGAATTGTAATAATGTGAAAGGAATAAGGGAGAAGAGAGCTCAGCATATTTAGATCAGTGGCAGGTATTTTATTTGTGCCGACCGGTGGTTATACTATAGTATTAATTATTTTTGAATTTCAATTCTTAATTTTGTGGAACACTTTAATTAACAAGTACCTTAAGTTTACATCCAAATTCAATCATTGGGTCTATTAATTATGTAGAATTCGAACCGTTTACTATACCTACTCAAGAGTGTTCTTTTTTTTCTTTTTTTTTTTTGTTACAACAACATTTTTGAGCAAAACAATTGTATTTCAAAACAAATAAATTTATATAAATAGTTTATGCACGGTTATCGACTCAAATGCTAAAATAAAAGCTAAAGACAAATTACACGAGATAAAGAAATTAAAAACAAAGTTTTTCTATTTTTTTCTATTTTTATTTTTATTCTTTTCTCTATTGAATTTTCAATGTTAACCGTATTTTTTATTTTTTATTTCAGTTTCTCTTAAGGATGAAACTGCTGAACAAAACATGAAGGTAAGTTAGTAATTTTTCGTAATATTTTGCTAAAAAGTAATTGATGTTAAACATTAAAGTGCTAGAGATAGAGAAAAATAGAGAGAAGGGAGAGCATGATTGTAAGAAATTTGTTGATATAACAAAAATAATTTCTTAATTATTTATTTAAAAGAAATACGTACATACATGCAGAACATAAGAACTTAAAATATAGTAAAGTAAAGAAAAACAAAAAAAAAAATGCCTTATCTGGTTGAAAAAAGAAAGCACATAAATAAATATCTATAAATGTACAAACGTCTGTATGTATTAAAAACTAATTTATATATTGCATGTTTGCCTTATTTGCCACCTTGCATTAAAAATACGACATTCTCTGCAAATAACAATTTAGAAAAAAAAAATTTATAAAATATATGTGAAATAATTCAGACAATTCCGTAGACATAAATATGAAAAAGACTTTATTTCCGTCTAGTTGCTGATATATTATGTTATATTATGTGTGTGTGTGTGAGTTTGTGTGAAGTTATCGCGATATGTCATTTTTCTTTATTACACTTCTGTGAATTTAAAAAAAACACAAATTTTTTCAGACATTTTATGTTAAAACTTACACCGATAAAAGTGTTTTTCAAACTGGCATTGCATTGGAGTGAGATCCAAAAAATTTTGGCAAATAAATTTATTTGTTATATAATCTTTTAGTTTTTGAAAATCTTACTATAAATATATATTTATTATATACTAGATATATCCGGTGCGCTTCGCTACCCCCTCGTTATAAAATAAAAGTCCTATTGTGAAAATTTAATGACGATCGGTCCAGTAGTTAAGCCTATATTACGATTTTTTATTTTCCTATAAAGGGGCGTGGTCCCACTCACTTTTCTCCTAGTACGTATTCCTAATTATGTCAATACTATATGTACCAAATATCATCGGCGTAGGTCAAAAAATGCCCAAAATATGGCGATTTCAATTTTTGGGTTGCCACGCCCACTTGTCCGATAACGCCCATTTTTGTCGTGATTACTCACATTAGTAACATATGAACTATTGCAATGTTTCAAAACTCTTGCTATCACAATAGTCAAGATATATGATGTTATTCAATTTATGTGGGAGGGGCTACGCCCACTTGAAATATTAAAAGCCTAAAACCATCCTCTATAAATTCCCTTTTGAATGACACCAGTTTGGGTCAAATCGGTTGGATAGTTTCCGAGTCTATAGCGAACATGGGTACAAACATTTTTTGTATTTTATATACATATATAGATATTATTTTAAATATATGCAGAATATTTGTAGCTTTCTGAAAATTTTTGTAAGCTTAGTGACAGTATATTTCCTAGTAAAGTCGAAAAATTGTTTGTTTCAGTATTTTCATTAAAATTAAATTAACGTTCAATACACAAAAGTTTCTATTTGTGTTGTTAAATAATCAAAAATTCAAGTTAAATTGCTTTCACTAATTAAAAGTGTATAGAAAAACTTATAAGTAAAGGTTTTCCAATAAGAGTGATATTATTTCTTTTTTTTTTTTTTTTTAAAAACCCACTTATTGTTAAGGAAATTCAAAATTTTTTATTTGATGTGAAGTACAATCGATACAATTAAGTTCTAAATAAAACGTCATTTAAATGTCTTCCACGACTTCTTCTGCAGGAACGAATTCTATGAACCCAATTTTCGAGCACTTTTTCCACTAAATCATGTCGTATGTCATGAATGGCACGTTCAATATTCACTTGTAAAGCTGGAAGACCAAACCCCACAAGAAATAGTCGAATGGTGTTAAATCACAACTGCTTGGAGGTCATTCAATATTACAATTTCTTGAAATAATCGAATCTCCAAACTTTTCTCGCAATAATTCAATTGTTGCATTTGCTGTGTGGTACGTATCCCCCCGTCTTGTTGGAACCAAATTTTTTCAAGATCAACTTCTTCCAATTTCGGCCATAATTAGTTGGTTATCATCGATCTATACCGCTCTTCATTGACAGTAACGGTATTACCAGCTTCATTTACGGTCTTCAGAAACACTTGCCTGAACGGCAGCAATATTTGCATAACTTCGAGCGGTTCTTTGTTATATTGGCACTTGAACATTATGTACAGAAAATGTAAGCTTGAAATTTTCAACAATTCGACGACTAGCGAGCACACTTTGACATTTATTACGACCATAAAATGACAAAAGCTCACGAAAAATTGCAATTGGAGAACGATTATTTTGATAATAAAACTGAATAATTTGTAAACGTTGTTCTTGTGTATTAATCTCCATGATGACATATTACAAATGGCCGAAACGTCACTTCAAAATCATATCATCCCTTTTGGAAAACCTTTTGGTTTTATCTTTTCTTAGTTAAGACTGCGAATTTTTAATAAAAAGTCTAAAAAGTTCAACATTTATTTTGTAGAAAAGAAAAAACAATTAAATTTAATTTTCTAATAATTGTTAAGACTGTTTAAGGCTCGTATACTACTAATAATACTTTATCGAAATTACTAGAATTGTTTGGCACACACATGAAAAAGAGCCATGCCTATATGTACTCGTATAAGTGTATTTGTATGCGCGAAATTGTTTCCTTTTAAAGTGTTGCGTGTTTAAGCCTATTGTTGTCAGTTAAGTGACATAAGATAAGATAATATTTTATAGCTTCATGTGTACATATACGTGAACATGTTTATGCATATACATACACACATATACTCCTACATACGTAGTTATTTTAAATTTGTGAAGTCTTTATTTATATTTATGAGTATTCGTTGATATAAAGCAGAGGATGCCAAATATTTTTGATTATCGCGCAAATGAGAACTTGAAAAGGCGAAAGGAAAAATTCGAGAAAATTTTTTTTATTAACTATAAAATAGATTTTGAGTTAATAATTCTTTTGAAATTTTTTGATTTCGAATCAGATTTTTTAAGTTTTGAAACTTTTATAATTTTGTATCAATCACAGCGATAGAGTTAAGCTTACATAGAAAAATGTAAAATACGATTTCAACTTACTCCGAAAATTTTGTATTTAATAACGAAAACTCAAATTTTCAATTACTCAAAATTTTTAAAAATGTTTAGAAATGATTAATTGATTCATTTACGGTATAAAAAAAAACATATTTTTGAAAAATTTATACTGCGTAAAGAATATGTTCTACTCATAAGTTGGCTAAAAAATAAAATGCATTAAAATCGGTCCATATATGTTGAGTTGTGAAACCAAAAAAAGTGATTTCCTTTCTTGGCATCTTTTGGCCGGGGCTTAAAAGAAAACTAATATACCTCTTAAAAGGGCTTAGCATACTTAATAGTTTTACATAGAAGCCAGATAAATATTTAGCTACTAAGAAGAGCATTTAATTTACAATATAAATGAATTTTTTTTTAATATAATCAAAAATAACTTTCTAAAAACAATATTACATACTCAAAAGAACTATTCGATCTGCAAAAGTTTTTTGTTGATGCTTTAATTTATTTCATCCTTTTTCCTCCAATTCCTGGCAACATTGACCATCTTATATTATATTTTCATACGCCCCATGTAATTTACTCACAAAAAATCAAATGATTTTCTCATTTTCTAGACCCCTTTTGATTTTTATTATAATTTAATGGTGTTTTCTTTTCTGCAAAGATATGGTACATCTACATGCAGAAAATGTACTTTGTGTTCATTTCTTAAAAATGTTTGCTCTCTAAAAGGGCATCGTGTTTGATTCTAAAAGAATCGCCCTCACTAATGGTGGACGGCATTGCACTTTATGCGGCGGTTTATACAAGTCGAACGAGAAATTTGAGTGTAAATTTTTTATGAAAAGCACTAAATTTTTTGAGTAGTCCGCACCTATGCCCCGCAAAAATCGACAGTGTTGATAGTGCCCTGTAAAAATTAGATGTCAGAGCGTTCCACTTTTTCATAAGTTGTGTTTTGTCTCAGCTACAACACAACATTAATCTATTTTGCGATTATGGTTTACAACAGCTAGCTGTTGTGTATGTCACAGAGTTGGATTTAAATAGTAGCACACATATTCGCAAAATTCCAACGATGTTTGCAAAAAGCGGTCAAGTTGAAAAATAAATATGTACATAAAAAGTGTTAAAAGATGCATATACATTTTTGTTGTGTTACAAATAAGTAAAATAAAGTACATATAAATAATTATGGATGTTAATGTCGATTTATTTTTGATAATTGTGATGAAGGCACAGCTAAAACGCACATGGCACTTCTACGGAAAAGAATTCGGGATAGTTCGAACCCATTGGATCTCACAAGTACTGAGTATGTTATGTATATATTTTAATGCAGAACATGAATGTACATATGTAAATAAAAATTTTTCAGTTTTAAAAAATTTTTCCGCATAAACAAGGATGGGTTCTTATTCTTGCTGCGGGAACTAAGCATTTTTTTAAAACCTTCAAATCGGTGTTCTGCCATTCCTCCTATTTTAAAATTGAATTGCTCTTTGATTTTTTGCTGATGGTAGCTATCAAAGAAGTAGCGTTAATGATTTTAATATTGGAGTTTCACAACCAACAGTTTTCTGCATTTTAAGAGTAAACGGATTTGCTTTCATCACCTCCACCAGTTTTTCTATTTGATATTGTTTTTTATTTGATATTTTTCTAATAAATACTAAAGCAGCTTTAAATTTTTTGCGGAAAACTGAAGTTATATATGTATGTATACTTACAAATTTTTCTCCATTTAAATTTTTCAACTTGCAACGACAATTAGACAACAGCTAATGAGCAGTTGTAAGATTTTCTCAGTTTTAACAACACTTAATAACACATGTTGTGAACCATAATCGCTGTAAATGAACATAGACAACTGAACTTACAACACTAAAGCTAGGTGTTGTAAACCGTAATCGCAATTTTAATTTAACAACACTAAAATGTTTGATGTTGTAAACCATAATCGGGCCCTAATATTTACGTATGATTAATATTAAAAAAAAAAACGTTATGAATATTGTTCATACAAGATTGTTGTGGTCACAAGCAATAATCGCCTGAGTCGAAAAACATGTTTTTGAGAAAAGGCAATTTGAATTTTTAAAAGCGTTTCTAAAAAAAAATGAAAATAGTTTATCAAAAAAAAAAAAAAAAATATTTATTGCAAAACCAAAGATCGTTACCGCTGCAATACTAAAATAAAACTAATTAATACAAATTTTTTAATTATTAGAGACATGTTTAGTAAAAAAAAAAAAAAATATAGATTCTTAATATAATTCTAAAATACTAACTGCCTGGCCCACGATGTCGAACGAATTTTTCTTTCGTACAAATTATATTTGAAACAAAAACAACATTTTGTAAAATTGTTTTTGCTTTAAATGTAATTTGTACGAAAGAAAAATTCGTTCGACATCGTGGGCCAGGCAGTAAATTAAAAATGCTTATGTTGGCTTAAACGTTTTTCAAAACAAAGGGTTTTGATTGTTTATTTGATTTGGCTTTTTAAATGCGGTATATAACACAATTTTTTCATTTATTAGATCAAAAATACTATTGGTGTATTCACACTGTAGTCATAAAGTCATATGTAATAAAATAATAGCACACCAAAATATAACAAGTGCGTACACCACGTAATTTAGTGTGCTATGTCATAATTGTGCCAGCTGATAAAAAAAAAAAACATTAAACACTACACTCCATTTTTTAGTCGGATTAGTGTGCATTTTGGGTTAAATGTAAATATTTCCTAATTCAGTTCGACTCTTACTAAAGGAAATAATAAATTACCTGTAAGTCTTTGTTACAGTTTTCTTTTTGTACAAACCAGTGGAAGTTCTTATAAAGCTGTTGCCAATGTATTAATTAAAACACCTATTGTTTTAATTCAATTCATATAATTTATTTAATAATTCAGATGGGAAAAAAATGTTCTTAACATGGCAAAAGAATAAAAAAGAAGGAAGGAAGTATCCTTTAAGTCAAAAGATGACAGTTCAATCATATAAGTATAAACTCGTATTAACAAGGTTGTATGCATTTGGATTGGTAGAGTTGCATAAATAGTGCAACAGTCTTCTAAAAATTCCATTATCAATTAATATTTTCCAATTGTTTTTATCTATACGAACTTGATGAAATAAAACAGCTGTTGCCGATAACATGAGCTGAACTATTTTTTTTTGGACGACGGCAAGTGAAAAACGTTCATAAGCTGCCAGGTAGAGAACTTACACATACACATATTTTTATTCTTGTGTTATTTATAAGTAGCGGCGGCTTGTAAATATTATCGCCGGCTTTAATAGAGAGTTTCAGCTGCTCGACTAAGGTTTCTACTGTTATTTTATGACAAACCATAAGCATACCTCAAAATGTCTTATTATTATATGACTTTTTTTTTGCTTAACAGTGCAGTCACACGTTTAAGTTTTTTTTTTCAATTCTCTTTCAAGAAATTTACACATACTGCTTCTCAAAATTCACAAAAATTGAAAGCTATGACGTAGGTGGCATCCAATTTCAAAGAAATATGCTTTCAAGAACACAAAAAAATTATGCCGGCAGAATGAAAACAAACGAGAGTTTATAACCAAAATGGCAATCAGCTGTTTTCTTGAAAGCAAATTGAAACGCATAATTTGAAAGAGAATTTGAAAGCAAGCTACCATCAAATTTTAAAAGAATGAGTGTATTGGTAAAAAATTAAGAGAGCATTAAAATTTAAAACAAAATTTGAAACAAAAGTTGATCGTGTGAACCTCAGGTAAAGCACAACAAAAATTTTTTTAAACAATTGTAAAGTATCAAGACATTATGACAATATGACTGATATGACTAGACTACAGTGTGAACACCCCCTATGCATTAAAGAGAGGAATAAAACATTTTTATTTAAGCGTTTAAGCAAAATTAAAAATTTTACATAATTAACCAAGCCAAAGTCATAACAGGTAGATAACCTCCATTTATTTTTTCAACAAATGTACTGAAAAATGTGTCAACAAAACGTTTGACTGGCGCAAAAATACAAGGAGCGATTCAAGGCCAAAATAATCACCTAGGAGGCTGTTATGAATTTGCCTTGATAATTAACCATTCTTGATCAGAATTTTTCTTGATTATTTTATTATACATTTTTTGAAAAATTGAATCATGATCAGTTTTCAACTGATTAATAAATATGCAGAAAAGAAAAAAGTTTCAATACATCAATAATTATCTTATTCTTTAGTTCTTATTCTGATTAGATCAAAAGAATGCGCAAATAAATTTTGCATAAGTAAATCTCTGTAAAATTATCTTAATTCGAATGAAGTTCTTTAATCAAAATGCTGCAGATATATTTGTTAACGCTATTTTAGATTTGGTGCAAATGATATTTCGAAAGTGTAAATGCAAAATGTTTTTTTGCTTTTGTATGTGTGTTTTGTTGTTGGACTTTGCATTTGCACTTTCGCAAGAGCATTTGCGACAAACAATCAATATCGATTTAATTACCAGACGGGAAATGATGTACCAATTGTCTAAAATATACCTGTCCTATGATAGCTGAAAATGGGAATTGTACAAAGTGTTCCTGAGTTGTGACTGGTGAAAAGAGGACATATCACAAAACTAGAACAAAAGTGCTAACAAAATTCCATCACTCACTGTCTCATCGAAAGATTTATATACATACTTATGTATACATACATTTTCGATTTTACCTACCCATAAATGCTACGAGTAAAGCTAAGATCCCACTATCGGCACAATGTACCGATTTTCGTCGGTTCTCTGAAATAAACTTAAAAGTAATAAGCTAAATTTGCCTTATTTGTCAACTAATTGAAATGTAAGGACATAATTGAAACACACTGCATTGGTAATAAAGCCATATAGACTTATCCCAGAATCAATTGAGAAATAAAGCAATTTTGATTTAGTACTTATTACTTTATTGCAGTGAGCCGACGAAAATCGGTACATTGTGCCGATAGTGGGATCTAAGCTTAACACTTTTAAAACTTTAACGCATTTTGCCAAGTTTTGATGCAAAAAACCATCGATATATACATGCTTACATATAAGTATACAAGTATATATATGTATGTATTTTATACACATATAATAGAATATGATCTCTTGATCAATGTGGACAGCGTTACCGTTTTGATTATTTTAAACCAAAATTGGAAATGCAATTGTTTGGTGATTGCAGTTTAAAATTTTGTAATGTGTGATTGCAGATTTTTGCAGTAAATCTGAGTTTACTGATATTGCAAAAATTAGCACTACCACTAAAATTTTTTTTTTAATGAATCGTTTGATCGTGCAGGGTAGTGAATCAATACCAAGTAGTTTTATTTTTATTTTTTATAAAAATGTGTTTATTACCCGCTATAATATAATTTAAATGAATTAATAAAATTTTTATTTTTTAAATAAATTTTGTACATGTAAACTTTATTGTTGTGAAGCATTTCGACTCGTTCGGTAATACTTATGTCATCGAAGGACTAGATTTTATACCATTAAGGACTAGTTTTAGACAGGTTACTGTAGGATATTACCGGTTTTTATGAAACCATAACTGAGACTAGTACTTAGGAAACCACCACAGGACAAGTACATTAAGTTAAGGTCTAGGACCTATCACCGGGTATCTTAATCATGTCAATTGACCCCCTCTAATGACAACGCCATGTTAAAGTTACCGGTCCCTCTCATATAAAGTTCCGGAACTCGAACCGGTTGCTAGTCCCCAGGAATTAGTCACGTTCTTTTCACTCTAGGATAATTATATCAAACCTTTAAGAAATGAAAAATTAAATATTTATTTTGCAATTTATTTATATATTTCTTTCGTTGAATTCCTCAGTATTCTTCAAAGAGCTTGAAAATATTAAATTTTTTAAAAGTTTTTCGACTTAAGTGAATCTATTATAAAATAATAAATGTGACACAGATAAAATCTAACATACATACATACATATATTAAACATAACTAATAAATATATATTTGAAATTGGCGCTGCATTTCTATATGAATATTAATCTATGAAATATTTTACCAACATATTTTGTCCTTGTCAGTGGCAGACATGCATGTTTCTATGTAAGAGCTTTTGTAGCAGCTGTTACATACATTCACACATATACGTATATATTCTTTTGGGATTGGAATATGTATTTATGTGCTTCCCTTTTTTATTTTCAAATGTTTTGTTAAAAATATGTCACTAAAGCCAAAAGACTTGCAGTACGTGATTTTTAAATTATTTCACTTGCAATACAAGTGTTTGTGTATGTGTATGTATGTGCGTGTGTATGTTCACATGAGTAGGTGGTTTAAGTTAAAAGTTTTGAGTGATTTTTTCGTACATGTCATAATCTTATATGATCATATTAAAGTTGATTATCTCACGAATTTATTTTGTTTTAGTTACAAGTGTTGCGCTGATTACTTTTGTTCTAAAGATTTTAATTTTAAATGACATGTAAAGTATATCTAATGCAAAAGCGATCACGCACAGTGGTATCAAATCAATTTTCTTTTGACATAAAGTCAGAATACATTTATTTAAATTTCAAGAATATTAAACCAGTTTCAGCAGGTACACTTTTTTCTTTTTATGATCATGCTTAATATATATGACTCCCAAAATTAGCTGATCATGGCAGTATATTCCATCATAACTTGAGAACGGTTTGCAAATGTTTCTTAAAATAGATATCAAATCCATTTTAAATTCTTATGAATAAAGATGAAAATATTTACTGAATAACTATTCAATAAAATTTGATTTCTCTTTAACTTCCCGCTATAAAAAAAAGGAAGTTTCAGATTTCATACCAATTTAGGAAAATCGATCTTTCATCAGATCTCGACATGTGGACGCCTTGTGAATATATTCTGACTGTTTTAACGACTATCCTTGAGGATGTATGTATTTGTGTATGTTTGTTTGTGAATATGCTTGTAACTTCTCATGATTGAAGAATGACTGAAGCGATCGAAAACAAAATTTGCAACATTTTTTAAAAATTTACCAATTCAATGCAAAAGATTTTGAGAATTTTTCAATATAAAATTTTTTTATTTTCATAAATTTTAAACCATTAAAACGATCAAATCCAACATCTTTTCAACTCTTAAGGCGAAATTCATCCTTAGGTTTTGTTTTGTTCTGAGTCAGCTGATAGTCGTTAATTTTTCTGATCTGTTCTCTTCTTTTATCGTTCAATTTATTAAAATCACCAATTTCTTTTAAAGTCTGGAAAAAAAGAATAATTTGTTAAAAAAAATTTAATATTTATGAATACAATTTTGAAATTTAAAATTATACAAAATTATACGAAAACTACAACAGTTGATGACGGAAAACTTAGTTTATGATGAAAAAAAAAATGCATCAAATTTAGAATCTGATGCAAAATTAACGATTTTATTCATGTTTTTTAAGTTTTTATAACTTTGTGTTGAAAGTTTTGTTTTAAGTCAATTTATTTTGAGGCTCCAAGAAAAAAGCCGCTAAACTGAAAAGTTTTAAATTGTTTCAACCATTAAATGAAAAATATTCTCAAAACATTAAAAATAGAGCCGAAAATTTTTTCTGTAGTTTTTAAAGACGGAAAATTAAAACTGAATGAAAATACACGAAATATACACTAGAGAGCATGCGAATACAACAGAGATCTGAGAGTGCAATAAACAACATTACATAGTTATATAACACAGTTTAAGCCTACGATGAAAAGAAGAAACAGAGCTGTGATATGTGTTTTAGTCCCATTTACACATACAACAAACATAAATATATAAACATATTATATATTTGGGGTATTCACACTGTAGTCATAATTCATATGTCATAAAATGTGACAAGTGTGAACACCCCGTCATAGTTTAGTGTGCTATGTCATAATTGTGCCAGCTGATAAACAGTTAACAACACTCCATTTTTAGTCGGATTATTGCGCAAACTTTTGCATTTTGGCTTAAATGTAAATGTTTTTTAATTGTTAATAAAGAAAATAATAAATTTCCTGTAAATTTTCTAAAATGTCCATTATCAATTAAAATTTTCAATATTTTTTATCTATACGAACCTGCTGAAATAAATTTAATCAAAAGCAGCTGTTGCCCGTAACATGAGGTGAACTATTTTTTTGGACATATTTTCCGGCGCCATTTTAATGTAATTTTCGGGCAAAAGGCAAATACATTACGACTACGATAAGTCAACAACAAAGCAAACAACAGGCATTTTGTTTGTGTAAACGGCGAATTCATTACCTACGCTATCAAAATTCTCCATGCATAAAAAATTACATTAAAATGGCGCCAGAAAATATGTAACAAATGTGACAGTGCAGGTAAAGTATAAATTCGCGTGAATTCGCCAGTGCATCCACCTTATAATTAATTCGCCTTGGTCGTGCATATACCTGGTAATGAATTTGCCTTGTTTTCATTCTTGTGGTATTTAAAAGTAGCGGCGGCTTGAAAATATTATCGCCGGCTCGAATAAGGAGTTGCAGATGCTCGACTAAGATTTCTACTGTTATTTTATGACAAACCATAAGCATACCTCAAAATGTCTTATTATTATATGACTTTTTTGCTTGAAGCAAAACAACAATTATTTTAAACTATTGTAAAATAATAAGACATTATGACAATATGACAACAGTGTGAACACCCCCAATTATATTTAAGTAAAGAATCCCTGAAGAAGTTGGAAAATAAAAAGTTTTCCAATAGCGATGATATGATTATGAAGTGACGTTTCGACCATTTGTAATATGTCATGATCTGTCATTTGTTTTTCATTGTATTCCGTACTGTTTACAATTTCATCATGGAGAGATATACGCAAGAACAACGTTTACAAATTATTCAGTTTTGTTATCAAAATAATCGTTCTCCAATTGCAACTTTTCGTGCGATTTTGCCATTTTATGGTCGTAATAATCGTTCAAGTTTGCTCGATAGTTCGTCGAATTATTGAAAATTTTGAGCATACATTTTCTGTACATAATGTTCAAGTGCAAATAAGACAAATAACCGCTTGAAGTAATGCAAATATTGCTGCCGTTCAGGCAAGTGTTGCTGAAGACCGGAATTCGTCGATTCCAAGACGTTTTCAATTATTGGGACTGTCTCAAACCACAACCTGGCGGTATAGATCGATGATAACTAACTTTTTATGGCCGAAATTGGAAGAAGTTGGTATTGACAACATTTGGTTCCAACAAGACGGGGCTACATGGCACATAGCAAATGCAACAATTGAATTATTGCGAGAAAAGTTTGGAGATTCGATTATTTCAAGAAATTGTGATATTGAATGGCCTCCAAGATGTTGAGATTTAACACCATTCGACTATTTCTTGTGGGGTTATTTAAAGTCATTGGTCTTTCGACATAAACCAGACTCTCTTCAAGCTTTACAAGTCAATATTGAACGTGTAATTAATTGATGACATGCGACTTAATTTAGTGGAAAAAGTGCTCGAAAATTGGGTTCATCGAATTCGTTCCTGCAGAAGAAGTCGTGGTTGCCATTTGAATGACGTTTTATTTAGAACTTAATTGTGTCGATTGTACTTCACATTAAATAGGAAACTTTTTAATTTCCTTAACAATAAGTGGGGGTTTTTTGAAAGAAATCATATCACTCTTATTGGAAAACCTTTTACCGATGAAACGTACCAATGTCATACGAAATAAAATAAAAATTAAATTATTTTATTGCCACAAAAAGATGAAATTAATTGATGATCATAGACATTTATGAATGTTTGGTAATTTTTGTATTTGGGATAATTTTTCTTACTTTGAGGCCATGTTTCATTTTTATAAATGTAATTAAAAAAAAAATGGTGCTGTGCAATAAAAGCATAAATAATAAGGCCACATGGCAATGCTGAGAGTCTTTAGAATTAATTGCCGATTCGGAAAATACCATAATGTAAGGCATCCTTAAGCTCGGCTACGACTGTGATCTTTGGAAGGGAAAGTAAAATACTCTCACATTTATTATTACTTTCTAAAAACCGAACTGCTTTCCAAAAGTTTCTTGGCATAGTCAGCCCCCGCTTGACGTTTTTTTAAGCAAATCAAATACTTTTTGAAGCAATTTTTCATTTTATGTTTTAAAATTTTTTAAGTTTTTATTTTATGAAAACCGACAAATATCCCCTCCCCACTAAACATAAAACCTTAAACTTGCCAGAAATTTAAAAATAGAAAGTTGTCACAAAATTTAGAAAAATATTTTACCAAAATTCATGGTGTTTTTTGCAATAAAAAACTTTTGGTCAATTTTAATTTTTCATTTGAGACCATTTTTCATAGATCCTTTCTTTCAATTTTACTGATTTTTTCATTTGTTGTGAATAAATAATAGAGAAAAACTAACTATTTAAATTTTTCAATAGAACGGCACAGAACAGCAAATGAAAGTGAACACTAAAGAACACTTTTATGCTCAAAAAACAACATCAACTCAAGAAATCCAAAATAAGAAAATGACTAAAACTGACTGATCTTTTCGACAGATGTTATGCAGAAATATTTGGAAAAATTATTTTTATATTCACGACCGAAAAGCACTGCTAAATTTTAAAATTCTTTTAAGTTTTTGGGCCTGAAAAATTGCATCAGAGGCAGCAAGTTTGATCAAAATCGATAAAGCGATTTAACAGATACCGGTGTTGACCTTCTTGTGAAATTGATTTTCAGCATTCGGCTATTTTTTTTGGGATGACCCACATTGGAATTGAATAAGTAGATTTTTTAATGCATATTGAACGATTTAAACACCTTGATGTTATGGAGATCAACCACGATCTTATCAGAAATATTCTGCTTATAATCTTTATATTCATTCAGGATCTTCAAGTCAAGGTATTTAACATCCAACTTAAACATTGATATCTCTTTATTGTTTATTGTCGCCACTAAAAATAAAAATTAGTTTAATTGGACAGCTACGACAAAATCAGCGTGGAGAAAAAGCTGTTGCCGTGTTGCCTTGCTGTCGTCAATATAATCATTCTCATATGCACACATGTATTCTACGAGTATTTTTGAGAGATGTCAGTCGGTAGCCTGCTGTGGCGAATGTTTTTAATGCAGTAAAACTAAAACATGAGCTTTTGAATGCCCGCTGAGATTAAGTATGAAGAACTTTCCGAACTACCATCGTATATTTAGTATAATTTTTTTGTATCATATTTTTTTTTCACAAATATTCTCTTCTATAAAAAACACTCGTATCTGCACATACATACTTATGTATGCTTGTGTTGGTGTTTGTGTTCACTGTCATTTATAATTTGTTTAACTTTTGTTGTAAATTTAGCAGTGCTTTTCGGTCGTGAATATAAAAATAATTTTTCCAAATATTTCTGCATAACATCTGTCGAAAAGATCAGTCAGTTTTAGTCATTTTCTTATTTTGGATTTCTTGAGTTGATGTTGTTTTTTGAGCATAAAAGTGTTCTTTAGTGTTCACTTTCATTTGCTGTTCTGTGCCGTTCTATTGAAAAATTTAAATAGTTAGTTTTTCTCTATTATTTATTCACAACAAATGAAAAAATCAGTAAAATTGAAAGAAAGGATCTATGAAAAATGGTCTCAAATGAAAAATTAAAATTGACCAAAAGTTTTTTATTGCAAAAAACACCATGAATTTTGGTAAAATATTTTTCTAAATTTCTCTGCTCTTTTTGTTTCTTGTTTGCATTCAATGAAAGTTTTAAAATAATAAAATAAAAGCTCTAAATATATGGCGGTGTTGTGCAATACGAACATAAATGAATGTTGAATTGTATTGATTTTGTATAAACACAAGTGTGTGATGTTGTCTATGTCGTAGTCGTATAGTCGTATTTTATAACTGTGTTAGTAGTGCTACTTTCACAATATAGCAGCATTAATAAAATTGTTCATGTATGTTTTTGCATACAAAGAAAAAAAGAAAAGAAAAGAAACGAAACAAAAAGAAAAGAAAAGAAGAAAAAAATTTGAATATTTTGGCAACATATTGGCAGTAGAAAGTTTCTAGCGAACGAAACAAATTATTAAATACACTACAAACACAACAATATGAAAATGAAAAATAAAACAAACTTAAACACCAAACGTGGATTTTGTACAAATTGCTTCTATTTTGCCATATCTCTTTTTTCATTTTTTTTTTTTTGAATATTTTTAAGAAAAATAAAAATATCATTTGTAGTGTGATAAAAAAAAATGTACATATAATAAATTTTAAGTTTTATTCACAAGTTTTGACAAGAAGATAACAACAAGAGAATGTTTTAAATTAGTTTAAGTAAATGCACACATTTGCAAGTTATAAACTATTTTGTATAAAGCCTAACAATATGTTAACAAAGAAAGAAAATAAAAGAAAAAAACACTACTTAAATATTAATATTAAATAATAATAAATGGATGCCAGTATGTATGTATGTGTAAAGCTAGATTCATACAATATTTGTGATGTTTTGGGATTAAATTATTATTTCTTGAATAATTCTACAAAAGCAAATTTATTTAATTTTAAACAACTGTGAATTGAAATATGATTTAATAAGTATCTTTGGGAGATTGTCATAAATAAATCCGAAAAGTAGCATGTGTATTTAATGTTTTATATTCCTTATCCTTTTCAAATAATTTATACAAATTTGTTTTGAGAGTTATTTATATTTAAATAACCAATGCGGAGGAGAGTACATATTAAATAGATTATGAATCTTTCTAAATTATAATATAATATTTCCAAATATTTATTTTTACAGATTCAGTAAAATATTGATGTGCTGTTTTTACATGACGAACAAGTGATTCGAGTGTAAAAAATAACTCCAAAAAATTAGATCACTTGTTTGTCATCTAAAAACAGCATATAAAGTTTACAGAAAGAATTAAAAAAATACAATTAATTAATTAGTAAACAAAATTGTTATTTAAATATTCCAAATATTTCTTTTGTTTATAAAAAAGGCATCGCACAGTGGGTCGTTATCAAAATATTTTGGGTATAAATGATCCACGTCACATAAACTGAGCAGAGAGATAATTAATATTTAATATAAGAAAATTAGTTGGTTACATTTTTCACAGGAGAAGCCAAATTAAGGGCACTACGGACATTTAAAAATTTTTTGTCCGTTAGCCCTTGAAAAAGGTAAAGGTTATCAATTCGCGTGTATTTATTTATGTTTTTACAACCATAACTCTTATAATTTATTAACCGATTTTGAAAGCAAGTTTGTTTTGTCCCATAATGACTGTTTGGTGTGCTTTATGGGCTGGTGAAATCATTGGTTCATAATTCTTTAAAAACGATGTTGGTCAGAACGTTACAGTCATTGGGGACCTCTATAATCCCCAAATATTAACTTTTGCGTTCATGAATTAAACAACCATGATGCGTAGGAGCTGTGGTTTCAACAAGACGACGCAATATGTCACACAGCTCGTACCACAATTGATTTATTGCAGAAAATGTTTCACGTTTCAGACCCGTGAATAGGCTTCCAAGATCGTGCGATTTAATGCCGCTAGACTATTTTCTGTGGGACATGTGTAAAGTTGCTAGTATACGCCGATAAGCCCGAAATGATTGACGACTTGGAGGAGGACGTTCACCGCGTTATTGCTGATATACGGGAACAAATTTTTGAAAAAGTCATCGAAAAGTGAAACTGCTGACTAGACTACGTCCGATCCAGTTGTGGCGGTCATATTTAAATTCTAATGCCAGAAAAATATCTTTCAAATAAAGTAAATTTCATGTAAATTAATGAAAAAATCATCTTTGTTTTATTCCATTTCAAAGTTCTATACCTCTATAAATACACACTTTATTTTTTGGATGAAAATCGTGGGCAAATGGACCATTTCTCCTTCTTTTATTGGTCATCGCAGAACTTCTAAATTTTTTAATCGACTTTCAAAACTCTTATTATATAAACGTTTTGCTTACATTTGGACCCATAAATTTTTTTTGAAATCGGGGGGATAGTTGTCCTGTTGCCCTAAAATATTTAGTATCACCTAACCTTTCCATTTATAAAACTATTTTCAAAAGAATCTTTTGAACAGGTTGACTTTCAATTAAGGTCCTTCAAAAATTTCAGTGCCTGCATAAAATCAATATTTATAACGAACTACGCTATTATGGACCGATTTCGTGGAAGTAAAATGTAAAATAGAAATGAATTACAACGGTTTTTAAGTTCACCCATAGTTGCGTCGATTTTGGTTTAGGATTTTTGTATTGAATTCGTGTTTTTCTGCCAAAGCTAATTTTCGTTTCATTCAAAAGAGGAAAAAAAATATTAATATAAAAAATCTTCAATTTAAGACGTACCCCGATTTTATCATGAGAATTTTTCGTCCTCATAGACCTTACCGACAATAACGACAGCTGTAATCAAGTAATTAAATCCATTCGATTGAGTCAGTTGACTTTTTTTCCAGCTTTAATTTTTTTGCCTTTTCAATTGCGGGCTTTTGATATAACCGAGATTCTGGCTACACACCTGTGGTTAGCTGGTAATATTTTTGAACTGGATTAACCTATAAATATATAAATAGAATATAAATTTATATGAATAACAGTGCAGGTTTAACTCAAACTTTTCTTGTTAGTAAACTGCATAGTAAATATAAATATTTTTTTCCTTTCTTATTCCTTTTCTATTTTGCCAACATATCAAAAGGAGCCTTTAAAAATATATACATATTTTATTTTATAAGAACAAATATATGGAATTGTAAAAATAATAATACTTGTGTGCAGTTTCAAAGTGCCCTCACTTTTCTTTTGTTAGAGTTTTTTTTTCTCTTCTTTAAATTGAAATAAAATATTATGTATTACACAAAAGGAGAGATGTTTGAGTTTAAATAGAATGCTGAATATGTTTAATTGACAGTGTGTGACAAATGTTGTGATGCGTCCAATATATATATATATATATATATATATGATTTTAGTGTGTGGCTTCTGCATGTTGTTCCTCAAGTAATAGATCGGCAGCTCGTGTAGTTTTTATGATTTCCGTTATCGTAGTTTGGGATTATATTTAAAACTATGCTAGTTTCACTATAACTTTAAAATGCTCCGGTTGTAGCTAAATTTTTATTGAAACTAAGTTCATTTAATCAATATTTTTCCAAGAATTCTTTCCCTTATTAGAAAGGCAAAAAAAATTTTGCCAAGCTTACAGGTTGCCAAGAAATGAGATGGAATTGTACCTATCAAGAACATGGTCCTTATTTTTATCTCAGTACTTTTTACGGCCGAAATTTTTTGGATAGGAACTTGACTTTATTTTCACATTTATGTTTTTGTGCGGATCCCACTTCTTTTTTTTAAGTTGTTTTTGTATAAATATTTATATGTATTGCTTATCTGGGCCTACCTGTGTAGAAAATTTCAGCTTTCTAGCAATACTAGAAGTGCCCTATACAAAGAAGGGGCACAATAGTCGCACCAGATGAAAAGTGCCGGCTTAAAAATCAATTTCGTTAATTTGTTATCAGGACCTACATACCTCTGTACCAAATTTCAGCTTTTTAGCTATACTGAAAAGGCCCCATACAAATAAGGGAACCCTAGTCCCCCCAGGTGAAAAGTGCCCTTTAAAAAATAATTTTCGGTAATTTCTAATCACTACCTACCTGTGTACGAAATTTCAGCTTTCTAGCTATTAGAAGTGCCCCATACAAAGAAGGGGCATGAATGTCCCCCAGATGAAAAGTGCCCCTTTAAAAATCATTCTCGGTAATTTCTCATCACTACCTGCCTGTGTACCAAATTTCAGCCTCCTAGCTATACTGGAAGTGCCCCATACAAAGAAGGGGCATGAATGTCCCCGCAGATGAAAAGTGCCCCTTAACTCGGTAATTTCTCATCACTACCTGCCTGTGTACGAAATTTCAGCTTTCTAGCAATACTAGAAGTGCCCCATACAAAGAAGGGGCATGAATGTTCCCGCAGATGAAAAGTGCCCCTTAAAAAATCATTCTCGGTAATTTCTCATCACTACCTGCCTGTGTACCAAATTTCAGCCTCCTAGCTATACTGGAAGTGCCCCATACATAGAAGGGGAACCCTAGTCCCCCCGGGTGGAAAGTGCCCGTTTTCAGATTTTTCTGGTTATTTTCTCACCAAGACCACCATTTTCTACACCTGTGTACCAAGTTTTAGCTCTCTAGCTTTACTGGAAGTGCCCAATAATATTGATGAGTCAGTGAGTCAGTGAATATGTACTAAAATATGGACTATTCACATCTTAATATCTCGGGAAGCTTTTATGGTAGAACTTTAAAATTTAACCTGTGAGGTCACCTCTGTGGGGAGACCTAATGTTTCAAGTTTCATTATATTACGATCAGGTGGAGCAAAGTTATGAGGGTGGTAAAAACAGCTCGAATGGTTTCGTGTAAATATACACACTCTGTGGCCGAACTTGGCCTGGCGCAGTACCGTGCGCCTAGATAGTGAAATAAGCTTTTACTCAATATTTGCCGCACTTAAAATACTTTTGCGGCTGCGCTGTCTAAGCCGATGTGTTTCCAACATGTTGGTTCAATGTTCAATACCAATAATGGGGGAAAAAAAAATTTTTAAACCCAAATGAGTAAATAAAACAATCTTATTTAGTTAGGTATTAAAAATATAAAATCAATTTATGTTACAGGATAAAAATGAGCATGTAAATAATCCCTTTTAGCTTCCATTTAAAATTTAATGGAGGTAACCATTTTTTCCGGTTGACGCAACTAATAGTTTAGTGGCCGTAACTAATACTTCAGTTGTACGGGCCGAAAATTGCATTTGTAGCAACCGAATTCTATGTTAGTTGGTGTATTCGCCACAATTCGGTTGGTAGTAAATTCAGTTGCCACGGCCAATCTGTTTTCTCTCTGCTCTGAAACAAAGGTTTGGTATATTGTTCTGAACTAATCTGCATCATTTCAGTATCTGAAATCTAAGACATTATTTTTATTGAATATAACCGGCATTTAGAAGATGGCATCTACTCTTACACTTTATTTTTCTGGAATCGAGGAAATTGGCAAATAGGATAGAGGCAGAGTAGCGCTAATCGAACTTTGAACAACATTATAATACGTCGATAGAAATTTTCTTTCATATACGAACAGTTCGCCCTCAAATCGATTTACAGGCCAGCAATGGATCTATTTTTGGCGAATAAGTGGTTAGCGCGTTGACTACTAAGCAAACAACGACTTGGCGCCTGGGTTCAAACCCTTGCCAGAGCAAGTCAATCAACATCATTAATTTCTCTAATGTACATTAGTGAGACATTGTATTAATTGTTGTCGGACTATTTAAGTGATGAAGGCATAGCTCTGGCCACTAAAAAACTGTTCCGACAGCGACTGATGCAGTTCCAAGCTAATGTAGCAAAAACATCGGCGGATAGCAGAAACATCGGCGAAGTAAAACAATTATAAAATGCCTGCTAATACAGTTTAACAAGGTGAATGCGTCTACTTAACACCGGAGGCGCCTCAACACTGCTATAAAAATTAACATAACGCGCAAAGCAGAGTTGTGAAAGAGTTAAGCCTTCTTAATTTTCAGCATCTATCTTCTCTACTATATCCCTCTCCCTGAGTTCCGACACAATGCACTGCATACTTAGGGGTCATCCCCTGAGTTTTGGTCGTAATTAAAAAAAAATAACTCATTGTAATGTAGTAGTGATAAAACCGTGTAACAACGGCCCACATCTCATCGTTGCTCCAATGAGGCAATTCGGTTTTTTTTTTGTTGTACAACCAGCACTAAGGGGATGACACCTACTTATGCAATGATTTGTGCCAGAGTTTAAGGAATGGTATAGAGTATGAATATATACTACATACATACTTATTTGACAGTGTTCTCCAATGGGAAGAATATAATAGGCAATTCCTCCCCATAAAAAAAATACTAATTGAAAAGATAAATTAAATCGCCTATAGTATGATGCAGGCGTAGGTACCATACGGTAAATAAATATAAAGTCGAATTCGGATAAGAGCGCAATGTTTAAATGTAAAAATCGCTTAATTGAAAATGAAAATTCTTATTTATTATTTTTGATCAATCTCAAAGCACTTGCTTGCATTCGCTTATAAGAAAACCTGCTGATTGAAACATATTTTGTTTAGAAATAATCTAATTTATATAAAACAAACATCCCACAAAAGGAAAAATTATTAATTTCTGGTGACAAAATACTTTTTAGCGACGGCTCATTTCAATTAAAAATATTTAAATATTTATTATTTTCAAATATAGTAACAAGCTTATATTAAAATTTTTAAAAGGAATCTGAAATGAAAAACAAATCACAGATTTTTTACTTCTAATGCTATATTTTCGTTTTACAGAGCAATTATGAAGTGAGTTCGTTTAACTGACGCGTTTTTCACCTATCAGAACTTCTTTTTATCGAAAATCTCGGATAAGCGAAACAAAATGGTTGCAAGTTTACATTTCCGCTTAACCGAATCCGACTGTTAATAATATAGAGCAGTGATTGCCACTCCATAGCCTCGCGAGGCAGCCAATAATCGTATTTTTCACACAGACACGGTCGGCAATTGACATGTATACAACAACTTTGTTCGTTTCAAAACATAAGTCCATCATCAGTCTCTGTTCAAGCTTTGTGAAAGCAACACCACGCACGCTTGTTTAGCATTGTTTACATTTTTTTCCTAATCAACACAAAAGCACACAGAGCAACAATGTTCAATAATTTTTGGGAACTTATGTATATTTTTTTTTTTTTTTTTTTTTGAAAATCGTGAAAGGAAGCCGTAATGTTATATTTGTTTGAAGCACTTAGCAAAATGCGACAAATTTAATATAAGGCGGCATTACTTGTCGTGCCATATTAATTATGAAAAATTTAAAAATAATGAAACGCAAAAATTGCTTGATGAAATGAAAGCCAAAATTCTCAATAAATTTCTTTTTCTATATTAAAAATCGTTAAGAGCACACATAGGAATAGATTAATAGACACAAAATTAGAAAACTTGCAGAGAATTAAACTTCATAAAACCGAAATAAATATAGATGAAATATTTAAAAACTTCTTAACCTTTCAAGTTCATAACTTATAATTGCAATGTTCATACAATTCCCCCTACTCAATATATTTCGGCATTATATAATTTTATATTATAACAATTCTATTCAGCTTTGACAAAACAACACAGAATTGTATTTTTTTTCGAAAGTTTAAAAAGAAATATTTAATATTGTTACACTGTGTACAATTCGGCAGCGAACACAACCACATAATATGTTTGTGTGCGTGCGTTCGGGACTTGGTTAACACTGATATAGAGCTAAAATTATCGTATTATAATTAGCAACAGCAAAGTTTTTTTTAAACATACAATTTTAAAAGATAAATACAAAAGCATTTTCAACATACAAACATATAAATATACATACATAAATATATATTTGTAATCATCAGTGTGCGACATTTTTTCCACATTTTTATTATTGGTACGTGTAGTGTTCAAGAAACCATGTGTGTGCATACATTTATACATACTTTTGTTTATAATGTGCTTTGATGAAAAAAAACTTGAAATTTTTTATGTGTGTAGAACATTGATCGTCAAACTAGCCCCTAGGGGCCGATCATCAATCGTCATTTTCACATACACAACACGAACCAAACAGAAAAGACAAACTAAAATACGAAACATACTCATTAGTATGGTAGCAGTCAATTAATGTTGTTCTTTGCAGTGATGCCAACTATTTTTAATCGAAATGCGCACAGGAGTGTAACAAAAAGCGCCAAAATGCGCTAAATATTAATAAAACAAAAGGCGCTAAAAAGCGCTAAAAATATTAATTTAAATATAAGCTTTTTTATTAATTAAAAAAAAGTTAGAGCTAATTTGTACCTTTGAGATCGGTTGTTATTATTATACTATTTTTGTAAACACGTAAAGTAAAATAAAAAAATCGATTTAAAATTGTTCGTTTTCGAATAAAATATTATCATTTTCATTTTCATCTTCAGGCCATAACACCGTTTTCATATAAAATTTCGACTTTCTGTATGTTTGATTTGAATTAATTTTTGCGCTAACATTTGCAGGTATTTTGTAATCCGAACAACATGATTTTTTAATTTTTAAACCATATTTTATATGGATTAGTGAGTTAACTGTATTTAGACACACTGTTTCTTATTTTTGTTTTAAAAATATTAATTACGCTAAAATATCTTTCCACCTCTGCATTTGAATATGGAAATGATAATATATTAATAACAAAAGTTGATAACTTCAAAAATGGATTTTTATTCACTGAATTTTTGAAGTTCTGTAATTCAATCCAAAATAAATCAGCAGATATATTCTGTAATTCTCGTAGCTAAAGCTAAATCTCGATTGCTAAAATTTTTAGGGCGAAAATTTTAGCGATTTTGCTAAAAAGGTATTCTGTAACTCTAATCGCTTAGCTACAATTTACTCTTTTCGCCGTAGCCAATTTGCTATCATTAGACCATTCCTTTCTTTCTTATTTGATAATATAATATTGAAAAGAGACAAATATATATGCGTGTATATTTGGCATTTTATATTAGTGTTACCTTACATTATAATTTATACTCCGTAACAATGATTGTGTTTTTGTTAAAAAAATTTTTAAAATATGTTTTAAAACGTCTATTTTTTAAAGCTATTTCACAAATTTCTAGTCAAAACTTATTGTTTTTTTGCATCACATGCATTTTGAAAATTGTAAAGCGAATGATTTTTGTGTAGTAATTTCTCAAGAAAGCATTACGTTCTGTTAAGAAATAATTTCAGTGTACAATTGAAATTTTTTTCTATGTGGTATTTGCTGGCGGTACTGTGGCGTAGTTATTTGAAAGTATTTATTTGTACAAAAATTTTTTTGATCATAATAAATTTAAAATTTGTGTACAGTGTTTTGATTAATTTTATAATATTGTAAAAATCTTTTTTTTTATTAAATACATTTTTATATAAAATTTAGTATTTGAGTTTTATTTAAATTAAACTACTCATAACAGCTAAAACACTTCAACCTATCATGGACAACCTCTTTATGCTATTCCAAATACTAAATGAGCATGTATTTTTGCTTTTTTTATCCTTTTTGTAGTTTTCTACATTATTTTTCTAAAAAAAAGGCTAAACAACAATGATATAAAAAATATTTTGCGTAAATTTCTTTTTAGCGCCTTCAAAATATCGTTGCTTAAATTTTAGCGTTTCTAGCTAGAAAAGTTGCTTAAATGTGCTTAGAGAATACAAATTTATAACATTTTAGCGATGAGAGAGAGCATTGTTTGCTCTTAGAGCAAACGGCAAAATTGAGGCGAATTTAATTTTTATGAGATTGCCTAATTTAGCAATACAAATTACAGAATTCAATATGTAGCTAAAATTCTCTAAAACGATTTTAGACATTTTTAGCGATGGAGATTTAGCTTTAGCGAGTTACAGAATATAGCTGCTGTTCTGTCTCTTTTTTTCCATTCAACAAACTTCAAATTTTGAAGACAGTTTTCTATTTCTTCTATCTCCTATTTATCATTTATAAATTCTTTTATAAATGTAATGACATCTTCGGTGTTGTTTTTTTCCACTGAAAAAGTTCAAAAGAGCAGTTGCAAAAAATGTTATTATAAAAGTATATACGATTTTCTTTAAAATGAACAGTTGTATTAAAAAGGCGATAAAAGCACCAAACTAAAAAACAAAAAACGCGGTGATGGTGAAAAATGCGACTTTTGGGTAGTTGAAAAGCACTAAATATAGCGCGAAATACGCTAAATTGGCATCGCTGGTTCTTTGTCGCTTTATTTTAGAATTTGCAACAACAAAACACATGCAAAAGAGGGCAAGAAAATATTTATTTTTTAGTCTCTTTATTTGTTATTCATAGTACACTGTGAATATTTTCATTTTTCAGGATGTGGAATGTAGAGTGAAAAGAAGCTTTTTTGTATCTATATTTTTTAATGTAAATATTTTTTTAAATGTAAATTCATTCATTCGTTCATTCTTTCGTCCATAAACACGCTAAACCAATCCAGTGTGTATGCACACAAACTTTTAATATGATGTTAGGCTACAGTAAAAAAATAATTGTAACAATCAATTTCTACAAGTGTAAAAAACACCAATACATTGATATTTCCTACATGTTCTCTTTATGACAAAGGCTGGTGTAGAATATGTTAGTCAGAAAATAACGAATTGATTGTGTTGATCTTACAAAATCATTTTTCTTGTATTTTTACACAAACATGCTTAGATGCGTTAAATGTATGTCCATGTGACAAAAAGGGCATTTGTGCGAAAAAATACATAAAGTTATTAAGGAGTTAATATACACATAGAACTTTCAAGCCTCAGTAGCACGATGGGTCGTGTGTTGAATTATAGTTCTTGACACCATATTCAATACTACTGGACCCCGTAATCAATACTACTGAGGCGTCTTATGTATTTATAAATTTATTTCTGTAGTGGTTATATATATATATATATCTTCATTTGTTTGTATATATAAACCATTATCAGAACCTATATTTTTTTTTGCTGATTTTCAATACGAATCATCCTTAGAAAAATCCTTATATTTCAGTCCAACTCCCAAGTTTCTAGCTCTTCTAGAGTCTCCAGAAAATCGATTTCACGTACAGACATATTATCTATCTATGATAGGCTGATACACGAACAGCCGGACAGACGGACATACGGACAGACGGACATGGCTCATTTAACTCCCTTATCTATAAGATTCCAGAATATATATACTATATGGATCTCATATAAATATTGTGGAAATTAAAAACGTAATGACAAACCTATAAGTACATGATTATTTAAAGAATGTTAAAAAAAATTGCTGGTTTTTGCCTCTTTTGCTTCCTTATATATAATATAAGATTAATGCTTGTTGTAAAGAACACGATCATTTAAATAAATACCACTTGTACTATTAAAATATCCAAATGTATCTCTGAGACTTCTTAAATTTCGGCTTTTTATCCTAAATATTCTTACCCTCAACTATTTTGCACTACACTGTTTCTTGGCTGTTACGTTTCCTTTTATCACAGATATTTATTTAAAAAAAAAGCACGTTTTATTTGCATTGCCTAGTTAAATTGTATGAAATAAAAGGGATCGGTATTTAGTAAGAAATAAAAGAAAACTACAACACCAACACAAAACAAAATAAAATATAAACTATTCAAATTGTATATTCATATAGATTTCCTAGTGTTCATATTACATAAATATGCCAAAAAAAAAATAAAGGAAAAGAAAAAAAAAATACTTGAAATATAACAAAGAAATAAACTGGTCTCTCTAAAACACCATGATATTATAAATGTGTAAAATTTAAACAAAATGTGCAACTATAAAAGAGACTGTAGTACAAAGGAAAATACATATCCGCAAAACAAACAGAACATTCATTCGTTCATCTTTCATTCCTTTCAATTTAGTTCAAAAGGTTTTGTGGTTAGTTTGTGGTTAGATAATCTCCAATGGTTTTTCTTTCAATATTTTAATTTCGGTTTAGCAATACAAGACGTATCTTAAAGTATTTGTAGATTTTAGACTAGAGTCTTAAATACGTCTACATAACTAATTATATGCAAAATTAAGATGTCTAGTCGTTAAACCGAAAAGTTAAGGTAATTTTGAATTAAAATACTAAAAATGTTTTTGGTGTATTTTGAAAACTTCATTCTAGGATTCATTTAAGAGAAGTTAAAGCAAATTTAAGTACTTAATTCTAGGATTGCAAAGAAACGAGAGAGTTTCTTCTGAGAATTTCGAAACTTCAGTTTTAGTTCGAAGAAAGATTTTTTTTTATTGTTTTGTCCATATTTTTCTTAAGAAGCTATTGCAAACGAAATTTGGGCTTAGAATTTAAGCTTTGGGTTTTATTAAGAAGAGGCCAGTGTCAACATTACTGTCAAATTACATATATATTTTTAAATCATGTTTAAGTCACAATGAGACTTCATATCACATAAGTTAAAATTTGGGGTACTTTTTAAGTGACAAAATTGGGGCAATCTGGTACTTATTGTGATTTTTACTTTTTTTTTTTATTAAATTGTTAGAAGTGTTCTTTACTGGTACTTTTTTTTCTTTCCGCTAAGTTTCTTATACAGATAGTTTTTTGACTACACTAATATGCAGAATGAATGAATGACCTGACGTGTACGAGCAAGAAATAAATAAATGTTACTAGGGAAATTTATTTTTATAGTGAAAGAAGTTATGTTAAAAAATATTTTTAAATTTTTCAATTTTCATATTCAAACATATTTTATTTTTCAACGCAAAAGAAATATTTTCTGCACACAGAAAAATATTCAAGAAAAGTTTTAAAAAATTTGTCTGTCACTATGAAAGAGAAAAATTATCAATGTTACCAGATTTAAATAAAATTATTCACTCTAAAATACCAACAAAAAGTCGTATTAATAAATTAAATAAAATTGTCATTTATTTGCATATAAATTTATTCAAATGACTTTGGAAGCCTGTATACAAGTAATTTCTTAAAAACAACAATATGAAAAATTGTATTTTTAAAATCCCTTTAAGGGATTTTTTGGCATATCGCTGCTTAATCTTTACCATCACGTCTATGGTCACGTTTGTAATATGCCATTAAATTCGTATCAACTCACTATTTTACGTACTCTAGTGGAAGCTTTAAGTTAAATCTAGCTTACAGGTTGCCTAGAAATGAGATGGAATTGTACCTATCATAAACTTGGTCCATATTTTGATCTCAGTACTTTTTACGGCCGAAATTTTTTGGATAGGAACTTGGCATTATTTTTACATTTATGTTTTTGTGCGGATTGAAGTTACAGTTGTTAAAAACGTGAAAGTACTAAAAAAATAAGCAGTAATGATATTAAAAATGCCACTATTTGATCAGTGTAAAGCAGTGGTCATCACTAAATGCCCCGGGGCCGATTACTTTTCTTCATTTTCACATACCCAACACGACTGTTAACGAGCTATACTAAAAAGAGTGTAGCAAAGTATAATTTCATTTAGTTGTAACACAACTCGCTGTTGTCGTTGCTGTTTTTGTTAAAAAGAAAAAAATAAACACAAAGTAGAAAGTGGAAATAATATAAGAAACAGCTCACCTGAGTAGTTTGTTGTTTATTTATTGCAACATTTTTAATAGACTTGCAATAATTTTGTAGGTGTAAAGAAATTTTCAGAAAGAAAGATTAACTGCCGATTTCACAATGTCAAAAGGATTTTGATTTTTTTTTAATTCGTACCAATACATTTGATACAAAAAAAAAATTTTAGAATTTGTCTTTGCTTCAAATGTAATTATACGAATGAAAAAATAAGGAAAAATTGTTTCGGCATAATGAATTATCATACCGAAATTTTCAGATTAAGCAAAACTCAGCATATGTGACCTTCTTCGAGAAAAGCGACCTAGTGTGTCAAAAAACGGGGTTGGCCTTAAGAGAGGATTGTGGTACATAAAAGGGTGTAGAATAAGATGAAATGATTTTTCTCAAAACTTCATTTTCACACACTAGGTCCCTTTTCTCGGAGAAGGTCACATATAACTTTTAGAAAACTTTGTTTAATGATATTTTAGAAATATAATATGCAATCTAACATATCTGATAGACAACGTTCCAGTAAACCTAAAACAAGAGTATTGTTAATGCGGGAGGAGTTAACGATTCCAATGGAATTCGATATAAATTTCTGGAAAAATATTTGCGCAACTAAATATAGTTCATATTAGTGATGTTACGAATATCAATTTTTAGTATTCGCGAATACGAATACGAATATTTAAAACAGTATTCGCCGAATACGAATACGAATACGAATATTTCTTTTGAGGTTTATATTTCAAATTTAGTTGGAAAAAATCCCTACCTTTGCGTTAGTAACTATAAATGAAAAAAAAAAATTTAGTGATTTAACATTATTATTGCATTAAGATGCCGAATTTGAAAACCTCTACAGAACATTTTTTAATTATTTTACTTACATACTTTCAGATTTCGTTTTTCTTACTCTGCGTGAAATACAATGGGTTTTTTTTAATAAAAATTAATATATTTTTTTACATTTTATGTACTTTTGTTAAACTTTTGTATGATTTTTTTTTTGAAAATGTATGGGAAAATTATTCGAAAAATATTCGCTTGAATTTAGCGAATACGAATACGAATACGAATATCTTAAAACAGGCGAATAGTCGAATAGTCGAATACGAATACGAGTATTCGTAACATCACTAGTTCATATATCAACTAAATATCAAATATTTTTTCAATGTTTTCTACTAAATACTCGTACATATGCGAGCACACTTTTTTTTTTTCATTTGGAGTATGTTTTATTTTAAGAAAACTACCCTATTGTGCCTTCTAGACTGTCACATATAAACTGTAAAAATTTCAGCGTGAGAGGGACACTGGCTTAGGAATACAGAGCTTTCAAACAGGCAAACAAACAAACAATTATACGAGTACATACATAGATATACAAAAGTGTTCATTCAGAGTTGAATTCATAATTTTATTTAGGCTTTATATTTTTATACAAAAACAGTACTCACAAAATTTCTCCGAGTGTGCTCTAAATTCACTCACAAATACATACACATTTCTCTTTGTGACGATCACATGTGTAAAGCATGACCTTGTATTATTATTAGTAGACTTCAAGGACATGTTAACAATTTTGCCAAATCTTGTAGCTAACGCAACAACTTTAAAAAAAACACATGAGAATTACATAAAACAACGTATAGTAAGAAGGCTTAGAGACTTATCAAAATATAAAAAAAAATTATTCATTATGACTTTTCTTCTAAACAAACACAACCCAAAAAATTATTTGTTTGTCCGCGGAAAACACCCAGGTTTCTTCTCTTCGCTTTCAGCTAAAGTAGAATTTAGTGAAAACAATTATTATCTGGTATTCCTTTTTTAACTAGAAGTTGGTAAAAAAATATAAAATTCTTCTCTTCTAGAGTATTAAAAAACATTGATTTTTCTGAATTAAATGTAACATCTAAATTATTCACACGTTAAAGTACAAAAATAAATGTATGTGCATTAATATTTTTAATATTTGGTTTTATATACATATTTTAATATGCATGTTAAGCTTTTCAGCTTAAACCTCTGACCATAAAAATAGCAACAACAACACAAAAAGGAAGCTACACACAAAATAAAATAATAATGGTTTTTGGAGCTGGTTAAAATGAAAACTAAAATGTAAACAATACTTTTTGTTGATTTAACATCAAGTTAAAACTAAAAAAATTTCTATTCAATTATTGAAAGCCTATTATATTTTGGATCAATAAATTTGTATTCTCTTTGGTTTGTGCTAACAACAACAAGTCAATGACTATGACTTTTAAGAATTAAATGGGGATTAAGTTCTATTTTAAACTGTAACAAAAACGTAAAATATATGAATAAAAAATAATATAGAATGGTAATAAATAAAGGAAATAAATTAAAATAAAATAAAATGTGAGGCTTAGTGTAGCAACTGTGTAAGCCAGCAGAAGAAGAAAAAAATATTGCCACAATTGCAGCTTCAAAAATGTGAACGAAGAATGAATACCTGAGAAGTGATTATACATCCACCCTCATGATTGTGAATTTTGATTTAATGGCAAAAGTCACTTAATTGAGAAGTGTGTTGTGCACTTCGATCACTCCAATAATAAAGGGGTCCAAAATTGATTTGTGCGAAGATAAATTTAAATATAAATTAAAATTTAACTAGCAAAGATTTCAACCAAAAATTTTAGTGAAGCCAATTTTGCAGTTAACAGAGCACTGTTAAACACTTAACAGTTGCTGTAAAAGTTGAAACTCATCTTTGGACTTTAAAAAAATGCAAATTTAAATTTTCATATGAAAAAAATTTCTGGAGAAGATTAGACTATTACAGGTATCCCACCTTTTCTGCATGATAGTCCACCTCCTGGACTAACATTTGTATATAGTGGGATATTCCTATACATCACTATTTTTCCATAATATCCACTAATCTTCTCCAGAAATTTCTTTCATATGAGAATTTAAATTTACATTTCTTTAAAGTCCCAAGATATTAAAATATAATTATTATTTTATTACGAGTAAACGTAATTATTATTTGAACTTATATTGATGTATATATTTAAAGTAATATTATCAGGCTCAAGTTCAGTTTTATTGAATTAATGAAAATTCAAATTACTAAAAGGGGTTTTTTGTGTTGAAAAACATTAATATATCCAATTAGTTTCAATATGTAAAACTAGAATAAAAATTAATTAAATTAATTCTCGTATTCTATTTCTGTTGAGAACTTGGTTAAATAGTTGATATTCTTCCCAAGTAGTATCCACTTTACGAAAATTATAAAAATGGACAACTGAACGGTGATGAGAGGTGTAGCGGCCTTGAAATCGGTATAGTGATACGTTCTGCTAAACTAATTGGATATAAATAATAATATTTTTCAATAATATTACTTTTCATATGTACATATTTTTATTTTAGTTGATAAAAACTAGGTTCTGGTTAAAAATAAAAAAAATATGTCGATCAAGTAATCTCCCTTCTAAAACGGCAGGCTTCCATCTTTCACCAAAAAAACTGTTGTCAATGGTTGATATCGGCTCGATAATGTTGGGTATAAGCTCTTGAAATGCTGTGGAATTGTTGCTGTACACTTTCGATTTAAAAAAAACCTCCAAAAAAACCCGCCAAAAACTCATCGTATTTATCAAGAAAATTGAAAAGAAAATTTTGCTTTCAAAATAAAAATGATATTGAATATCTTTGCCGACTTTTTCTACTTATTAGGTCATTTAATTACAATACTACAAACTTCTTTTGTTTTTATTAATTTTGTGCGAAAAGATTTTTTCGGATTAGCCGTAATAAATTTTACCTAACAATTAAATAATTATTTACCCAAAAAAAAAAAAAAAAAAAAAAATATTTGACATTAATAGAGAACTTATTCGTTTGATTAAAAAATAATTTCGCTTTACCAAAATAGACGGACTGTTTTATTATTTGGCCATAATAAATATTTATATTTATTTATGCAAAATACATAACATTTTTGGTCAAATGTTTCCCCCAACACCTTAACTTTTTTCTTAATAAATCAAAATGAAAATGTTTACTTAAATTTTTTCTTAAATGTAATTAAAAATTAGATTTTTCTCTTATACACGTATAAAATAAAGCCTACTTACATTTAGGCTTTAAAACATAAGCCAAAATTATTGCAAAATTAACAATTAATTTCACCCTGAAGGATATTCATAATGCCCGCTAATTTTTATTCCCTTTGTATACTAAGAGGAAAAAAAAACTAATGATGTTTTCTTTTCTACAAAAAAAATGGTACATCTCCATGCAGAAAATGTACTTTGGTGTTCGTTTCTTAAAAATGTTTTGCTCTCTAAAAGGGCAGTGTGTTTGATTCTAAAAAAATCGACCTCACTAAGGGTGGAAGGCATTGCACTTTTTGCCCCGTAAAAATCGACAGTGTCGATAGTGCCCTGTAAAAATTAGATGTCAGAGCGTTCCACTTTTTCATAAGTTGTGTTCAGTTCTTGTGAAATAACAAGCTGCATTATTACAATGTTGGCAAGAAATTTTATATATGTACCTTTCAGAAAGGTGCCATTTTGTGTGTAGAAAAGAAAGCACCATAACTCTCTAATAAATGTTAATTTTATTAAACAATTATAAAAAAATTCCATTGAGCATATTCCATTATAAAAATTGTTCACTTTTAATTGTATCTTTAATTTTGCACCACACGCTCATTCAGTTCATGACGACCTTCACACTTTTAAACACTAAATGCAAATGTTAAAAGAAATAAAATATAAAATTAAACACACACACACACACACACACACTGATTTATTCACACCAAAGACATGTTAAATGACTGAATGCCTGAATGAGTCATTTAAATAAAAGTGCAAAAGAAAAATTCTTAAATGTGTTGGGGGAAATGAAAAGATAAAAAAATATATATGTATATGGAAGTAAAAAAATGTTGCAACAACATTTTACGTTTTGGTTTTTTTGCGCGAAATGGCATAAGTATGGTGTTAAAGAGTGTTTTTAATGTTGTTGAGAAAAAAAAACAAAAACAAAAATAAAAATAAATAATATAGGTTTAAATACAGAATAAGTTGTTAAAATCTGGTTGCAACTGCAAACTAAAAATACTTATTACCACAAACACAATTGCTACTTCAGAAATGTAGCAAATAAGCGCGTGTGTGTGTGTGTATGTGCATCTCAAGTGGAATTTTTAAATGTAATTGTATTTTATAAAGAATTATATTAAATGTAGTTACTCATACTCATACTTATGCATTTATTTACCCAATGAGCATTTTTTTTACGAAAAGAATCAGGAAAGATAATTTTTTTTTGGGAAATTGCTTTTCGATTCTTGCTTTCATAATAATTTCCAATTAATACTCAGATTAGGGGTTGCGTGTTATTGGAAGTGAGTTTAATCTCATTCAAAACAATTTGTTTGTTGATGGTTAAGCAATGTCGTCTATATGCATTTCATTGTTGCTTCAAAGCTTCAAAACTTTTTTTCTCATTAAAAATATTTAATGAGCATGATCTGATTGCATGATACAATGAATGTAAGGTATATGCAGAAATACAAACAACACCAACTCTATGTATTTTGTTGGTAGAATATTTGATTTCGGAAGTCAAAAGTATAAATACATATGTATGTATGTGTGCATATTTCAAACAACACGTTTGCTTCGATTCAAAATCAAATCAATCGCAGTCAGAACATTCATGTTAGCACAAAACAACAAATGAACAAAACACTTGTTCCGCTAACAACACGTTGGCTTCGATTCAAAATGAGTTTTATGCTCTTAACGACACAGTCAGAACATTCATGTAGGCACAAAACAACAAGTGAATAAAACTGAATGTTTGAAGCAAGCAGTTGGGTAAACAAGTGTTTTTGCTTTTGAACGAAAACGATTAGATCATAAAAATCAATGTGCATAATCAAGTATACTTGAAAATTAAGCACTTGTTGCCGATCTCTGCTACACATTCTCTGATCTACAATTTACGACATTTATTTACTCTCATTATATTTCTTTGTTGTTTTTTTAGAATTGCTACAAAAATAAATGTCGAATAAATGTTACAGGAAAAAATTGCCGGATTTAGGATATTTTTCAAAAAAAAAAAAAAAAAAAAAAAAAAAAAAAAAATACAAACATTTATACTCCATTTCACCAAAAAAAAAAATATTATGATGAGAAATTTTATTTTCAATATTTATTAAGTTATTTCGCTTGCAAAATATTTGCCTAGATATTGGCAGTATTCAGTGTTTGGTTGAAACGGTCTTTCGTAAGTGTGAATGCAAAATAATGTAACGTTTGTATTAAATCAAAATGCAACTGTGTGCGTTTTCTTGCTGGATTTTATCAAGAAGCTACGATATTTTGCTTTTAAACTTTCACAAGAGCATTTTCACCAAACACTGAATACAACCATTATCTTTTGGCATTTGAAAATATATTGCCAAAGATTATATGAAAAAGCTCTTATTTTTCTCAAGTTGTACTAAGTCGAATGTGAACTTTTCATATTAGAATCATGGCCGTTGCATGTTAGCAAACGGACATATTTTAGCTTAACTTTTCCGTTTTTTTTTGGAAAATAATAAAATCCGCAACTGAAAACTTATGTAATCTGCTGGGATAAACTGCCAAAAGCCATCGAAATTTGTATGGCACAAGATGATTTATAAGGTATGGAAAATTAAGTTTTAAAACTGTAATGAATTGGATACAAAATTGCACTTTTTTAATTTGTATACAAATATTTCTAGAGGTTTTTTATTATTAATTTTATTATTAGATTAGGAATTTGTAAGTTGGTCATTGTGACACACGAACGTAATAATTTTTTATAGGTTGCATTTCGAAAAATCCTACTAATAGAGAATAAGACATTTCAGTAAGTTTATTTTAAAAACTTGTCCTTTTATTTGTAAATATGCGCCGAAATTGTGCTGAGTATTGACAATCAAAATCAATCAATTGATGCGCCGATCACAGTCGGAAATCAATCAGATGGAAAACCGAATTTTGAAATTGCACCACCTTCAAAAACTAAATTTCTTTGAGCTTAGTTGTACCAAAATTAATTTTTTAATTTCTTTTATTCATATAAATTTTATCTATTTGTTGCGGGTTAGCAACACTATTGAACAAACTCACAGACTTGTGAATGTTGTTAGAGAAACTTTTGAAAAACAGAAATATTGTTAAGCGCTTTTTATTGATGTCGCACAGGCTTTTGATAAAGTATGGCACGAAGGTCTAGTCCACAAGTTAACACAAAATCTACCAGCAAAAATCGTCAGGCTCTTAAAAAGCTATCTAGAGGAACGAAAATTTGTAGTTAGGGAAGGCAATTTTTCAAGCCCCCCGCAGTCGATTGAAGCCGGAGTCCGTCAAGGCAGTATCTTCGGTCCTTTACTATACTTAACATATGCCTCTGAATTACCGTTAAGCAGTAACATTCACACGTCAAAATTTGCTGATGATACGGCTTTTCTAAGCGTTCATGAAAATCCTGTAGAAGCTTCCCGGAATCTACAAGGGTACATCTCAAAATTGGAAACATGGCTAAAACAATGACGGATAAAAGTGAATGAGCATAAATGTGTATACGTCGCTTTTACTTTACGCAGGGAAACATGCCCGCCTATACAAATCAACACCGAGACTATACCGCAACACACTGTAGTAAAATATCTAGGCGTTCATCTTGATGGTCGTTTAACATGGAAATCGCATATAGACGCAAAGTTGACACAAATGAAATTAAAAGCAGCCCAAATGAATTGGCTTATTGGAAGAAATTCTATATTAAGTCTTGACTGTAAACTTTTGTTATACAACGCGATCCTGAAACCAATATGGGCTTATGGAATCCAGTTATGGGGCACTGCCTCAGCATCAAGTGTAGAAAAAATTCAAAGGCGACAAAACAAAATTCTACGTACAATTACTGCAGCCCCCTGGTATATCCGAAATCAGCGAATTCACAAAGATCTTGATGTTCCGTTGGTGAAGACAGTTATTTCAAAACACACAAAAAAATATATTGAAAAACTAGAATTGCACCCAAATCCACTTGCGCGCAACATTCTAAATTATTGAGGCCACACCCGGTTGAGAAGGAGGAATACTCTTTCTCTCAGCCGTACACGAGAGATGTAAAACAACAAAAATCAACAGTGGGAATTAAAAATTTTGTTTAGCATTGGCTAAACATATATTTATGTATTTTTAGATTTAAGATTTGAAAAACTTATTGATGTTTCAATTTATAATTAAAGATTTAAAAAATAATAAATATACCAAAAAAAAAAAATGAAATTTTTAAAAAACATAAATTTTTGAGTATTTGTTTGAATTAATGTCATATTTTATTCATATATTTGTAAAAAATTGATATCGGTTAGATCAGCTATATGTATTTCGTTGTTAGCTAAATACCAACTGATCAGTAGATATTTACCATTCATGTTTAAAAAGTTCCAAAACTCATCTTCTCATACATGAAGTCGCAAAAATAAATTTGCGAACTACTAAAGTACACGCAAAATAGCTTTTAAAAAACTTTAAAAACATCATACAAATAATTTTTTTTTTCATTCGATATAAATCTGTTTACTTTTCTTATAACCTTTATACTGCTACACAACCTTTTATTGGCAATAAAAGTATTTATAAGTACTCAAGTATTTATGTTTTTAGTAAAGTTCTACTGATGAGTTGGTATTTAACTCCCAACGAAATGTATATCTGTAAATTAGCTAACCCATAACAAGTAATAATATTTTAATAACATATATTCCTAAGTATTTGCTCGCATAAAATGTTTTATTTAATTCATATATATTAAAACATTAAATATAACATTTGTACTGTTGAACAAAAAAACCAAAACGATTTTGCTAAAAGATTGCATTTGTAACGATTTTACCATCCCTGAAAACATCTGTTTACAAAATAACAAGAATAAAAAGTACGTGCTCTGTAGTAAATACAATTAAAATTCATTAATTTTTTATTATTATATACATACATATTAATACTCCTATATTAATTATATACACAACATATACGGCCAAAGCAGCAAATAAACAAACACATACATACATACATACTCGTACATACATGATTTAATTTGCCTAATAATGCACGATAGTGTGATCGCATTGTACCGATTATTTTCGCAATTGAGGTTTGGCCGATATGAGCCGAAAAAAATTATCGCAATATGCGACGATAATGAGACCGCCCAAATTTTAATTGTGCAATGTTTTTACATGTGTGCCGATATAGCACGATAAAAATTGTCGCAGATTGTGCTGTTTGCGCCGATAGTGGGATCTTAGCTTTACTGGTAATCCTCATCTAAAAACGTCATACAGAAGTCTCTGTGTCTGTCGTGTTCTCTAAATGAGAAGTCATTCGCACAATTGCACATTTTTTCACTGATAACTTTTCAGTTTGTTGTTTATAGAACTAATCGAGTCCAATAAGCCATAAACGCTTAACTCTTTTTATTTTATCAAAAGTCAAGAGTTCATTCGTTCTCTACTGACTTTTAATCGGGCACGAAAAATGTCTTATAAGTCTAGAGGTTTCGGTAGTGCCAACTATTTCTATGAACATTCGTCTCTCAAATTTGTTGCCCTAAATATTATTACATTCTAGCAGGTTAGCGTGGTATTATCCAGTACATCGTTGATGTAACGTGTGAGAAGCTCTCACATCGAAAAAAAATGTGAAATTGTACTTTTCACTCGATCTTTTGTAGGATGACTCATAGAATATTAGCAGGATATTTTTGTTTCTTTCTTACTTATCCTCTTTTTTACAGAACGATAATAAACTTTTTCGAGGCGAGAAACTCTGAAAATAGTTCAGAAACGAGGAACAGTTTTGAGCAACTCGAAATACATTTTGGTTAATCAAATCAGGCGCCATATTGTTTGCAAACATTTAACATTTCAACAGTATATTTTATGGCATAAGTTTCTCAAGGGAAAACCATACATTTCGCTGGTAAAATTTAATATTTCAAAACTTTTAATTCGATTCGCGCTCTGTTTAAACTGATTTCGAATTTAATTCGGCAAAAATGTTGGCTGGACATGGGTATATTAACAGAAGTGTGCACATTTATTCAGTTATTCGTTTATTCACACAAAAATATTTTGTTAATGGAAAAAAACCTCCAGAGATTTTGTGTACGAGAGTAATTTAAACAGCCATCCAAAAAACACTTTAAGCAATAAAGTTGTTCGGGCAAGTCTCGCGTTGCGATCAGAATGGTTTGATTTCCCTAATTGTCTACAGTGTTCAGACTCCGTTTATTTTGTATTTCGATTTTTAAATAGTAATAAAGTTTTTGTGTTTACCCATAGGCGTTTGTTTAAATTTATTTTTTACTACCAAGCCTCTGATTACGATTTTTTTTTTTATTAACAGGCTAAATTTTTTTTTACTGATGTTCCTAAAAGTATGCATGTTTTTTTTTATAACATATGAAGTTATCAGACGAATTCATTGACAATTCCATTTTGAATTTTTAAAGTGTTTCAATTATAAAAATAAATATTAATTTTTCGTTTTCTAAAGACTAAATATTCCGAACATGAGAGGCGCTGCAACACTACTCTAAAAATTGCGCCAAGCAGGAAGTAAAAGAAATAATACTTCTACGTTTTTAACAACTTTCTGCTATACCGTATCCCCTTCGCTATGTACTTCACAACTCGTTGCATAAGTAGGGATCATCGCCTGTTTCGCTGGTTTCTTATAATGATATTCTTGTTCAGAATGTACTTTTAAACTTAAAAATTACTTTACTGACCACTTTCGTATTCGCATGTACATACTATTAAAAAGCGTGCGTGTGTGTGAGTGTATAGTCCCATCAGTTTCTTTTTTCACATTCAAAAAGTATGTGCACTTGCACAGGAATTTTCTTTTCTTATTCACTAAGTGACATTGTAATTACAGAATATAAATTAAGAGTTAAGTTATATTTTTTTCTTTGCAAAATAAAAAGTATATAAAATTATATGAAACAAAGCGGTGAAAATAAGGTTACTGCATACCTTTTAAGTGCGTTAACAAGTTAAGTATATATTAGTTGTGATACAGATTTAAGCCGCTGGCGATAAAACAAATCTTGTAAAACCATTTAAAGAGATAAGAAAAGTTAAGAGAAGTTTCGAAAATAACTGATTTTTATCGGCGAATAATAATGGCGCATAAAAAGGAAGGAAAGTTAAATTTATAAGCAATGTGTGGCTTAATATCTGCCAGATGTAACAAACTAAGAATGTATTTCAGTACTTCAATAGATTTAATGATGAGCGCAGGCATTGGGCACGCCATCACAAAGTTAAACCAAACTTGTGGGTGAATAAAAATTTTTAAAATAATAATATTTATAGAGATGTTATGTTAAAAGGAACTGGTTTAAAATACATTTCGTCTAAAAATAAGGTTGCTTGAATAAATTAGAGTGATACATTTTGTTGAGAATTAGAATTAGAATTTTATAATGTTATGATACAACCAAAAGCATAGTTTGTATCTGAATGTTGGATGAAAAATGAAAGGACTCCAATCAAACATTAACAAATTAGTTGTTGTCCTGCCGAATTTAGTACATTTTTGCTTAAATATTTTATACGGAAAGATTTTTTATTAATCGATGAGATTGAAAATGATTTTAAATCTTTCAATTCCGAAATAGTCAATATTGGCACTCATGAGATCATACAAGGAAATGATTGTATAGTCCACATGGGACATTTACACATGTAATGTCAACACAAAAATATATTTGTATGTATGTATATATTTATTTATTATGATAATTTTGCATTACTGCACATCACCCAATTGTCAGCAAGAAGAATTTAACTGTTAGCAACTTTCTATGACTTAATTTAAATTTACGATGCCAACAGGAAATGAGATTCAACACTATTTTTTTTTTTTTTAAATGAACGTACAAATGCATGTGCAAAAAATATAAAAATTATATAGAAAAGAAAGAGAATAACGTGCGACTATTTTTTGTGTACAAAATTTACAATAAAAACAACAATATAACAGCATCAACACCAGCAATAACAACTTACTCCCATAAAGAATACCAAAAATAAAAATATATATATATATATGAGTGCCAAAAACCCAGCAAACAGTTCAATGTACTTATTCGTATAGTGCTGCCATGAGCTTGAATTTAAAAAAGTTGGTGCAGCCAAGAAAGATAAAAATAAATATTTGTTTATGAATCCATTTTCCACCAAATATTTTCTTGTTCTAACATTTTATACTTACATTGTGTTCATTGGGTCATCTGATAAAAATATGTGTAAAAACAACCTATAAACATGCCAACAGACGAAGCGAAAGAAAAAAATAAACACACACACACACACACCCACTATATCCCCAAAAGCTTTGAAATACCCCACGAATAGTTGTAAAAGAATAAATATGGTATTATTTTTTATATATAAACAGGGTATTCTGATTAAAAGTATTTATTTTCATGCTAATAATATTTAATGTTGAAATTAGGCAATCATATCATATCAAAGAAAACTTTTTGTAGACTTGGATGTTTGCCAGCATACAAATTAAATCGAAACAAGGTAGAGGATCTAATGGTCAGCAGGGAGAATGAAATACGCATTTAGTCTGCAGATGATTTGAGTTGGGTTGAAACCTAAACAAATACTTCTTTAATAAATACTCGTACAAAAAAATTATTATTATGCTATAATTAAACTCTCCGCATATTGCGAGAACATCTTGTAAATATATTCATCCCTTTTGGTAAATGGTTGTTTGGTTGAAATTATTTAAATTTACACCTTTTGGTAGCAGCTAGACCATTATGTATGTAAACTCTTCACTTGTGTCTGTACACATGATTACAAACGTTAGGAGTTGTGAACATTTTCATAATGTGCTAAATATTTTGTACCCTTATTTTCATTACATAACTTTAATTCCCCTTTGTCATTGCTTTTGCCGCGCTATAAATGCTTTTTATCCTTAGAATTCTTATTTAATTTTTTTGTTTTTCCTTTTTTTTTTTGTATTTAGGAAAGTTAGAAAGATGTGGATGTGGAATAAAAATATTTCATCGCAGATTTAGTTAGGAAATGTATGTAAGTATTTTTTGATATTTATGTCTCTCTAGATAGTTTCTACTATGGAAACTTACATAAATGGTAGTGTCCTAGTGCACTCAACAAGGTTTTTTTTGTTTTTTTTCCCATTTTGTAGTAGTTTGACTTTTGTTGTTATTGGGTGGGTGAAGTAAGTAATCATAAAAAATATTTTTACTACATATTTATATGATGAGGTTTTTAACTTCTTGCTATAAAAATTAGAAAGTTTGTGGTCGTAGCAGAGTTCTTGAAACAAATTTTTTATCTGGAGATAACTTTTAAAGAGTTTTTTGTCTGGAAAATCATGCATCTGTTGTAATAGGTGTGAATAGCAGCAACTTTAAACGTTATCAAAATACTCAAGCGACAATTAGCACCAATATTTCGTTCATTTCTCTCACAAAAATATCTTCAATTGAGTATAAGTTTTACCAAAATCGTTTGTATAACGTGTGCAAAGAGTACATCACAAAAAAAAAAATTATTGCCTATTAATTATATAGATATAAAAGGAAAGAATTTCCAAAAAATTTAAAATCTTAAAAAAGAGTTTCAACATTATCAAATCACCAGACGATAAGATCCGGAGCAAAAGCAGTTATAATTTCTCTCGGTTCCAAAACATCATCTATTTTGCATAAAATCTCCTAAATAATCACCCTTATTCTACTTGGCGGCGTCAATGTCCTTTATTAATTTTGAGTCAAAATCACTTTTACTCAACTTCAACACCGCGTCAACACTAATTTTATATTCTATAACCATGTTGAGCTGACGTTGACTGTTTATCTATAATTGTTATGCACCTATTTAATACTTGAAACAGCTTATTTATTTTCTTTACAATTTTTATTAAAATTTTTGGTGGAAAATATAATGCTATAAAATGTTTTTCATTCCCGTGCAAAATTATAATTGTAATCATAAAGAAAAAAAATTTTACAATGCAAAGAAGGCTACTCAGGTAGAAATCGAACATCTTTAAATTGCCAGATGATAAGTAAGTGGTAAATTCAAAGTCTTATAATTGCAAGTTACACACCTGGTGGTTTCTTTAATAGTTTGTAAGTTGTTTTTGGCTGCAGAAAGAAGCATATAAATATGTTCTGGAGATTATTGTGAGGTTTCTATAATACAAACAATTGGTTTGAGTAGAAAATTTGCATAAACCAACTTTTGTTCCGAACACTATCAAACTAGCAGCAACTTTACGTGTTTTATCTTTTGTACCAGCTGAGTGTGGGTAACGGTTTAAATTTGGGATTATCACAGCCTGTTGTATCGAATTTTATTTCCGAATTACTAGGTGTTTTGGAAATGAAAGTTTGCCCACAAGGAATCAAGTTTCAAATGACGGAGCTGAAAAATCCGAAGCCAAATTAAGTTTTATTGAAAAAGCGGATTTCCCGGATGTAATTGGGTGCGTGTACGGATCCCATATACAAATTTTAGGGTCAGATAATTTATATTTTTCCATTTTATTTTAATATTTAAGAAAAAAGTAAAAAATAACAAAACAAATTTTCGTCAATACCAAAATCACCGACGACAAAATCAGAGTCAATATAATGCAACGTCGCCGTCACATTTTTTATAGAATACAAAAAATATGTTGACAGTAATCGATTATTTTCAATGTTCACATTGAAAATACCGATTTAACACAAGGGATACAAAGCGATGTAGTGTTAAATTGACGCTGCCAAATAGAATAATTTTTTTTTTTTTTTATATGTATATTATTTATTGAATCTTCAATAATAGATTGAAACATCAATAAGTTTTTCAAATCTTAAATCTAAAAAAAAATAATAAATATAAGTTTAGCCAATGCTAAACATAATTTTTAGTTACAACGGTTGATTTTTGTTGTTTTACATCTCTCGTGTACGGCTGATAGAAAGAGTGTCCCTCCTCCTAAGCCGGGTGTGGCCTCTATACTCTAGAATATTGCGCGCAAGTGGGTTTGGGTGCAACTCAAGTTTTTTAATGTATTTTTTCGCGTGTTTCGAAAATACTGTCTTTACCAACGGAACGTCTAGATCTTTTGAATTCTATGGTTTCTGACATACCAGGGGGCTGAATTGACGCTGCCAAATAGAATAATGGTGAATATTTTCATTACACTGTAATTTTTCGAATATTACCGGTGCCGTATAATTAATATTATTTTATATGTCACAACAATCATACGACCTGATCTCTGGTATTATTATACTAAATAAAATGTTGCATTCTTTAATTACACTGTGATAGTTTTTGACCCGAAAAAAATGAACTTCGATGAATATTTTTCGAACTATTAGGGGGGAGTCCCCTGAGTGCGAAAGTACATTTGGAAGTGTCAGATTGGCTTCAGTTTTTGAGAAATCGGTATATATCCATTTTTCATAGTAGTTCGAAAAGGATTCATCGAAGTTCATTTTTTCGACTATCACAGTATTATTTACATTAAATACATACAAATAAATATATAATGTCAAGCGGAAAATAAACAGTTTGAAAGCATTGCAATGATGGTAAACGCACTCCAAAATAGCTTAAACAAATTTCTAAATTTACTGCCTGGCCCACTATGTCGAATGAATTTTTCATTAGTACAAATCTTATATACATATATATATAAAAAAATACGGGTAGCACGCCGGGAGTGCCGACAGAAACTAAAGTGTATACTTCTTTTAGCGCGGTATTCATATTTGTTTTTAATTATCTAGACGCGTTCGCGGTCTGCAATATGTACATGCATATATGCACACACTATAGCTGCGTCTCATTACGGTGTCGCGAGTTCAAAGATTTGGTCACATCTAAAAATATGCGTTCCGCGCTAAAAGAAGTTTTCACTTCAGTAACAAAAATGCACCACCTACCTTTAATACAGCGATACTTGTAGAACAAAATAAATTTGTAAATATAAGTGTATATATCCGCTTATTCGACGACACTTGCTAGTTTGGAAACACTTAGCCAAGACACACTTGTGTTTAGTCGAGACACAAAATATCAACAAAGACACAAACCTTAGCCAATGCATAAACCACCTTCGCGAATTCATAAACTCTTGGCCAAAATTCCCCTCAAAATTCTGAAGACTGAAGAGGCATGATAGAGTATCTTCGTTCTCAACATGTCTTTATGTTGTATCATTTGAGAACTTAATAAATATTAAAATCCTTATGTTGCTGCACAAGATTGTCAACTTTAAAGTACCAACTTATTTATATAATATGATACAATTTGCAAGATGCTTGCGAGGCAGTAAGTTGATAATACCTCTGCATCGATACCTTGTTTCTGAGTGGCAATTTTTCATTATTGCAGCACGACTTTGGAATTCTCTTCCCCCTAACACGCAACAAATAAGCAACGCAACACAATTCAGAAAAGCACTTTATAATTTCTTTAACATTTGAACCACCATATTTGTTTTTCAGCTTGTTCTACTTACTGTTTACTAAAGTATATTTTAATTAAAATTGTATTTTTAACTTTAAATTTTAACTACATAATTTATTTTTATTCTTAATTATTTTTTATTTTATCCTCTTTACTTTATTTGTAATTAAACTTTAATACTCCTGCCCTATAACTATAAGACTATGTCTTGTTGAGCAGGATTTCAATCAATCAATAAATAAATAAATAAATTCCAGAAATCCCAAAAATTTCCCGGGAAAAGTGGCAACGCTGAAAATTTCAAAAACGTCCAAAGCGGCAACGCTGTATAGTCATCATACATAGACTACACAAAAAATGTCATGCTTTTTTTTTATAAAGCGTCTCATCACGGTGTCGTTTTTATTTAGCGTCTCATCACGCTGTCGCGAGTTCAGAGATTTGGTCACATCTCATACGTACCGCGCTAAAAGAAGTTTACACTTCAAAAATTGTTGCAAAATCTACGTGAAATTACAGCAGCCCCCTGGTATGTCAGAAATCATCGAATTCAAAAAGATCTTGATGTTCCGTTGGTGAAGACAGTATTTTCAAAACACGCGAAAAAATATGTAAAAAAAATTGAGCTGCACCCAAATCCACTTGCGCGCAATATTCTACAGTATAGAGGCCACACCCGGCTGAGGAGGAGGGATACTCTTTCTCTCAGCCGTACACGAGAGATGTAAATCAACAAAAATCAACCGTTGAAATTAAAAATTTTGTTTAGCATTGGCTAAACATATATTTAACATTTTTTATTACTTATATTTAAGGTTTGAACAACTTATTGATATTTCAATTTATAATTGAAGATTCAATAAATAATAAAATTGAAAAAAAAAATATACGATAAAAATAAAATAGTTTTTTATGTTTTAAAAAAAAATATACTTTCAAGGAAATGATTATTTAATTAGAGAGCGAATTTTTTTAAATAATAATTTTTACTAACTTTAAGGACATTTTTATTGTCATACCTATTATTACCTATTAATTATAAAGATATAAATAAAACATGAAATTAAAGAATTTGGAAATAACCAAAGAACTAAAAGAATTGATATAAAAACAACCTTTGATGAGCAGCAACTCAGTGACACTTTGTTCAAAAGAAATTGTAAAATTTAGCTTAAGCTGATAATTATTTGTAAAAAATATATTCCTTCTCAATTATTCTCTTTCTCGAAGAGAGGCGTCAGGATACATATTATAAAAACAACATGGGTGGATTCACTTTATGTAAAAATATTTTTGTGTGGAGCAAATAAAATATTTATTTCTTACAACAACGTAAAAAATCGATAATCTTCACTGCAGATGCTACTTAGGCAGACCATCTAATAGTCTGCACGTCTCTGTATAAAATCTGGCTAACAATTAAACAACTCTGAGTTAGCTTAGCTAAATGTTACTTTATCCCAAATAAAAATTAAAACAGAAAAGAAAAGAAATGTCATCTTCTCCAACATCGTGATATGCACAACGGGCAGATGAACTTTTTCTCATTTCTTTTCCGTTTTTTTTTTTTTTTTTTGATATCATATATACTCCTCCTTGTATGTATGTGTAAGTGTGGAATTGTTCAGCGCCACTGTTTACTTTATTAAACCTTTTGTTCGTTCACTTTAGATTGTGTAAGAGCTAAAAGTTGATACTCAAATATGTTAATATCCATTATTTCCTCTGAACGTTCACCGACACAAACATACAAATGTGCATGAATAAGCACAAAAAAAAAAGGAAAAAAAGAAACATGTACAAACCATATACACACACTTAGAGTTGGATGAAATTCCATCCGATCGTTGTCTGTTTCATTGTAACAATTTATATATTTCTTGATTTTGAATGTGTGCCAGAGTAGAATTGCTGCACCACTTTACAGCAAACTGTATACGTTAACTTTATGTAAACTTTTTCTTTGTGTGGTTGCATATGTTCGCTTGCTTGCTGTAGAGCTTCAAGAGATTCAAACTTTTTTTCAGTCTTTGGGTATTAGAAAATCAAAAATGTATTTTAAATATTATTTAAAAGAAAAAGAAGATGAAGAATAAATTTTAGTTTCCAGCAAATTAATTGCAACCAAAAAATACTCTGCAGAAGTCTAATTGTTCTTTCTATTAAATAAAAAGTTCCAAACAATATTGAGAAATAAAATGTAGATCAAATTGCCGATACTATCAATTTCTTTGGAAGTCGATAAAGCTGATCAAATTAAAATTAAATTTCATTAAATAAACTTGAAAAAATTTCTTTTAACATAATAAAATTATTTGAAATTTGCATTCTTGATTAAATGTTTTTGTTTTTTTTTATTTAAAATTAATACTAATCCTCTATTAATATTATAAATGTGAATGTTTGTATGTTTGGATAATTATTCCACTATAACGCGAAAACGGCTTAATGGATTTGGATGAACTTTGTGGACAGACTGTTATGACACAGAATATATAGCGTAATTTAAAGAGGTAAAAAATAGGAAAAAAATTGAAGTTTTGGTACTTTTTTTGATGTACAAATATTTTCTAAATATTTTTTAAAATAACATACTTGCTATAGACTGAAATGACAAAAAATGGTATATACTAATGGTACTTTTTTACTTTTAGTACTTTTTAACTTTTAGTACTTTTTACTTCAGAAATTCTTTTAAGGGATTTAGATACCAAATGTATAGCGATACCATGTAAGCCAGATTAAACTAGAAAGTACTTTTTAAGGGATAAAAACATGACAAATTTGTACATTTTTTACTTTTGTACTTATGGTACTTTTTCACTTTTGGTACTTTTAAACTTTTTGTACTTTCTGTGGGGTAAAATAAGGAAACCCATTTACGTCTAGTACTGATTATTTTTTTAGAAATTTATTTTTATAAACACATACGTTTTGTTTTTTTTTTTAATTTGTAGGGTTAATATGAGGATAAGCTGATATTTTTGTGGTTCTTTGCATGTACTACTTTTTTTTTATCCTCAACACGTAGCGTAAACGTTGTCGATAGAACTTTTTTGAAAACAAAAATACGACTGAGCGATTGTTTTAAAGTTCTGTATATAATGTTATTGGGCCTGAAGAGTAAATAATTTCCTATTTCTCAAGCTATTTTAAGAAAGAACTATAAATTTAATAAGGAAACTAGGGCTCCTTAAAATTAAACTCTATAAGAGTTTTTCTTAATAATCTTTTCAAACCCACTTCTCGCTAGATGTTTAAGATAACAACAGACTACAGCTAATATGGCCTTTCCCTTCATTCGGTTATAAAACACTATTTGATGCAGCTTTCAAAGACTGGAAACAATACAAAAATGAGTATTCAGTTGGACAAAGACTGCAGCCGTTTTAATTAATTCCGAAGGCGACACCACTCACATCTTGAGCAATAAGACGAAGTCCGCGTGCGTATACATTCTGTAAATCAATAGTTACAGCCATCACTTATTAAATTATCTGGAAGATAGGTCATCTGTGTCATCGTTTTAGTGTTTTTCGTCAAGTTTTGAAAGAAAGCGCTAAGAGGTTAGCTTTCCATTGTCTTTGATGTGGACGGAGAGCTTTTATATCATATAAATTTCTATGTTAGCACATCGTCATTCTTTTGAACAGTCAGCAAGAGGTTAAGGTTAAGAAAATTAAATTGTCTTTTTTCCAAAAACCAGGTACCCATAATATTTACTTAAATTGTTTGCTCCTTTGCCGCAGTTATTAAACTGCACTAAAAAGCAGATTAAACAAATTTTTATAATTTTTTCGATTAAAATCACTTCATGCAACATTAAAATCTTTAACAAAAAAAACTACTGAAGTGAGTGAAAAGTATTGTGATGATTTTATTGACTGAATAATTTGCATAATTATTTATTTATTTTTTTCTATTAACTTGTAACTTAGTAACACCAAGTATTACTAATAAACTGCAATCAGTTTAATGTTGATTAAAATTATTTTTTAATTATAGTTGTGTTGCAAATTTGTTTTTTTTTTCTATTCATTCGTTAAACTAAAGTTTTTCTCATTTTTAATTAACGGAAAAATTTGTGTTCATTAAATCATTTTCGCAAAGTTTTAGTTTGCATTTTATTTTATTTCCCAAACAAAGTTGGTTGAAGTGATGAAAGTATCAAGATTTAATTTGCATACAAGTGACCCTTTAAGCAGCTCGTTTTCCCACTTTCCCCTGCTCACTCTCTCTCACCCTGTCACTCCTTAATACTAATGAAATAAAAGTTACTAGAAGAACAATGTTTGAGTTTAATTTAATTTTTTTCGCAACAATTTCTCGAGTTTGTAAACAATTTTTCTTCTTCTTGTTTTCCCACACTAATCTTTCTGTAACACGTTCTTATCAACAGCTTTTGAGTTTTGGCGCTTTTGCTGTGAAGCAAAAGAAGGGAAGATAACCTCTTATTTAATAAGTTTTTTTTTTATATACGAACTTAGGATATTCATTTTGCCTTATTTTCGCGGCAGTTATTAGAGTTGGTCTACTTCCCGCATTGAATGTTTGTTCTAAGTTTTGTTACCTTAGAATTTTATATTTCTTGTACGTATTTGAAAAAATTTTACGCTCACTTTACTAATTTTGTTCACTTTATTGTTTTCATTAGTCGTCGTATTTTTTTTTGTTTCTAAATTTTGTTTATTATTTAGCTGCTGCGCTGCCTCTAGTTGCTAAAAAACTTTTTCTTGAGTTATTAAAAAATATACAATTTTTTCTTTTTTGTTACTTTATTTCATTAAACTATTTCCGGAGTGGCTTAAGGTGAAAAGTTTTTTTGTATAATACATTCAAAGTTGTCATTTACTTAAAACAGAAGCATAGAAACAAATATATTTAGGTTTTTTTTAAAGATATAAGCTTTAAGGGATCTTGCTTGTTGCAAAGCATTGTGAGAATAGTTAAGGAGTTTTAAGTTATTAAACTATTGTTAATGCTTTATTTTTAACGCATTTAAGGTTATATTATATGCATATGTGAATATTGGCTTTCATTTGTTGAAAAATATTTTGTTTATGAGTCGGTGCAAGTTCCTTGGTTTTTTTAAATTTTTTTGAGGCGACTGAATCAAGAAATTTTAAAAAGTTTGTTTCTTAAGTCTTTTGTTTATAAAATGAAAAAACCTGACACTAGAGCAGAGAACGGCTCGATCACACCGCAACCATAAATACACCGCATATGTACTCTATACTTTACACATCCGAGCAGTTTAAACTACGCAAAACAAATTTGCGGTGTTGATTTGACTCGCCGCTACTTTGCGATGTGTGCGTACATAAAACCAATGAGCTCAAAACCCAGTAGCAGCAAACATCGCAATCTACATGAGCAAAACTTTTAGTATGTCGTCTTTTCATAATCTATTTTTTTTTTTTATATTTTGAAGTTTTCTCCACAAACAATAAGTGATGCCAGATTTAAGATTAATCCTTACACAATAACAGATTCAAAATTACCAAAAAATTATATTTACGAATAAATCTTTCACAAAACATTTCTTAACCCCTTAAGGCGCTATCTGCTTATATTTGTATACAAGAATTCATTCCAAAAAATTTAATTTGTTCTTCAGCGTAGTTATTTTTCCTACTGAGATTGAAAAATGCAATTGCACAGCATTACAAAAAACCAAATTTCGATTCCGAAAAACAATGTGAAAGTGTTATGAGAGTTTAATAAAATAAACATTAAAAATAAGAGGGGTTTTTATTTAGCATTTCGTTACCTGAAACGATAAATGCCCTAACTATCAACTTTATTATTTTACAAGAGAAGCGAAAAACATGATAGAGGTAATTTTGAAAAACATGATATAGGTATTCGGCATTTACACATACACAGAGTTGGGCAAAATACATGGTTTGCGGTATTTAAAATACAAAATACAAAATACTTGCTGATCATGTATTTAAAATACAAAATCCAAATACTTTCAGGTTATGTATTTAAAATACAAAATACAAAATACTTACACATCATGTATGTATTTAAAATACAAAATACAAAATACTTGCAGGACATGTATTTAAAATACAAAATACAAAATACTTTCAAGTTATGTATTTAAAATACAAATACAAAATACGTATTTGTATTTTAAATACGTATTTCAAATACATGTATTTCAAATACTGCCCAGCCCTGCACATACATATTATGTACATTCATATGAATATATGCGTCGCTAATATTTTACATTTATTGCAACTTTTGCAGAACACAAAAGTTAAATACAAATACATAAGTGTTCTTTTTTTCAAATTAGTACAGCTTTTGTATAATTGCACAGTGGCAACGCTGTATTAACTTCATATAAAGCACACATCAATGAGTCTGCTCGCATGTTCATATAAAAATATTGTTTTTGTTGTGTATGTTAAGTATGAGTACGACTACCGAATGCGTGAAAAAAGTAAAGCAGAGCAGTCACCGCGATCGCATATGATTGTGTATGCTAGAAGCTCAAACGTAGCAATACTCAACTGTGTACGGATATGGCGAATACTTGAGCAAAAGCAATGCGGTGGCGATCACACCGCAACCGCATTTAAGATGAGTATACCCATATCACGAAAACCACCGATCGTGCAGCTCTCTGCACTAGATATGTGCAAATATCGTGAATTTTTCGTGTGACTCGTGACTCACGCGTAAATCACGTGATTCGTGATTACATATTGATAAAATCACGCGTCAGGCTGACACTAAGTTTGTTTCTTAAGTCTTTTGTTTTTTTAAGTGAAAACTTCTTTTTTGTATCGTCTATGTATGATGATTATACATTGTTGCCGCCTTAGATTTTTTTTAAATTTCCAGTGTTGCCACTTTTCCCGGGAAATTGTCCGGGATTTATGGGATTTTGAGGGGTTTTTTGTCCAAGTTTTTGGGATATTACCGTCCAGTGCTGCCACCTTTTCCCTTGAAATTTTCCGGGATTTCTGGGTTTTTGAAGGGATTTTTATATATATAAAAGAAAGTCGTGTTAGTTACACCATTTATAACTCATGAACTGAATTGGCTGAAAATTGATGGGCAGGTAGCTTAGAACCAGGAGAAGGACATAGGATACTAACGTAAGGCAGTTTTAAGCTGGAGGGACTAAGGTACCCTTCTTCGTATGGGCCACTTCCAGTATAGCTAGAAAGCTGAAATTGAAATTGATAAAAAATGCTATGCAATAGCTTTACCGCGTCAGGTCCCGAGTGCCACACGTTTTTCTTTTTTTTTATGTTTATTTTTATCTCTTCAATAATGATGCATAAATGAAAATAAAGGCAGGCTTTAAACATGAATTTACTCTTTGTAATAATTATTGAGGCGTAGAATTTACAAACTTATTGAATTACTTCATTAATTTTTTTGCTGGAATAGAGTGAGTGAAATAAAATTTGTTTTAAATGTATATTGATCTTTTACACTCAAACTATCATAACTCCACTCCGCCTTTGTTTATTTTATTTTCAAAAATTTAAAGCTAAAAATCGGATGTTTCGAGCAAAAGTTAATTCGTGAAATTGCCATTTGAAAGAAAGAATTTCTGAAAAATTTAAAACCTTAGAAACGAATTTACTAATATTCACTGTAATAAAATCACTATACGAAGCACAAGCAAAGGCATTTATGATCTCTATCGGGTTCACAACATCAGCTATGTTACAAGAAATCTCCTAAATAATAAATTCATCACACTGTAATTATTCGAATATTATCGGTGCCGTAAACTCAATATTATCTTCTATGTCACAACAATCATACGGCCTGTTCTCTTCTATTTATTATGCTAAACAAAATGTAGCATACTTTTAGTATTCATTTTAAATACAATACATCAGGAGACTCGCTAGTTCGTACTGTCCCGTAATCCGGACATTAAAATTTGTCAGACAATTTATGGAAACTATAAAATTGTCTTAAATTTTATATTTGATATATTTAAAAAATGTAAGAATAATTGTAAATTTATTTATTTATTAAAAACACAATGGAGTAATTTTGAAATTCACAGACAGACAAAGTTTTGGAAACGAATAAATTCTTATATTTCAAACTGTAAATATTTGGCCACTTTCAGTATTTTTCTTTATGTTTTCTATAAATTAATTAAATACAAATGAATTTTTAAGTGTGGTTATATTTCTTTTCGGAAATAAAAACCAAGTATGGGTATGTTTAAAAATTTATTTTAACTGTACTCCGGATGAACCAGTATTCCAGACAATAGCTGAATAGGGAGAATATGGCAAAAAGTTTTGGAAAGTTAAGAATTAAAAAAAAATCTTACTTTCAAGTAAATGTTTGAACTTTTGTTCTAATATATGAAAGTTTTCCAATAATTATATAAAAACATTTTTAAATTTTTAGTCGAACTGATTGAAATTTTTAATTTGTCAGGCTAAAGTTCGTTTTCTATAAATTTAATTTTTGTAAACAAAATTTTTATTTTTATTTGTAGGAAAATCAAGAAGCTCGTAATAGTTGAAGTGCCATCATGATATTTCGAGACCAATTAATTAAAATTTAAAAATTGCTTAAATTAAAAATCACTCAGTTCTACTCAAAATTCAAGATTTAATTGTAAAAACTGAAGGCATGTAGCTAAGAATGTGCTGTACATCACTTAAATAATAATAAAAAAAAAATAAAATAAAACAATAAAATAAAAAAAAACTCCATATATTGTATATAACATAGCACATTCCACAACCCTTTGAATTTTATTAAAATGATTTTTTAACATCCACCTGTTGTAAAGAAGCATCCCCGAACGTTCAAGCGCTCTGATGGCATCGTCGTACCTGATTAACGGTTCAGTAGCAGGGAAAACAGGGAAATAAGAAGTACTTGACAAGATCAAGAACCACTTAGCAAAAAAAAAAAAAAATTAACCACTACACTGAACTTGTTTTTAACATCCAGAAAAATTTCAGTAATTTCTGTAAGAAATGGTTTTGGTTCCATATTCATAAACCGTTTTGAACTCAATTTAAGCAAAATTTCTCTAATTTTTACAATACACTGCAATCATCTACTTGCTGTTCGATAATACCAGTTATTTATTAATGAACAACTAAAACTTTATAGCACAAAATATAATTGTAAAACACAATATATACTTTTCTATTCAGGAAATATTTAACCAACACCAGTGATATTTGTGCTAACTTCTTATTTAAATATTTGCTCACTGTAAACTTAAATGCACAGATATAACCGTGACCTATTTAGTTGCTGTAAATATTTACTAGTTTCTTGTTTTACTATTTATTACACCTGACAAATTTTTATTTATTTTTCATTTAATAAAAAAATATTGCTAACCCAATTCCACTCCAGCTATTGATTCATTGTTTATTTCAATACTAAACATGATTATTTATTTCTTTTATTTTCAATATATATATCTATCTGAAAGATGCCACAATAATTGCTTTGTAAAAAAAAAGATAGAAGAGAAAACACTCTCAAAAATTGTGATTGTTTTTGTTTTTATTTACTGATCAGAACACGCTAAAGTTTTATTTCTTTCTATAGATTTTTTTTTAGGAATTTTCTATCAATATGAGGGATTACAGGAAACAATTGCATTGCAAGGATATTATTACATATTGGTGAACACTTAAAACAAGTATTTGGTAATAGTACGAGGTTTGTTAAAAAAAGGCGAATTTTGGATTTACGCGGGCTGTGTACAATCGATTATAAAAAATTTTTTTTTTTTGGTTATGTTGATATACATGTGTTAATGATATCAGTTAGTTTTATTAGCCCATTTGGATAAGTTGTTTGTTGTTGACAACTGAAAAGATTAGTTACGTTTGTCGAAATGGAGTAAAGTGCCATAAAGTGTGGCATTCGGCGAGCCCTCTTTGTCTCAAAAAAGTTTTCATAAGTGGTACAAATGTTTTACAGAAGGCCGAAACTTTGATGACCTCAACCTTATTCACCATATTTGGCTCCCTGCGACTTTTTCCTATTCCCAAAACTGAAGAGACCAATGAAAGGAAAGCGTTTTCTCACAATTTATGAGATAAAGTCACAACCGAATAACTAAGCTAATGGCCATACCGAATTTCAGAATTTGTAGAAGCCCTGGCATAAGTGCATTATATCTGAAAGAATTACTTTGAAGTGGATAAAATTTTGATGAATAAATAAATACTTGTAAAAAAAATTCAAACTTCACCTTTGCTTATAAACAGACTTCGTACAACCAAAGCTTTATTACCGGCAAACATATATATTTATTTTCTACGCTTTATATAAACCTCACCTGTATGTATCTATGTATTCGTGTTAGTAACTTCGCACACTTGTCAAGGACGGATTACAATATAATAATTTTATCCCACTGTCGCAGAAAATAAATCGATGCGACAAATTTTCCGCCAAATGCTAGTTATGGACCCGTTTTAAAATTATCTTTTTATTATGCAGCATTTAAGGCCTTTAAAATATTTTTTTAATTCGGAGAAGCACCCGCCCCCTTTAATATATTGATTAACGATCTACTGCCCCTTTTGTGTACCGAATTTCCAAATTAATTAATCAAAACATGGAAAACATCCTTATAGTTAATCGGACTGAAAAGAAAAATACATAATATAAGAATGCAATCATTCAGTAGAAAATTAATCACCCCTACCCTATCGTGAATAATTTTCCACATGTAATTTTTTCACATTTCACATTACTGCAATCGTGAAACAATTCCCCAATAATTTCACGCCAAAATAAAATTCCCCTAATTGTGAATGATTTTTCCCGCGAGTTTTTTCACTTTTCCCTTCAATTTGTTCATGTTATTTTTAATGGAGAACATAATAGAACTATACGTATTTCTTCTTATAATTCTAATATTACAGCTTAAAAAGTTTATGTAATGGAAAGATCTGATCATAAGGCACAAACTGATGTATTGCTCAACAAAATGCAAAACAGTAGGCCGATTGCCTGCAGAACTTTAATTTATTGGAATTTTTCGTTTTGTTGGATTTCCAAAAAGTACCGAATTATTTTACAACATAAAAGTTAGAATGCAATAAACAAACGGAGCAGCCAAACTAAAGCTCCAACACGGAATATTTAGCTTTGATTTTTTAAGTTTTCTTTAAAATAAATATATCCGTGTATATTTTTGAACAAAAATTTCTATGATTTCTTATATTCTTAATCTTCTTTCCTTTTTTACATTCACTGAGAACTGATAGCGGGAATAATTTTTCACGGGAGATTCACGATACCATTTTTCACTTCGAGGAAAATAAAAATTTAACGTGAAAAAAATATTCACTTCTTATTCGCGATAGGGTTGAATGTCATTGTTTTAAAACAAAATATGAGAACAAAGTGGTAATTTACCTATCAACTGCTTCTAACAAATTTTATATCAGTACTTTTAATGCACGGAATTCTTTGGTGTTAAGCCAACGGACGACACAATCGTCTGTATTCTAGATGTAAATAATTTTTTCGTAAAAAATTATCCGTTATAAAAAATCTTCTTTAAAACCGAAAACGTCTTGAATAAATATTTTAAATTTGGTATAAGTTTGTCACAACAAGAAAGTGATCTTAGCTATCTGTATATATAAAAATTAATATAATAAGTTTATATATTTGTTTGTTTGTTCCTTTTAGGAAGCCCATTTAGGAAGACGTTTTGAAAGCTAACACATGCTGACGTATACTGCCATATGAGTGCGTGTGTGTTTGTGTATTGGTAGACATGCTGTCTGAACCCTGTCGGAGACTCAGTTAACTCTAAACTAAATTTAATGTATGGAAATAACTAACTTTTTTAACATTGCGATGTCCTAGGGAGTAGTCAGTTTTTCTTTGCATTACTTGTAGCTAACTTTAAGTTATTTTAAATAAGTCAAAATGTAGTTAGTTAGTATCAATAAAAAAAATATATTTCATTTTTATTTTATTTTCTCAATTTTATATTCAGTAGTTTTATAGTAATATTGCATTAATAAATTTTTCTTCAAATTTTTTTTTTTCACCGATGCTGTGTTGGGACTTGAACCACTGGTCATTGGATTAACAATCTTCGCGCATACCACTCATCTAAGGTACCATTTAAATATTGACAGCAAGAAGTTATCAAATACTGGAAATAATTTTAAGAGTTCCTAAATGAGTAAATTTGTTGGCGCTCACCATATTCAATTATAAATGAGAGTATATATTAGTGATGCTACAAATATCAATTTTTAGTATTCGCGAATACGAATACGAATACGAATACGAATACGAATATTTAAAACAGTATTCGCCGAATATGAATACGAATATTACTTTTAAGGTTTAGAGCCACATAATATTTCAAATTTAATTGGAAAAAATCCCTCCCTGTTACACTACTTTAGGTATATATCATTATTATGTCATTGATATGCTGAATTTGAAGACCACTACTGAACATTTTTAAATTATTTTACCAACATACATACTTTGAGATTTCGTTTTCTTACTCTGCTTGCGCTTTTAATTAGTAATTCAGTGTTGTTTGGAAGAACATATATTCACAGATTGCGCAGCCACATGTCTCGGTGGACTTTCACATATTAAATTTTAGTTTTCCCATTTGTCAAGTTCAATATTCCTCTACTGAGAATTGATTACTATCTTAACATGATATGAATTTACATACCTATAAGACTTTAACTTTTAAATGACGTTACGAAATATAATTTTCGTTTGTTTTTTAAGAAGATTATTATCTTGCGTCAAAGATAAAGGGCTTTATTTCTTTAAATAAAAATTAATATAAATTAATATATTTTTGTACATTTTATGTACTTTTTTAAACTTTTTGATTGATTTTGTTGGTTTTTTTTTTGGGAAAATGTATGTGCAAATTTTGTGAGAAATATTCGCTTGAATTTGGCGAATACGAATACGAATATCTTAAAATAGGCGAATAGTTGAATAATCGAATACGAATACGAGTATTCGTAACATCACTAATATAAATATATATATATATATATATATATATATACTCAACCTACTAATTGATTTTGGTTACGCTCTGTATTGTATTGTGGTTAGCTTTATAGTAAGTCTAGAAAAATCAATTTAAAAGTTAGCTTTTCGTGTAGTTAGCTACTCATTTGACGACAGGGAAGGTAAAAACGCAACACATTAGCAACAAACTGGCAATTGCTGTATAGCCGAGCTACGGGTAAGATCACAATTTGAAGTTCGTTTCGCTTTTCAAATTATTATTTGTGGTTAAATATCAATTAGAAGGTAGAACAATGCAAGTGGCTGTTTCAGTCGACCGTATTGACCTGATCAGAGAGAAACGTCAGACGATCCGGGCTTTACTCTTTCGGAAGATTTTTCTCTCTTGTTGGGTAACCTACCATCTCTACGGTAGTGAGAGGTGGGAGTCCCAATACAAGTGGTTGTTTCAGTCGACCGTGTTGGGAATCCTCCCTGTTGCTATTTCGGGGTAGAGCCAGGGGCAAGACCCACCTCCAGCTGGTGGACTCCTCAGCCAACCACCACCACGGACGCGTCCACTAGAAGATAACGATCTGGAATTTATACCTGTAAAGTTAAGAAAAATTAAAATCAAATAAATTGATTGTACCAAGCAAATCTGCATTTGATTTATGGAACGACGAATTCCTGGCTTCCGCTGAGCTACCCCAGCAACATGCGGAATCGTGTCGTTACATCCTCAACTAAAGCAAGGAATGTCTTGAAGGTTGTTGTGGGGCACTTTTAGAACAAAATATAACCTTCAGCAAAATCTTGAGCTCATAGGATGGGCTAACTTGTATTTCCCATTTAAAGAAATTAATAATATTTATATATCTCTGCAAATAAAATATTAAATTTTCTGTGAATTACTGCTCGCACAAAATACAATTAAAAAAATCTGTATTTGTTAAGAGGGGTTTGTGGGGGCGTGTACCTCCTATACAAACGGGTAGATAGTTAATTGTAAAGATAGATTTACTTATATAAATTGTTATGCTACGTTTACATTTATTAAATATTTGTTAAAAAAAAAACGTAACCACTAGTTTTGCTTACCCATAGGGAAAAATGACGTTCTAAAATTGTTAACGGCTGGTATCAAATTGAGAACGAATCGTGAACAATATTTTGTTAACTTTCGGTATCAAATCAAGCTTAATAAGTTAAACAAATGGTACAAATATACCTTAAGTTAATAAATTAAGAACAATCTGTTATTAAATCAAGAACGACATGGTATCAAATTAAGAAAAAAAAAATCATTATCAAAATACGAACGGAGCGTTATCAAAATAAGAACAAAATAAGACGGATACGGTATCAAAATAAGAACGGTTGGTAATAAAATGATACCGAGTTGTTCTTAAAATATTAATACCAACTGTTATCAAAGTAAGCACAAACGGGCTTAACTCAATTTCAACAACAAATGGTATCAATTTCGGTATTTTTCTACCGCTTTTTTCCCTCTGTGTAGGGATTGTGTTATTTAACATGGTTTTTATAATAAAAAAAAAAAATTTTAAATATTCTACAAATAATCCGTCCATTTTGTTTCTCGGTCTTTTAGTCAAAATCTTTTGCCAAAATATTCTCATATATTTTTGCTTTTTAAAATTGATAATTTTCACTTCAACCATGTGTTCGCTCATATCTTAGTATGGATGATCATAAATGAGCATATATGGTTGTATTTCCAGTAAACAAGACTGTATTTTTTGAAACCATGGTAAATTGTTCACTTGTTTTAAAGTTTCTTCACATGTGTTTACAATTTGTTTCTTAAAAAAGAAATATTCGTTAAATTGAAGCCTAATGTAATTACGTTAAAATTAACTTTAAAAATACATGAGCTTTCGTTGTTCTTTATTCACTGCACATGTGAGGCAGACATTCTTGGTATTCATAAGTATTGACACATTTGTACGAGTATTTTGTCAGAAATAAAATGGATATTTACTCAAAACTTTTAAATTTTCAGGAGGAGAAGAAAAACAGAAATTAAATATAATTTAGAAATATTAAAAAAAATAAAAGTTAGACAAGGATATAAATTTTAATTTAAATAAAATGGATATTTACTCAAAACTTTTAAATTTGCAGGAGGAGACTTAAAATAGTTTCAATTAAAGCAGAAAAGAAATATAAATTTAAAAATATTAAAAAAATAAAAGTTATACAAGGATATAAATTTTAATTTAATTTAATTTATATATTTTCAAATTATTTTATTAAGTTTTATTAAATATAATATTTGGGATATTCTTTTCAGAAAAAACCGGCATTTATTTGTTGATGGTTCATTTGGTGTTTTACTAAATCATCAGTAGACTTCAAATCCGCTTATTCTATTTTTTTAATTTTCAAATTCATTTGCAAATTCTGAAATGATTTTTTAAAGTTTAAGGTTTGAAGCTTTTCAAAATTGTTACAAAAAAAGTAGTCTGCACTTAAGAGCACCACCCTTCCATATACATACATATATGCTTCTTAGCGCGAAATCCGAATCTAAATTCCATTTGACATTTAAGCTTTCAAAATGTTTAGTAAAATTGTCTCCAATACACTCCCAAAGCAAAATACTTGCATTTACTCAAATTTGATTTCAATTAAAAAAAAAAAAAAAAAATATATTCAAACAAATTTAAAGATAATTTTTGAAAATTGAAAATATTACAACAATTTAGTGAATATCCCTATTGTAATTGAACAAATGCAGTATAAATACGAAATGTATAAAATGACTTTAAGGCTGAGAATGATTGTTTAAACTTTGGCCTGCTCTGAGTGTTGCCACAGAAACGACATGGTCAGACAGAGGATGGAAAACTAAGAAGTAAATGAATGAAAATTATTGGTAGCAGAGGCCAAAATCACTGAACATTAATAAAAATGAAGTCGTAAATAAATTATCGCTTACGTCATGTTGAGCATGAAGAAATTGTTTTCTGTGTTCTTATTTTCATGCTGCTTCCTTCTTCTGCATTCTGGATTTTACTGTTTGCTTTTTTTTACTTTATTTATTTATTTATGTGCTATTTTTTTCCTTCATTGATTTGTTCGTTGAACCATCATTTCGTTAAAAAAGCAAAGAAAATGGTGACACAACGAAACATTCTTTCCGTTGCATACAGTGGGGGATGATAAAATACTAAACTGAGGGCTAGATTTGTTTCGCTATTTAAATTTTCATTATACGCGGTTCTTAAAAGTTGTAGATATTGGTTATTTTTTTGCGAAACTTAACAATTTTGGCCAACACTGTGCACTAGTTTATGCGGCTTTAATATTTGTTGTGAATTTTTTTTGTGTTTTATAAAAGAAGAGTTCAAACAAAAACACGTTGATATTTACCTTTCTGCACTATTTTTATACGGTCTTACAAATTCTCACAGGATACTTAAAGAACGTCATATGTGCACCTTAGGTGTATAAGTTTGTTTTCTTATTTGCACATACAACTCGTTTTTTATATATTACTCATGCACGTTGCATGCAATAATAAGCAGACGGTGTTAACTTTAGTTTCATGATATAAACGCGACATGGTGGTAAAGCTTGCTAGTTTTTTTTTTATTAATGATGATCATTATAACAGCCCTGTGTCGTCATACAGCGCAATTTTTTTTAATTTGTGAGTGTAAACAGTTTGGCTTGAAAAGAGTTTTCATTAAAATTTTGTAAGATTTGTTCGTGTAATATATTAGTTATCTCGCTTATTTCGCAGAAGGACTTTTTAATAAAATTAGTATTTCTTCTCAATGATAGACTAACTCATAGAATATAAAGCTAATTTTGTATTTTGTGTATGAGAAGTTGTTAGAGTCTTATATGTATATACGACTACTTTAGGTTTGTTTAACGTAAAATTATAATTGTTGGTAACCATTTAAATCTTGTGTGTCCATATAGAAACAGCTGAAATATTTCCAAAAAAAAAAAAAAAGAAATTATTTATCGTTGGTAGTTATTTAAAAAGAAAAGACATGTAGTAAAGTTTAGTAAAAAAATTTCCTTCAAAACAGTTAAAAATATTTCTATATATGTGATCTTCTCCGAGAAAAGGGTAGGTCCCTTTGTCAAAAAACGGGTTTGGACTTAAGAGTGGATTCTGGTACCTAAAAGGGTGTAGAATAAGATGAAATGAGTTTTTCTCAAAACTTTATTTTCACACACTAGGTTCCGTTTCTCGCAGAAGGTCAAATATAATTATAATTGTATTAATATGTAGAATTTTGTTTTCAATCAAATAAAATTTATGTTCCCATGAAATTTTTATTCCCCTCGAAGTGAAAAATTATGCCCGCTACCAGAAAAAAGATTAAAAAATTAAAAAAATATTATTCAAAACTGTACACGGGCATATATGTATATTTTAAAGAAAACTTAAAAAAGCAAAACTAAATATTCAGTATTAAAGCGAGTGTTTATTTACAGCGTTTGTTTAATGCATTCTAAATTTTAAGTGGTAAAATAATTCGCTACTTTTTGAAAAGCCAACAAAACGAAAGAATTCCAACAAATTAAAACTGCAAAAATCCGCAAGGCAATCGCCTTGTTGTTTTGCATTTAGTTCACCAATACGAGTACATCAGTTTTTGCTTTATTATCAGATATTTTTCTTAAAATAAACTTTGGAAGCTTTAATATTCGAATTATAAGAAGAACTACATACATGTTCTGTTCTATTCCTCATGAAAAATAAAGTGAAAATATTAAAGGGAGAAGTGAAAAAATTCCGAGGTAAAAAATTATTCACGATAAAGTAAATTTTTTTCAGTGAACATTTTTTCACGTTGTTATTTTGGACTTGGAAAACTTTTTTCATGGCAGTTTTTCATGATTGCATATACGTGAAAAGTAAAAAAATTACGAGAGAAAAATTATTTACGATATGGGTGATCAGTGATCATTTAAAAAAATTCAAGGAAATTTTTATATATTTTGAGTGCTCATTTTCTAAAAAGTAAGAATGTTTTTCGCGAAATTTAAGAAGATTTTGTCATACAATTAAAATTATTTTATTTTAGCTATAAGAAAATACTTAAGCTACGTTCACATTTATCAAATATTTGTCGAAAAAACTTAACCAACAAAAAACCATATAATTTATTTCTTTTAATTTCAATATATTTTTAATTATGGGTTCGCATTTTTTAAAAACTATACAAAATAAATTTTTTTGAAGAATAATTAATTTTATTTTGCAATATAAAAACACAAGTAAAATGACACTATTTATAAGCAAAACTAGTGGTTACGTTTTTTTGGACAAATATTTAATAAATGTGAACGTAGCTTTAGGAAATGACTTACTCCTGAATAGTTTATAAAAATTTAAATACTTAAAAACGGAAAATATTTGTCCCCAATTTAAGTACAAATATATTTCTCATATTGGAAATTTTTTTTTCTAAATTAAAGGAAAATTTTGTCGTTTTAATTAAATATTGAAAATAGGTCGATCAATAAACTACCTTATATTTTATTTAAAGAAAATAATTTTTTAAAATTATTTTTAAATCATAAAAAAATAATTTTTGTTAATGTAAGAAATTACTTATTTAGTTCTTATGTGTACCGGCTGGCAACAGGTAGCAATGTGTACTAATAAGGTGGATAGAGTGCCTATCTACGAAACTGAAGTTCCTTGGTGCGACTCCCAAAAGACGTAAATTTTATAAAAATGTTTTCATCACCCCTCATTCCCAGATAATCCAACTACATGTTATAAATAAGAATTTCGGACGTTCCCAGCGCTCTGATGACATCAAAAGCTTCGTTGTGGCTGCCGGTTCATAAAAATGTAAAACTAGGAAATGAAAAATATGCAACAACATGGTAGTTGTGGTGCACATGTCGAACTTTTTACTAATTGTTGTATAAGCAATGAACTAATTTTTAGTAAATCCTTTTGTAGTTTTTAATAAAAATTTACTGTTAAGACGTAATTTGTGTTTCATAACATCAAGGAAAATTTTAATGAGTTTCTGTAAAAAACAGCATGGGCGCCATACGACAACCACTTTGAACTCAAACTAAGTAAATATTCATATATTTTTGGAGTGTAAATCGTAGATATATAAATTTTTTTTCTTTTTAATGTTCCTCCAAGTGCAATAAAAATCCAGGTGAATGAAATATTAAAAATCCTTATTCGAGAAATTCATAATTTTAATTATTTGCATTGGGCAGGGGTCGAACTCGAGTTCTCAATTATAGTTTGCATTGTAGTCAACATGTTAATCACATCAGTCTGCTAAACTTAAAATCAATTTAAATTTTAACCAACACAGGTTAAATGAAGAACACCACAGAACCGCCGTCAGTACTCTGTGGGTAGCTCTGTTGCAGCGTAATTGCAGTTCTTATAAAAACAAACTTTTCGTGCAGTTTGAATGCAATTATTTCACTACTAATCTCGTATTTATTACAAAAAATTTCAATGTTTATGTTGAGTAATTTCTCTCTTTGATTTTTTAATTCCAAATAATTTTTGTAAAACATTTTTAAAAATCCCCTTTTCCGCTTTACACTTATATAAATCAATCATTTGCATGTTATTAAAATTTCGATCAGATTAATTGTTGAAAGAGATGATTACTAAATTAAGTGTTCATGCATACGTATGTACGAGTATGTATATTTGTATTTATTTATGAAAATAGATTAAAAAAAAATTTACAATTTTAAATTACGATTTGTACAAAATGCACTAGAAAACAATCTTTCATAGAAGACGATGCCTACTTGTGCAGTCATTTAAACAAACTTTGATACGATTTCTGTTTTTTTTTTTTTTTTTATTATTATTTCATTTATTCATTTGTCATTCTCTTGCGCTCATTTTCAATGGCCATTATGGAAACTTAAATAAAAGAAAGCATCGCTATGAAATAATAGAAGCAGAAGATGACTAAACTATAATAACTTTAAAGTGCTTAAGCAGCACTATTTTTGTACTCTTGTCTTGTTCTTCTGTAATACAAATATATTTTGAAATTATATTGTTTAAATAATACTTTAGAGTAATGCATATTTTTCATTTTTTCTTGTAATAAAAAACAAATGAAAAATTTTCATATTAACAAAGAAATGAAAGATTCAAGTCAAGCTTTGCAAGAAATTTGCATTTCAAAAGGACATTTTTTTTCCTTTTAAGTTTTTTGCTATAAGTACGTTAGATAGTGCTGGTAGATACTTAGCATGACTAAATTGTATACATTTTGAAAAATCAGTTGTTTCTAAAGAAATTTCATTAGTTTTCTTTTTTTTTGTTCTACTATTTATTTCTATTTATTTTTATTATTATAATTTGTACTAATTATTCTGTTGGAAAAATTAAAAAAAAAAATAAACTGAAAAGTATTTTTAATACTTGTCATAATTTGAGCAAAATAATAATGTTGCAGCAAAACAATAGTGCTTTTATCTAAGCAGCCTTGTAAAGAAGGTTTTTGAAAAAGATTTACTATCATACAAAGTGGTGATAAAAGAAAATTATTATACAAAAAATTTCATTGTTTTTAATCAAAATGTTATTATTTATATTAGATATCAGTAGATGTAATATAAATGCTATGGTTAACTGAAGGTACGGTAACATTGGGAACACATTTTCTTGAAATAAATTCGTATCAATAAGGTCAAACTAAGAACTTTTATTTGCTTGTTTTTGTATCAAACAGTAATAAAAAAATATATCCATAAAGGCCTCTTTACATGGTAATACATGTAATATCGGTATGTCAAAAATTGAAAAAAATCTTATCATGTAAACGCAAATTGTTGTGAGTAAGAGAGAATACGGATAGAAAAAATCTGACAAGCGTTCGGTAAATGTTTATTTTCTAAACCATTTTAGAAACTTACGTATACTCATTTTTTCAGAGGTGTCTTTTTAAGTAAATATTTGCAGCTTTAAGAGTATATATTGAAGGTGCATCATTTCTATACAATAATTACAAAGACAACATGAATTTGTTTTAGTTGTTTTTTGATGACTTTTGATGTTATTAAAATTATCCGTGTAAACATAAAAAATACCTGCAACATACTTTTGTTCTCTCTTCTTATACACATAGAGAATATCATAATATTTTGATTCTACAAAGTATTAATACTTTGTATTACCATGTAAACTCACCTTAAGTACCGAAAAACACATTTTCCCTGTGGTCACACTTGATACAAATATTTTCTAAAGTATTAGATACAACATTCCAAAAAAAACATTTAGTCGTTTTTACCAAACATTTCGATCTTAATGCTTTTGGACAACCAATCAATTCATTTTAAAAAAATATTTTTGCAAATTGCGCAAACGCAGAATTTTCTTGCATTCTTTAAAATTTTAGCGGGTTTTTTAACAATATTATAGATGTAATGATATACAATAATTTTTCGCTAGTTGTCGCTTTTTTTGTGAAGGGTGCAATTCTGCCAAACGTTTTGGCTTTCTTGCAAATTTTTTTTAACAATTTTTTGTTAAAATTTTGGGTTCTTAAAAATTTTCCAATTTATTGAGGTTTTTCTCTTTTCTAGCGGCAGGAAGCAACACATTTTTTTTAAAGTTTTTATCAGCACTAACTTTACAATTTCCAAAAACTCGACAAGATCTCATTCGCAATAACAAAGATAATTAGCAAACTTCTGCCTGTTTCTTTATTTTGAATTTTAAATTTCCAATGTCCTGCCTTCACTGAGAAATTTTTCTGATATTTTTAAGATCTTAATTTTTCGAATTGGCTCGTCCTATTCAGGTATTTATTTACTTTATAAAAGCAGGCCAAAGAAAGCTACCGAAAAAATTTCATCCGTAAAAATCTTTTATTGAATCATTTTACCTAAATATAGATATTTTCATTTGACTGTGTTTGTTCTTACAAAAACTTTGTAAGATCTAATAATTATTTCCCCAAAATAAATTAAGATATTTTCCTTTTAGTGGTCACACATTTTTGTTTGTTAACAAATAATATTGTTTTCTCAAAAACAGTTCGTTTACTCTTTGTCATTCAAATATATTTTATGTTCCCACTGCAGTAAATATGTAAAATTTTTCATCAATGTGAACGGACCTTTAGATGAAATAATATGGTCGGTACTATACAATTCAATCATAATATGTTACTCTTGAATTATGTTTGCCTCAAGTCCGTTTTTTTCTTTTTACATAAAGTTCCAAATTGATTATTATTAAACACCAGCTAGCTAGAAAATATTCCATGATATAAATTCACAGTTCAGCTGAATTAAAAAAAAAATATCGCAAGAATTTGTAAAAATAATAGTTTTTATACATACATAAATAAAATAAAAACCAAATCATAAGTTTCTTCTAACACATTCTCTTGTGTCTATACATCTAAACAGAACATTCATCAGCAGCATATATAGTTTTCAAGCAAACATTTTTGTTTTAAATGACTCTTTACAGTTTTTAAGGGTATTTCATAAACTACCCTCAATGTGTCATTAAAACAAAACAAACAAAAGATTAACTCAGCAACAACTGTTACAAGATTTTCTTTTAATAGTTTTCTTTTTAGCATCTTTTCAACATTTAGCCTTAAATTTATGCAGCAAATGGATGATAATAAATGTTTCAAGTGTGTTTCTGGTCTACAAACACACATACGCGCACACACACTCAAACACATCCGAGCGTATTTAGGCAATAAAGTTTGAAGGCGTTTGAAGGCTTATATTATTCTTAAGAGCTAATAAAATATATATACCCGACCCTAATCCAAAATGAAACAATCAAGAGTATTTATTACTGTTTAAATGCCACTGCGTTGTTTTATACATAAATATAAACGTTAATTGTTTAGGGTTAACCAAAAAGTGAAAAATTTGATAAGAAATTCTTGGATTGAAATTTTACATACGAGTACGTGTATGTATTTGCTCGCCCTAATAAAGTACTTTAAGATATATAGAGTCTTTTGCACGTTAACCATCATTAAATGTTTGTGTGTACATTTGATTATGGTTAATGTGCATGTGCCTTGTTTACCTACACTTGTGTTTACAGGAAAGTATTTGTGTACGCCGTTAGCTGTTGTTGTATGTATTTGCGTATGCATATTTAGTTATGCGAGAGAAGATTAATAAATACTAAAAATTTTAAATAGCTTTAAAAAAAAAAAAAAATTAAGCAGATGCTAAATTGTTAACACAAAATACCGTTCATTAAGTCGTATAAGAGTACTTGTAAATTCGGAGAAGCGACTTATGGTACATAGAGACGTATAGACGAACATGGATCGTTCAACATTTCAAAATATATATTTTTTATGGGTCTCATATGAATATTGTAGAAATTCCACACAGAATAAAAAGTAATCTGTTCCAATTCTAATCTAACAAACTGTATAACAAAGAATTTTTGGCTTACATTTTTGGCCACTTTTAATTACTCGATATTAAGAAAATTGCGACTTTCATAAAACTTGTACAAGCTAATTATGTTTGCATTACTTTATTAATTCCTTATGAAATGTTGGAAGACCATTTAAAAAAATAAAATCAAAAACAAACTACCCTCGTATGAATGAATACCTCTTGCTGCTGCTTTATTTGCTTGTGTACTGGTATTTATTTGAGAGTTTTTTTTAATTGCCAGTTTGATGAGTTTCACAGTGACCCGTACGTTGAAATACAGAAATAGTTTTAAATTAACTTGACATTTATTTTTCACGGATAAAGGCTTAATTACAAGTTAAAGTACAATCAAACATGACAGATACAATATGAAGTCAATGTAATAGAAAAAACTTAAAAAATAGAAAAAAATTAAAACTTTGTGAAACATTTAAAAAATTTAAACACGGTAGTAAGAAGATTTGTGATTGCAATGAATTACTGAAAAGAAAAGAAATAAGACCTTCTAAATTTTCAAATAGTTTAGTTTTTGGTTTTAATGGTTTTTTTTTGAGCGAGCAAAAGCCAAAAAGTATTAAAATCATAAAATTTTTTTTAATAAAATACCAATAAAGAATACGAATAGTCTCTTTATTTCGAAAAATGAAGCGGACAAGCCATTCAATCCAGGTTTTTTTGTAACTTATCAATCATTTATGAATAAGAGTGCGAAGAAGTGGAAATTCTTAATAATAACATCAAAATGATATCTGCATTTTCTTATTATCCAGTTAGGATACTCTTTATATTAGTCTTGTCGTTATTATACTTGAGCGTGCATAACAACTTTAAAACAGTTGTAAATATCGGACCTTAACCGCGAAAATTGCTTAAACGACATGGTTTTCAATTTAAATTGTTTGTTTTTAATAAATTAAATAATTGGCAACATTAGCGTCACATCATACAGTTTAATGGTTGGTAACCTTTGGAACCGTTTCAAATTTTCAACAAAATCAATTTTAATTTAAGCGTTTATTCATTGAATTTTTGTTTTTATTTTTTCGTGAAAGCGCCTTAAGCTTGAATTCTTTTTGTCGCTGAAGATATTTAAGCGGTTATGGCTCGATATCTCGAATGTAATATGCATTATCACAAAATTTTTTTTCTAGCAAATTAATTATATCATGAAGACATTTCGGCTGAGCTATCATCCGGCTTCAGTGAAAGAACATGCATTTGTATGAAACCCCTATTCTTGGTTATAAGGAGTCCTTCCTCTCTTATCACAAAAATTTTTCCAGTTAAAAAATTCTGAAAATATTTGGAAAAGAAAGCGTACAATTAAAAACAAATGTGTTTAATAACGTGTGTCTGTAATATGCTAATTATTTAATTTTCCCATGTCTTACTGTTCCCATTCAAGTTTATTATGTCTTGATAGGAGACCATGTTGTTTTTTCATGATATCGATGAGATTTCTTAATTGTTTTTGCTTGTTTCTTAAATTTACTCATATATTTGTCGTTCTAAAAAAAAAAAAACAAATAATATATTAAAGTATATTTTCTTCAAAATAGAACTTATGATGTCTTTAGCTTTCATTGCTTGCAAAGGCAGAAATCAGATTAATAAATCATTGCAAGGAATTAAATAAAAACATTTTAAAAATTTCAATAGAAATATTATTTTAAGGAAATACATTATTTTCATAATATTTTCTTCTTCTTAAATATTACACACTTTGCGTGTGTATGTATGTGTGTGTGTGTGTGCTAGGCACACTATTTTTAAAAAGAAATTTAGAAATTACAATCAGTCATGCTCCAATAAACATTTGATTTATAATTGTATTACGTTGAATTTTTGGTGACACGAAATTCCCAAAAAGGAAATGGGATATTTATTGTGTTCAATCATCAAATTGATTGATTTCGTCAATGTGACCCTTTTAAATACGAATTAGCAAATAATTCATGTCGCACATTGGGAAGAAGTTGTTAAAAGTGTGGAATTGCGTAATTTACTTGCTATGGAAAATACTTATAAAAACTTTTAAAAATATTATCTATGTGATACATATTCTTATTAGATGTTACTATTCTCTACTTGAAAATCAAAAGTTTTAAAGAATGAATTACGTGTATGGGTAAAACAATTTGCTAACTAAATTAATTTTTCAAAAATCGCAACACAGCATTCAGAACAAAAGATGGCTTTAGTAGTAGAATACAACGAAACAGCAAAAGCGAAACAGACAAAAGAAACCCTTTAAGGCCGGAATAGTAATCATGGCCCCATCGTTTTTAAGTTTATAAAGACATAATTAACGTCTTTTTTAATTTTTTTTAAACAAACACAATCCCACAAAGCGATAAGCTTTTCTGCATATCCACCCTGGACCTCTGGCTGGAATCGAACCGACAACCTCCGGACTACTAGGCTCGCATTGCTACCTATCAAAGATGTAATCAACTATTAAAAAAATGCCTAAAAACTTTTTACTTTTCTTTTTCAACTTTAGGGTCTGGCTTTTTTTTGTTTAATGGGTTATTTTTATAACACTACTAATATTTTTTAAAAATTTTCTGTTCAATTTTAAATCAAAGGTTTTTTATTTTTTTTTTTTTTATAAATGAGACAAAATCTTTAAATTCTTACCGAATATTTATTTAAAATAGATTAAATGTACGGGTGTGCATGTAACGGGTATTTTTAAGGCCAATAGATCAATTTTCCAATGGGTTAATTGTCAAACGAAGTGTCATTTTGACTTTAGACACGCTTAAACAACACATTATTCAGATGTTTTATGACAAATATTTGTTGATCATTGATCATAAAATTCATAACTGACTCCGCAGACTGCATTTCTTGCAGAAAAATTTCATCTTTGGAATTTTGTTTATATATGAAGCAAGCTTTGGTAACGACCAACAATTTTTGGTTTGAAAATATGAACAATATCAATATGGTCCGTGTGGGATGTTTGTTAAAAAAGGCTGGCTCGACTTATTAAAATTAAAATTTGCCACCTTTGGAATATTTCTTGTGAAGAAAGGTGAAGTCACTGCCTAACACTGATTAACCGGAAATAATAGATGTCTTGGAGGCCAACACTGTTGTTGTAAATGTTTCCTAATACAATTACGGTACAATTAGTGCAACGAAATAAAAGATTGGCTTTGGGTTCTTGTATACTTCAAAGATTTTAAATAAATTTCCTTATCTTGATGTTAAAATCATAAAATTTGGCTCCATGAAGAATGATCCCAAACAAAATAATTCAAAATGGTTGCAAACTAAAAAATTATCCCAAACCAAAAATAGGAAAAATGGTCTCAGAAGTATTTTTTTTTTGCAGTTTTCAATGGAAAAATTTTGGGAGCATTTTTAGTTTTTCAGATTGACGCCATTTTTCATTGGGGTCATTTTTCATTGAGGCCATTTTTCTTCTTGGAGAAAACTTAAAAATGTCCCCAAATTTGTAACATAAAAAATTAAAAATGGTGTCAATCGAAAATAGGAAAATTCTCCCCATAAAAGTGTTATTTTCAATTCAAAACTATGGGCAAAAATTTAACTTTTAAATTCGAATTGTTTGCTTAGCCGTAAACGCCCTAACGACTACCCTTAAAAAGAATGCACCTAAGTAAAACTATTGACGAATTTAAATATCATGTCCATTATTGAGCATTAAACTTTACTGTAAGGTCTTTTTTTTATTTATTCAGTATATGAGTATATAAGAAAAGCTAAATATTGAATTTATGCCCTCAGATAATAATGAGATTAACTCTGACCATAGAATTTTCCCCACTTGGTAAAAGACAAAATATAATTATTTTAGGAACTACTCAAGATCATAAATATAGAATGTCGATTTTAATGTTTGCTAATATCAACCTTGCTTTTATCACCCCATCCTCACGTTTTTACTATTTCTCTTGCTTGTCTTTTCAACTACAGCCAGATGCATACAGCAGTGGCGCTATTCACCCAACAAAACCAACAACATTGCATGAAGTAATTTTTACGTAATTGCCACATTTGCTAGTTTATATTTTACTATCTAGTGTGTGTTTGTATGTTTGTATTGTAAATGATATTTTCGTGCAGATTTCAAAAAAGACTTTAGAAAATATTATATGCAATAAAAGCAGTAACAAGTTGTGTTTAGCATGGCAGAATAGAAAATACTTGGGGTTCTCGGTGCTTCAAGTGCTGCATTTAGCATTTTGGTTAACATTAGTGTCAAGTCTGATAACAGAGACAGTTATGACATGAGGGAAGATGCTGTTTGAACTTCGTTTAGATAAACGAGGTGGGTTTTTAAATGACACAAGAAGATTGTCATGAAAAATTTTGACAGATTAAACTGTGGTTTGCTACCAAAACATCTTACTACAGTAATATTTTAGTATTATTTTAAATAAAACTAGAAGGTTTTAAGTAAAAAAAAATTTTTAAAACTTTTGTACTTTCAGTGGAGGTTTTCATTTAATTCAGGCCTTTTTTCCTAAGTATTGAATGAAATTCTTCTGTGGTTTTCTGCGAGTACTGACTTTACTTACCATGTCGTTAAACAATTACACAAGGACGTATAATTTAACTAAAGGGTCCGCCATTTAACGCTTTTTTTATTTTTTGAAAATGCTATAAAAAAAAACTACTGAATATTTTCCCAAATTCCTTTTTTTATTTGAAAGTACAATCCTTCCGGTTAATAATGAAAAATAATTTCATTCAAATGGCTGCCTCGGCTGGCCATGCAGTAGCCTACACGATCGGTCCAATTTTTAAGCACATTATCGATTGTGTGCAGCTGTATTTCACCAATGGCTTCACGAATATTGTCCTTTCAATTGTCTCTGGCTTGTCGGCGTAACACTTATCTTTGACGGCACCCCACTAATAATAGTCCAACGGTGTCAAATCGCAGCTCCGAGGTGGCCAAACTACATCAGCTCTGCGGCTGATAATGCGATCTTCAAAAACAGGGCGCAAAACATCGAGTGTAGCTTCGGCTGTGTGGCACGTAGCGCCGTCCTGTTGAAACCAAATGTTGCCAATATCCTCCTCTTCAATTTTTGTGAACAAAAATTCGTTCAACATGGCCCGATAACGATCGCCATTGACTGTAACGGTCACTCCCTGCTCATTTTCGAAGAAAAATGGCCCAATTATGCCTCTGGAGCAAAATCCGCACCAAACAGTGACTCGTTTTGGGTGCGTCGGCCTTTCAATGTATGCGTGCGGGTTTTCTGTGCCCCAAATGCGACAATTTTGCTTGTTTACATACCCGCCAAGATCAAAATGAGCTTCATCTGAAAAAATGATTTTTTTTGGCAAAATCGGCATCTTCTGGAAGTCGATCGCAGGCCCACTTAGCGAAGCGTTGTTCAAGCGTAAACACAACCATATTCGTTCAGCGGAAGGATAAAACTAATTATCTGTCAAATCAGACATGAGCTAAGTGTTACCATTCACGAAATAAGCACTAGTTGAAAAAAAAAAACGTTAAATGGCGGACCCTTTAGAACACAGAAAGATATGAAAAATAATATCACTTATTTATTAAGAAATTTTCCAAACTAAAAATATTGGTTTAATGTTTAGTTGTAACGAAACCACTACGGCATAAGTTCCTTAGGTTGGATATAGAACCCTCTTCAAAAACAAAACTGTATAAAGGACGGTCCCTATCATATAAGGTTTTTCAATTCGAACTTGTCATTCCCTAGTTTCTTTCCTCATGACCTTAACACCCGACCCTCGAATACTTGTTTTTTTTTTTTTTTTTTTTTTTTTTGTTAACTTTACATAGAAAATAATTTCACTGGATCTAAAAGCATTCATAGATACAAATTGTTGCTTGTAAAATTATGTATAGAAATAGTTGTTAAACTTTTATAGAAATTCTTTTATACATTCCAAACATTTGGGAAAACTCGTTTTGATATTTAACAATTTACACAATAAAGTACTTTTGGATTTATTTGAGGTTTTAAATACTTTGCAGAAACATGTGTTTGGTTTAGTTTTTATTATTATTTATTTGATTTTAATAATCAAATGGTGAAGTTACATTCAGATGTAGATAAATCAGTAGTTGCACTAATTTTACTTTTACAAATAGTGAAGAATATAAAAATAATGGATGCGTAGCAATTCAATGCACTTTTATAAAATAAATAATTGATTTTATTTAATAGTTTCGAAAGTTATGTTCTTTTAAAGTCATTAAAACAATCAAAGGATCACGAAGCTTTTCTATTTCTATTCAAATTGTTACGTTTCTTTAAATCAAACAAAACAACGGTTTTTTTCGCTAAGTTTTGTAAACTTAATAATCAGATAAAAATTAGACATTGTTAATATATTTCAAGCAACAAAGGAAAATTTAATATCTTAACATCTGTTTAGATTTCAACCGCACGGCTGAATAGAAGAAATGTGGTTTTGGCAAATGCTTTCAGTACTTCTTAGGGTGCTCCTTTGAACGTGATTACACATCCCATTTATACACATTTCGAATGCAAATATTAAACAACAACATATTAAACAATAAAAGTGTTGTCAATGAATTAATTTTTTACAATGTCTAATCTCCTAATTTTTTCTCTTACTTAAGTCAAACTGATAGTTTTTTACTTTTCTTATTTGTTTTTAATAAATAACATTTATTTTTAAACTGATGGGATTTTAAATGAAATTATTTAGTTATACGAATATTTTAATATTTTGCCACATCGTTCGTTGATTGGCTTCTTCTGTAAGATTTGTAAAAAATTTTATAAGCAATACTTTTAACTAAATAAAACTGTCTTGAAATTAATAAATAAATAAAATTAAAATTGATCATACATAATCGTTGGTTAATCAATTGCTTTACGTTTAACAACTGATTGAGCTAAAGAATCCGATTCCGAAGCTGCTGTTGCCAGTATTACCTCCAGCCAAGAAGTGTACATTCTTATGGTAATCCACAGTTTACAAAGCCTTATTTGTTGTCAGCAGGATACGCCACTTATAGCCATTTGTAAACTAGAGGCTGCCATTGGAAAAGGAGAGCCTTTAATCGACACTCTAAGGATGAGTACTGCTAAACCCTTCGCATAAGTGAAGAAATTTAACCTTAATATTGTGTGTGTTTTCTTTACAATTTGTCACTAACAATCAGTTATATTCCGAACAAAATAAATTTAGTAAAGGATGTTTTTTATAGGTGTCAAAAATTTGAGATGGCATCACTGCTTTATTTGAGCACCAATTTAACAGCTGATAGCTGATTTATGTTTAGCTTGCTTTGAAATTTTATTAAGTGTCGACTTACGCGAGAGCATCGCGTGAAAATTGTTGAAATATTTAATCATAATAATTGTTCTATTCGTCAAACTCATCGTGCAGCGGGCGCTACAATTGATTTACTCAAAGAAACTTTTTATAAAAAAATAATTTCACGTAAATATCTTGTGATTTATCCCAATTAGATTATTTTCTTTGCGGTTATGTTTTGTTATGATTTAAACTTTTGTCACTGTTTACTATACAAGTAAAGTTTGGAAAATTTTACTTCATTTTAGTTCAAAATGGTTCCCGTAGGGCGCCAATGCCACTTCTATAACAATTCCGTAAAATGTTCTTTGATTACATATTTAATTTAATTTTAAGAAAATGTTTACTAAATGTTTATCCAAAATTTTTTAAAAAATTTTTACATGGGCCGCCATTTGCAGTGCCAAGCTAGAAAAATTTCTTTTTATTTTTGTTTTATTTCTAGCTATGTGGTTCGTGACCGTACTAAACAGTTCTTATTACCACGTTTTTCACTGTACATGAAGTACTTCCTGGGGCTCCATTTAGTGAAGGCGATGTTTTCATGTGAGGAAAGCGGTGGAAGGCCTTTTGGCTGCTTCTTGAAAGATAGATACGAGTAGATACAGGCTGACTTCCACAATGTCGATTGTTTTGAATTTAAACACAAAATATACTATTTCATAGCGCTCAAGTAGAAAATATTGCGAATGCATATCTCTGAAAAATGTTGTCGATAAGTATTACTAACGCCGCAAGAAAATAATTACGGAAAGTTGATAAAATCTTTTGCAATGTTGCATATGTTATTGATCTAAATATCGCAGCATAACTTTTTACATACTTTGTATTGATTCGTTTTCGATGTTGTTTTAATAAAATTAGATGTTTATTGAGATTTTAACCATGGTACTTCTGCATAGTAGATAGGATAGTTCATGTCGTTTTTATTGAATTGGTCCTGTAACAAAGTTATGGCTGGTGCCGCAGCTGAATTAAGATTTGACTATTTCATATTTTTACTTAAAATTCGTTACATGTTTTCTTTTTTTTTTTTTTTTTTTTTTTGAGTGTACGAACTATCACCGATATCGAGTCAATTCTTTCGGATATCAAAAAAGAATAGCATATCTTATTTTGTAGAGGCCTTAAAATCAGTTTACTGACACGTTCTGATAATCGTCTCATTGGATATTCCAATATTCCCCTTGCAAACGTAAACATTTTTTATTTCTTCAATCAGTTCTAGGATTTTATCTTCTTCTGTTCTTTATTATTCTCAATATACGTAACAAATTTAACTTTTACATTTCGTGTTACGAAAGATTTAAATAAAATAAAAAACCATTAGAATTTTCATACCAAGTTGATTAATACAAACAAGTGTTCTTTATTATAAATATCTAAAACAAAATTATTTTGTTAAATTAAAAGTTAATGAAAATGTCACTAATTAAAGGTCACAATGAAAGATTATTATCCAGTACTGAACAATGTTAAATTAATATAAAAAACAAAAGTTATAAGACAAAATAACTAGAAACAAATAGAAAAACAAAGCAAAAATAACAAAATTACATACATGTTGTATTTGGTTAAATAAAGAAAAATATAAAAAAAATGTATTGTAATGTATTTGTAATTATTTTTATACAAATACGTATATACGAAAACAAAACATACAATCATATACGAGTATGTTCTATTATGTATAGTTTCTGTACATTTGTTAACATTTTGCTTAAAAGTTATATGAACTAATGAACTAACAAACGAACGAACAGTCATTAGCAAAATTATAACTTACAAAATAATGAAATAGTTTCGAATACAACATTTCATACGAACAGTGCGACACGTCTATTGTCTGCACGGGTTCAGAGGAGCTGGACAAGCCACAGAACAAGTTTATTAACAATCTCACTCTCTATCATGTTTATTCACTGACTAACACACTTGCAGACACACTCACACACACTCGAAGAAAGTGTGATGGACGGACAGTTTGTAATGTTGAAATTAACTCAATTAACATGTGTTTTTGTTGGCCATTACTAACCAAACTGTTATTGTTTTTGTTTTTGTGTATTAGTTGGTAACTTGTGGCAAACATGTTCCACAAGAGAGATAAAAAGCAATAAGCTATTGTACCCCTAGCAAGACATTAGATTTCGAGGAGAACATAGAACATATGTAGTATTAATTTGAATAAAGTGTTGATTTTTGCCTTAAAACATGAATTTAAAGCTTTAAGGAATCTACACTGAGAAAAAAGATTAGTTGTGGCAACCGAATTGTGGCGGTTGCACCAACTATCATAGAACTCGGTTGCTACAACTACAATTGTCGTGTAGTACCAATGAATTTTCGGTTGCGACATCCGATAAAATTGGTTACCACCATGGAATCTTAGATGGAAGCTAATAGGGATTATTTAAACGCTCATTTTTATCTTATTTAAATAGCTTTAAACTAAATTAACATGTTTTAAACACATCGCCTTAGACAACTCAGCCACGTGACTATTTAAAAATCGGCAAATATTGAATATGAACTTATTTTAATACAACTGGTTATGCCAATCAAATAATCGGTAAGGAGTATCAACGAAACAATATTCATTGGCAATTATTCAGTTGTGCTCGCCATTTTGGCATTTAGTAGCAGCAAAAGAATACTTTCGGTTGACCCAACCAATTTAAGAATTGTCGCAACCGTATGTTTGTTACAGTTATGGTATTATGGTTATAATCATGGAATGTTGGTTGGATCCATAGAATATTAGTAGCGGTAACCGATATATAGTCTATACAACTGATATTCTATTGACACAACCGATTTCCAACTAATTTTTATTCTGGGTGTATTAGAAGTTGATATTTTACTAAATGTAAGGCCGGAAATTTAGTAAGAATTTTATATTCTAAATAAAGAAATTTTAAAATTTCGAAGTTAAAGAAAATACAAATTAACAAGAAATTCATTACCACTGTTGAGGATAGGAGGTTTTAATCACTAGAATATTTAGCAAACAATTTGTCATGCATATTAATTACACAAATCCAATCATCGTTACGATAAACGCAGGCTGCAAAGGCAACAAGAAAATAACAAATTGAGTTAAGTGCTGTAAGGTACGTAATGCAGATGGTAGCTAGGTTATGTTGCAAAGTATATTCTTTTCTAGGAAACACATTATCAATTTTTTGCTGTGATTTGATATAAAAAGACCAGATTAAATTTATGATTTTATATAATACCCAGCAAAATCTTACGTGACAAGAAATCATGTGTTTGAATAGCTACGAACTGGTTCGATTTAGGTGAAACATTCAACTTCAGAATGTATACTGAAGGATCAAGAATGATCTGCGGTGTGGGCTCTGGAGTATTCTCGAAGGACCTTGGAATAAAGCTCTCATTCCGACTTCCTGATGAAGCCAGTGTATTTTAGGCGGAAGTATTGGCCATAAAGGAGGCGTGTAGGGTTTTGATTGACAGGGGTGTCCAAGGTAGAATCGGCATCTTTGTCGATAGCCAAGCGGCACTTCTGTCTCTAAGGTCTTACACTACTGCGTAATCGGGAGACACGCTAGCAGGATAGGCCTTTCCTACAATGCGTTCTGCTGTAGTTGGCGGGATCATAGCAAAGAGGAATCAGTCTTCCACTTTCTTTGCGAATGCCCGGCCTTGCACCTTTCGCGACACAAATTCTTAGGCAACGGCATATTAGACGATCTCTCGGAGGTGTCAAGGATAGGTCTAGGCGACCTAATTAGATATCTTAATTCGACGGGATGGATCTAGTATCTTACTCCGAATCTGAGGCCTGGATTCGGACCTAGATCAGGTTGACACTGACGAGCGGAATCTTATTGATTACACTTGAATGCTCGCACGGAGCAGGCTGCAACGTAAACCAACCAACCCAAACCAACCAGGTGAATCATGCATGATTTTAACACAGGCGTGACATTGAAGATCATGAGTTTATGCACCAATTTAAATAAAAAGAAATACGTCAGAACGCATGAACTAACCCAATGCAAAATCCATGATTTAGATACGTTTTTTCATTGGTAAAATAAATCAGTTCTAATACGTGGCAGATATTTTTCATATGAAACAATTGCAAAAATGAATGGGTTTTTCAGGAGTTCGACAATGACAATTATAATGAATTCTATGAATACATTAAGAACGCATTATAAAAAATACATTCTTAAGAAGTCATGAAAAATCACTTCATTTAGAACCCATTCAATTTTATTTTGCTGGGAATATATAGTTTCAGTAAAACAATTGGGAATAAGAGCATTAAAACCAGAGAGAGAGAGAAACATAAAATATTTTTATATCTTTCACAAAAATGGTAAGGGTATTTATTAGGGATGCCAATACCGAAAATTCCGGAATATTTGGGAATCACAGAATCCCGAATTTTTTTACTATTTTTTTTTATACATAAACAGATAAAATCCTTACCAGACATTGGATTTGTATATATACATAGCATTAATGTTTCTCAACTGTATGTTTTCATTCATAATATTTTTGGACACGTACATATCTAATTTCTAGACCGAATATAGTAAAAAAAAAAAAATTCTTACGGGTAATAACAAATCTGATGCAATTGAAAATAATTGCAAAAGAAAACGCACCAAAGATAGAACTCCACTATTGTCACCGTGTGGCCAGAACATTAATCTTTCATATATTTTTCTTTCACCCTGTTAAAACTGTCAAAAAGAACAAATTTAACTTTATTATTTTTTGTAAACGCGTTTTTCGATTATAAAAAAAAGACGTTAACTGCCTAACCCACGATATCGAACGATGTCGATCGCTTGATGTTTAGACGTAAAAAATCTATCTTGCGTTCCACTAATAACCGATTTTATTTAACTTATTAATTGTTTACTGGAAGAAAAGCTGAACATATAAATAAAATCGGTTATTAGTGGAACGAAAGATAGATTTTTTAAGTCTAAAAATCAAGCGATCGACATCGTTCGATATCGTGGGTTAGGCAGTAAATACTTTTATTTAAATAATTTTATTTTATTACTTTGCTTTTTAATGAATACTTTATAATTTTGTTATATGTTGGAATAATATAAAAAAACATAAAATGAATTATAAAATATATGGGCAAATCCTGCGTTACGAACGCTACATTCGTACGCGTTTTCGGATTGAAATATAACAATTTTTTGGTCTTTCACACAGTATTTAGTGGGATTTTAGTGTACTTTCGAATGTCATCAAAATATTTTTTTAACATGTATAAGTTGCGAAAAATTTGATCTCAAAGTATTGTTACGCACGCTACAAAAAATGGAAGTAGCTTTGAAGGTTTATTTATTTATTTATTTATATAAATTTATCTACAGAATCATATTCTTACAGATTGCTTAACGTAGTTAATTATAATATTTAAATAACAACAATTTGAACATATTATAACTTATATTAAAATTTAAAAGCGGAATGAAGCTATTACATAAATGTAAGCATCTGGCAATTGGTTCATTATTTCCATAGTTCGTTCTAAGAGTGCGCCAGGCCAAGTTCGGCCACACAGTGTGTATATTTACACGAAACCATTCGAACTGTTTTTTCGCCTTTCTAATGTGGGAAAGAATTCTTGGAAAAATTTTGCCAAGCTTTTGGGTTGCCTAGAAATGAGATGGAATTGTACCTATCAAGAACTTGGTCCTTATTTTGATCTCAGTACTTTTTACGGCCGAAATTTTTTGGATAGGAACTTGGCCTTATTTTCACATTTATGTTTTTGTGCGGATTTTTATTTCTGGACATTTAATATTATCAGATTATATATTATAAGCAAGAATTAATGAAGAACAAGTTCTACGATGGCTTAAAGATTGTAATCCAAGAAACTTCCTCCTAACATCATAAGATGGTGTCTCAAAAGTCCATATTAACTTTAAAGCAGTCTTTGTAAATATTTTTTGAATGCGCTCAATACGATTAGATGATCCAACTTGATAGGAATTCCAGATAACACAACAACATTCCAAAATAATTCGAACTAAAGAAATGTAAATAGATTTAAGAGTGTATGCGTTCTTAAAGTCTTTAGAATTCCACCTAATGAAACCAAGCATATATAAGCCCTAGAAATAATAAAGTCTATATATTTATTAAAACTTGACTTGTTGTCGAATATTACGCCTAAGTCTTTGACAACATGTACTCACTTAAGTTGGCAGCCACTAATAGAATAAACAAAATCAACTGGATTGACTACATGTGTATAGGAGACTATGCAACATTTTGAGACATTTATATTTAAAGTTAAAGGTATGTTTTCGTAATTTTTAGCAAATTTTGCATAATAAATCAGAAAAATAAAATACCTAGAAGAAAGATGAATATAAGAGAATTCTAAAATAACTTATATACAGCCAAAAAATGTTGTAGTTTTTTATCAATGGCCGTGAACCCAACGTTACGCACGCTACGTTACGCATGCTACATTTATTCCAGTAGTATATAAATAAATCATTTTTACATCGTCGTCAACCGTATTTTTTGTTTGAGCTACATCCTCCTCTTTTAAATATCGAAATAAATTTTTTTTATTTATAAAATTATATATCTAGTCTAATATTCCATAAAAAGACATAAAAAATAAGTTGGATAAATTTCAAAAAATTTTGGTTGGTGGACTGTTTCTGGGATTTGCCCATATATAATATTTTATTCGAATGAATGTACTCAAGAATATATGTTTTGAAAATTTTTATATACTTGTTGTGGTTAACTAATCGATATGCATTTTATTTCGGGATTCCGAAAAAATCCCGGGATTGAAATTTTTGAAATCCCGAATTTCGGGATTCACAAAAACCAGTCCCGATTGGCATCCCTAGTATTTATAGGTTTTCACTCGGTGTATAATTTACTCAATGTTCGAATGAGACTCATAAAGTATATATGGATTTTTAAATAGATAGATAGCAAGGAATGATCCTTGTCCGTCTGTCTGTCTGACCGTTCGCATTGAAAATCAGCAAAAATTACAAAAAAAAAAAAGAATTTATAAACACACTACTCCCAAGTCTGAATTGAGAATTGCCAAAGTACAAGTAGAGGAGTTTTAAAAAATATTAACAAACAACACCACAAAAACTTTTTTGATTTGATATGATATGTTTGTTTTTACAGCAATGGTGTAAAAGATCTACTGATCAGTTGGCTTAGCAGCCAACTTAAATAAAATGTTATAATATAAAAAAAAACAAATAAAATTATCAGATTTTATGTATTAAAAAATACTTATATATGACATGGTGAAGGTTATATAAGATGCAGCACAGCCGAATAAACCAATATATTTGATTTTAAATAATATTTGTGGCCTTGGCTACCCAATCTAGTCATATAGTTGTTATGCTTAAATTTCACCATGACTATTTTCATTAGCAAATTGAAACTAAATCAATGTAAAAGTTTCTTTTAATTAGTTTCTTGTATTCTTTTTGTGTTGCTTGAACTTTATTGCAAAACTATCTTAATTTAATAGAATCAAATTAAGTCAAACTAATATAACGAGAAAATAAAAATCATCTATTTAAGTGATTTTCCATTTTCAATATATATATATAGTATATTTGCTTGCAGAGTTTTAATATCTCTTCAAGTTTATTAAGTAAACACTATTAAAATGTTTGTTCAATAATCCAAGACATATTTAACGTTGCTAAAATGCTGATAAATGTTCGAAAAGAAAAAGAAAACAAGTTGTCATTTCTTGTTCTTGCAAAAGTCTTTGATGTTAATCATTCCTTTAAGTATGCAAGCACTAGAGTCAAGTGATGAAATGTATGATGCTTGATGTTTGCGTTTCAACTTTGACGGTGCATCGTGATAACTAATATTGATGTCAGTTAAAGGCAACTTATCCTTCATGGCATCTCCTTTACATATCACACACTCGCATTCTATCTTAAAGGATTTTAATAAGGATGCTAAAAAAGTTTAACATGCTAAAATATATAGTACTTCTATTAAAATACAACATAGATTAATCATTTAAACTTAACTGGCATGCAAAAAAAAAAACGTATACAGATGCTCGAAATTGTATAATAAGAGAATTGCTGGCATTGTTATAATCGACAGCACGTTGTGCTTACAATGAAATATTGCTACCTCACAATTTACAAAAATAATTACATAAAAAAAATCCGTATTTAATAGGTCAAACGATATTATTGGCTCTAAAAGTTGTGGTAATGGTGCAGTAATAAGTGTCAATTAACAGACTCAATGAAAATGGCATCTTCCTGTCGTTAGATTTTGGGATGTACAAGTATGCACCACTCTAATCCACAACAAATAACTAACGTAAGTGCACCGCTGGCAATCCCGATTCTAGCATCGGATACTATAGCCCTTCTATATCGTTAGCTCAAATACAAAATCATGCAACCACACTTTTTTAAATTTTATTGTAGAGCGAAAAAATCCAAATAAATTTCTTCAAGTGTCTGCGAAAAGCTTTTTGTTTTCGTTTTTTTTCATTTGGCTGATTTTTATAATAGAGATGACTGTGTGATTACCCAGCGGTAATGTAGTGCAGAATAAGGTTTCTGGGAGGTATCTTGACGACTCTAAATGAGATTTACAATCCCTCAGGATCCTTTGGGTTGCAGTGTTTATTGCCTGACTTAAAAATATAATAAAAAAAGCATAATAATAGAGTTATGAAAGTTTTTATGGGCATGCGTTTCGATATAATTCGTTACGTGCATTTTCATTTCAACTTACGATATGGTAAATGAAATTACAATCTTTAATTTTCACGATTAGGCAGCTAAAATCTTGCTCTTAATTCATCGATCGATTGACAGAAGCTTGCAATGAATTCTAAAGATATAACCTGCACTCAGGATTTAAAAAAAAAACTAATATATTTAGTAAAAATTCCCCTCATATTCCATAATTTTATGTGAAAACTAGAAAAATATTTACCTGATAACAAATAAATTTCCAGTTTTCTAAAAAAAATTTTGTACTTGACAACTAGTAAAATTTTTTACTAGCACACAAAATGAAAATAAATTCTCTGTAATATATTTTTCAGCAACAATTTCTTGTCAATGAAAACTAGCCATCACACAAAAATGCAAAAACACACATATACAAAATATTATTTTCATACAATATGCCGCTATCAAAAATACCAAACAATAAAATATATGCCAATCCAACCAAACAAAACTTCGACTAGTTGAAAAACGATCTTACAATGACTAGTATTTAAAACTTTTTCTCCTTGGATCAACAACTAGCAAGCCAAAAATTTTTCAAAATATGCGTTGTATACATGGTCGTTCGGATCTCGATTTCATATTTTGAAAATTAACTAGGCAAGCTATCTTGATATCTAGACGATATCTTTACAATTTACCACATCTGTTGAGGCCTTCACATTTCTTTAATAATGATTCTCTGGTGCTGGAAAGGTGAACAGAGTTTTGTTCGTGTTGATGAAACTTTATTTCTATTTTTAACTACATTTTTGCAGATAGCTATAATTCTTGATATATCACGATTTTTGTGAACTTAATGTAGAGTTTTTTCCAATAAACCAAATCAATTGAACTTCTTTAATTTGATTTGAATCAATTTGGTTCTATGTAGAATTTTCTTGTTTTAAGTTTTCAATTGAATTTATTTAATTTTAGTTCATCTTTATACAGGCTAAAGATCCTAATTTAATAATTAGATAAATCTAAGAGATTCTTTCGAAGCAACAAACTAAAAATTTAATATCTAAACATCACTTTAGATTTCAACACCATGGCTGAATAGAACAAACGTAGTTTCGGTAAATGCTTCCACTACTTGTTAGTTGGCTCTCTTGAACATGATTACATATCCTATTTATACCCATTTCGAATGCAAATAGAATACGAGACTTCTAACTACTAAATTGATGTTAGTTGGTGACTTTTTATTTTTCAAAACATTACAGTGTTGCCAATGATTTTTTGTTTGATCGATATTCGACATAGAAACGTTTTCCAGTTATAGTGAAATATACTATCCTGTCAAGTGGAAATATTAGATAGATATGCAAGTGTAAGAAAATAAAGCACTAAATTCATTAAAAATTGCTTTTGTATAAAACAGAGGAAGAAACAAATTCACTTGCCTGAAGGAATTTTATTGAAATTTGTCTCTAAAATATTTAATTTCTAGCCATGATAATATTTTTAATCTTGAATTTCTCAAATCCATTCAGATAAATTCACAGGGAGATGCTAATAGATAATATCTATTTGATTAATAGACAAATGGGTTTTTTTGTTAATGACTCTATACACACATTTTACAACCGTTTTTGGCAAAAATTTTACCAAATTGAAAATATATTTACACTCAAGTGAAGGAGCTTTTGTGAATTATTGTCAGTTTAGTGTTTTTGGAGCTATTTTAAAGTTGCCACTTATACATTTACACGTATTAAAAATGCATTTAAGTTTCTATGTTTTGATGTAGAATAATAACAAGAATTTAAAGAAACAAAACAGGAGAGAGGTCATTAAATAGATTTGCCGCATTGGAATATATCTTGTTTTTGTAGTTTAGTGTTTTGCAAATGTGCGATTAAATAATTGTATTGTTGCTGCTTTATGATTGCTTTTTAAGTGAATTTTCATGATTGTTTCGGCCTATTTACACCGAGAATACGATCTATAAATAATTGTAGTTTAAAAAATGGGACTATCTCTTTGTACCTTTAGCTTAATATATCCACAAATACACATGTTTGTTAATTTATTTGCAAATTTTGCTGAAAAGAAAGATGTGTATGCACTGTATGTGTTTGCGGTTTCAAGCTTTCAACAATGTTGCATACTTTTGTAGTTGCAGTAACTATGGTTTTCCACTAGAGGCCTGCAAAAGATATATTGTTGATGTTTTTAACATGTTTACTTCAAATTCAAATACTTTTGATAAAATAAAATCTGCAACGAGAAAAAAATTAAAAAATTATTTTTATTAAAATTGTAAAATACAAGAAGGAAAAATAAAATTATGAATTTAATATATATCTAGCGATAAACTTTAACTATGCAGCTCTCTACTTTATACTCTGCAATACAAAACAAACAAGAAAAAATCTCACCCACAAAATGAGCGACACAAACAGGTCCTTTGCATTTGCAAATGTCTGTGTGCGGTTAATTGTGTTAATGAAGTTTTAAAATGTCAACATTATTGTATTAAAATGTAATTTACAACAACCACATTACAAATAAAAACTATATAAAAACCAACAAAAAAAAATAAAACATGAATTCCATTTAATGATGTAAAAACCAAATAATAAAGGCAGATCATTAAATTTGTGCAAGAAACTCTTTTATAAATAATGAAGAAAGATGTTTTTAATTTAAGTAAATATTTAATGTAATTTTCGTCGCTGACGTGCAACTGAGTGTTGAATTAGTCGTAGCAAAGTGGCCAATAATATTCGTTTAATTAATGTACAAGGTGGGTCAAAAGAAATAACCCTATTGGAAGATGCTCTTATTTTTGCAAATGGTGGCCAATGTCAAATCTGTTTTGACATTTGTGAACTAGACAGATGTAGAATACAAGTGAACAAGCCATGGAGTGATACACTCCCCAAGAACGCGGAATAACCGTGTATATTTTTTGCGTAACAATTCGTCTGTGGTGTTAGCGCAGCGCGAATTCCGTCGCCGATTCCCCGGTCGTCCGGCACCGACTGGACAAACACTGCGCCGTTTGGCACCCAACCTTGAAGAGTATGGGACCACACGAGACGCTGCCAAGGGTGGCCGGCCCCGGAGAATAGCCGTTCTGCCAAGAATAGCACCGCTGTTTCCGAGGATGTCGAGCTGTCACCAGAAACATCGACCAGACGCCGTGCCTCGGAATTAGACATCAGCCGGTCGTCCCTAAGGCGAAAATTGGTCAAAGATCTACGCATGTTCCCGTACAAAGTCCAGTCCGTGCATCGTCTGCTGCCCGTCGACCGCCAAACGCGTGTAATCTACGAACAAGCCATCCTCAATATCGAGGACGAAGTGGACGATTTTTCGACCAAAATCATAATGAACGATGACGCTCATTTCCACCTCAGCGGGTACGTCAACAAGCAAAACTATCGCTTCTGGGGCACCGAAAATCCACGAGTGATGCACGAGGAGCCATTACACCCGCTCAAAGTGACTGCATGGTGCGCTGTTCACGCTGGAGGTGTCATCGGGCCATTTTTTTTCCATTGCGCCGCTGGTCAAACGACAACGGTGAACGGTGCGCGCTAGGGCCATGTTAACCGCGTTTTTTCTGCCGCAATTGAATGAATTAGGACTGGAGGACATGTGGTTCTAACAGAATGAAGCAACGGCACACACTGCGCGAGCCACAATCGATTTTCTGAAGGCGGCGTTCCCGGGTCGCCTCATCTCTCGTTTTGGCGATTTACACCGGCCCGCAAGATCGCCCGATTTAACCGTTCCACACTTTTTGTGGGGTTTTTTTGAAGTCCCGTGATTACGTAAACAAGCGCGAGACCCTGGAAGCCCCCAGGAACAAGATTCGACACGAGTGCGAGAATCTGTCGCCCGAAGTTCTCGCCAAAGTGATGAAAAATGCCATAACACGAGCCCGTATAGCAATCAATTGTGACGGCACCCATTTGGCCGATATCATCTTCTCGACTTGACCAATAAAATTCTTAAGGTTCAAATAAACATAAACAAAAAACAGAATCGAAGTTTTTCATTTAGAAAAAAATGGAAACCAAACAACATCTTCTTTTGGCCCACCTTGTAGAAAAGAAAAATAATAAATTTATATGCAGCATATCATTGGCTTGCAATACCAGACCAAATAAAAATTAATTCGATTTTTTAATTTAAATTCCTATATGATTTATTTAATTTAAATTCCTATGATCCCTGGCAATGACAGTATGCTTACCTACGCCTCTGTGGGATATACGTAGATGGGAGACACATAAGAAATATTATAAGAAAAACGAAAAGGCGCACCCGGAAATCGGTTGTGTCAATAGAATATCAGTTGCTTAGACTATACTTTAGTTAGCGCTACCAATATTCTATGGATCCAACCATTATTCCATGATCTTTACCATAATACCAAAATTGTAACCAACATACGGTTGTTACAATTCTTAAATTCGTTGCGATAACAGAGTGCATTCTTTTGCTCTTACAAGCACAACTGAATAATTGCTAATAAATATGGTTTAGTTGATACTCCTAACCGAGTATTCGGTTGGCATAACCAATTGCATTAAAATAAGTGCATATTCATTATTTGTCCATTTTTAAATACTAGCTGTGGCTGAGTTGTCTAAGGGGATGTGTTTCAAACATGTGAGTTCTATGATCAATACCAATAATAGACAAAAATAAATTTTAAATTCAAATGAGTAAGAAAAACTATTTAATTTAGTTAATTGATTAAAATATCATTTCAATTGTGTTCCGATTATCTTCCATTTAAAATTCTATGGAGGAAACCACATTTATCGGTTGTTGCAACTATTAGGTTAATGGCTGCAACTAAAAATTCCGTGATAATACAGAAAAATTGTAGTTGTAGCAGCGCCGAACTTGGCCTGGCGCAGTACTGTGCGCCTAGATTTATTTTTGTTGCAAATATATCTATATTGATTTTTGTTTCTTATGTACTCTACTTTAGTGTTGTTCTATTAGTAATAATTATGTTTGTATTCATTTGTAGAACAACATATATTCCCTTTAACTCGTATAAATAAATAATTAAAGACAAATAAATGCCAATATTCGTAAAACAACTAATGGCATAATTTTTGGTTTGTAGAAGTTAGTATCACATACACACGTACATTAATGCAATAAAAGTATTAATATGTCATTATTAAATAAATGTACAAATAAATATTTCTATAAAAGTCATGTATACTTAAAGGAATAGGAATGGTCATTGAATAAGTTAAATGTTTTAAAATAGAATATAAAATATTACTTCGAAGTAAGACATTAATTTAATAATATGAATGAAAAGTCAGATTAGGTAAAGTAAAAAAGTATGACAACAAATATTTTGTCGAAAAATAGAACAGAAAGTTAAATTTGAGACTAAAATGTAATATCTCTCTATATAATTACTATGCAATAAGGTTTTTTGTGATGGACTTTATGTGCACATCATACATTAAATTTTGGTAAAATCGATATCAAATAAAATATATTTTTTCATAGAAGTGAACTACATATTGTGGATTACTGTCGGTTCAATAGTTTAGGAGCTTAAAACTTTTATATTTTTACACTTATTACTAATTCATGTATTAAAAAAAATGTAGTGAATCTTACTTTGATTATTACATTTGTAATTTTAGATCTGCCCTCGTAACCTTAGTTTTAAGTAAATTCCTTTATTAACAATACACAACAACAATGCTATGCTAAAATTAAGCAAATTCCTGTAATGTAAAAATACAACAACTAGTATACCTTATTTTAATTGTTATTTTCAACTTTTGCTACTTTTATTATACATTACATTGTTAGTGTATACCACAAATTATGTTATTGAATAAGGAATTTTTGTAGTTTTAAGGTACTCTTATTTTAGTATATAAGGAACAAATTTTTATAAAATAAATCAATCATTACTTAGCCTTAAAATCGGCATTATCTCTTGGAGCATTAAACTGCTTCTTTTTAAACCTAAACAGGCATCCAACTGCCTTAAATATATTTAGGCCAGTGGCGTTCTTAAGCGCCGGCACCTTAATAGGCAGGTCCATTTTTAAATCCCTGAAAAACCTAATAAATATACACACACACATTACAAAAACCACACAAGTATTTAAAACAATACATTTGGGTTTGAAAAAAAAAAACAAAACAAAACAAAAAAAAAAAATTTTTTTTCAGTTTCGATATGAAAGAATTGTAGGAATTGTATTTCGCGATTTTGGTATTTTGGCGTATTACATATTGTGCAATTTTATATTTATATCTATGGTGAAAGCACTTAAGTCGCGTTAAAAAAATTTTAGAAATATTTATAAAATAAAACATTTAATTGAGCAAATAATCAAATTAAAACATTCATATCGAATAAAATTTGTTGGGATGTTTCTATAAGTTTTTAAAATATTGTGCTTCTGCTTTAGTAATTCTCATTTTTTAATTGAGATTTTGTGTATAAGTAAATGAGTGTGAAAACTTTTCAAGAATAGTGATAAGTGGTCGGTTATGGATGGTAACCGAATCACGGTTGCGTTGCCAGTTGCTGAGAATTGTATTACGGATGACAACTGTCAACTGAGAGCTGCCAGTTTCAGTCGCTATTTAGTGTTTTTCTGGCAACCACTAATTATCAGTTGCCGGCGGGCAACGCAACTTAGGTTCTGTTGCCATCCATAATCGACCCAAAAGATTCACTCATGAGATGGTATTTAGCAACCAACTAAATGCATATAGATTAGCTAACCTATAACAAATATATTATTTATTGAGAACAAATATTTATATTTATAAATTTTAAAGGCGCATCTTTTTGTCTAATCTGTAGATTTCTGCCGTTTTATTTTCAAAAATATTTACAGTAATTTGCCAATTTTAAATGTTTCAAAAAATTTTAATAAAAAACCAGGAACAATTCTGATCGATATCGCTGAATTCTGTGATAATTTAAAATCGTTTTGTTTTTTGTTAAACGGAATTGTTTCGTTCTAATTTTTAATGGTATTTTTGATTTACTTAAAATTTTCAAAATTATACATGAGTTCATAGATAACACTATTTAGATTTTTTTTAAGGATCAGCACTCAGGGAATAGCTACTACTTATAAAGAGTATTTTTTTATAGAGGTATGAAACTTTAAGTTGGCTGCAAAATTTTTTAACTGGCAGCCATTTTGTCAGCTCTCAAGTGATTTGCGTTTAGTTTGATTTGGCATTTCAACATGAATAGACTGACGGCTAAAAAACGCTTCAAAATTGTGCAAATTTATTTTGAAAATCATAATTCTGTTGAGCCCGATTTTTATAAGCGAATTTTACTTATCGATGAAGCTCACTTTTGTTTGAATGGATCAGTCAGTAAACAAAACTGTCGTATTTGAAGTGATGATAATCCTCAAGAGTATGTTGAGACACCGTATCATCCTAAAAAACTGATTGTTGGATGTGCTTTATGGGCTTGTGTTACCGTCACTGGCGACTGTTCTGGAGCCATTATTACTGACTTTTTCATTCAGCAATTGCTACCATGATTTGCACGAGCTGTGGTTTCATAAAGACGGCACTACATATCACACAGCTCGTGCCGCAATTCGGTTATTGCAAAAAACTTTTCACTATTTAGACCCGTGAATTGGCCTCCAAGATCGTGGGGGTATGTGAAGCAGCTAGTCTTTGCCGATTAGCCCGAAACGATTGACTTTTTGCAGGACAAGATTCGCTGCGTTATTGCCGATGTACAGCCACAAAAAAAAAAAAAAGAAAGAAAATTGGTGGTCATAAGCCAGAATTCACAATTCAGTTATTATGCCAGAAGATTTACTTTCGAATAAAAAGTAAACTTCATGTCATTTAAAATAAATTCTTCAGTATTTTATTTCATTTCAAAGTTCTATACCTCTATAAAAAACCCCCTTTTATAATTTATTGTGCCAGAAATAGGGAGAAAGGGATAGGCTGGAGAAGATAGTTATTGATAATGTAAAAATGGACTAATTATCTGGTGTTAAGTAGACGGATCAACTTTCTTAAGCTTTATTGAGTATGCATTTTATTTATTGTTTTACTTCCGTCACGGCTCTGCTAACCGACAATAGCAGGCGCTGTGATATACAATAGCTTGGTACAGTATTAATCGCTGACGGAACAGTTTTTAGTGACTAGTGGTATGCCTTTATCATTTAAACACTCCAACAGCAAACAATACAATGCCACTTTAATTAATTTTTATTTGAATAATTTATGATATTGATTAGCTTGCTCAGGCTCTAAGTTATTTTTTGCTTCAGGACACATCATCCTTTAGATTAGATTTTTTTTTAATTTATTAAAATTATAACATCATCAGAACATGCATAAATACCTTAAAAGTTTTCTGACTTAAATATCGCTGAAAGTCAAGTTATTATTTTCTTATTTTAATATGGTGAAATTTTAATAGTGCATTTGAAAAATTAAATTTCTGTTTAAGATGAATTACCCTAAATAAGGTCACGCTAATTTCCCTTTTAATGATTTTACTAAATCTAACTACAATATTTTTTTATTTCTATGTTAAGTGTTAAAAGATTTGATTTGAAATACAATAAATTACATTGACCAATTTCGACAAACATTTAATCTTTTCTATTGACTTTTGGTGTTTATTTTTTAATGCGGTCTTTTTTTTATATTTCGATTTTTGTTTGATATGTTATCTGGGATTAATTTTTAATCTATTTCGATGTCTGCATGTTTAGTTGTATGTTGGATGCATAATTACACGGACTTAACTATATTTTTGTATGTTTATATTTGTTTGCAAAACAAAAAAGCTTTGTGTATTATTTTTAGGCCACGATGATTATTTATTCGGTTTGATTACTTTTTTTTTGATAATATATAAAAATATTTATTATGTTTGTTTATGGTGAGCCATAGGGGAAAACATAAACAGAGCCAATAAAATATCGAGATACATACACTCAACCAAAAAAGCAATTAAATTCAAGGAAAAAATTAGTTGATTCAACGAATTTATTCCTTATTTTTCACCCAAGGAACATGTTCTTTGATTTCCACGTATAGCAATCATTGGCTTGTTGAATTCAACGTTCCAGTTCGTTGAAGTTAAGGAGCCATACGTTGAAACCGTACGTTGATTTTTAAGAATTTATTCCTTGATCATACAAAAAAATCAACGTATATTATTTAAAATCAAGAAACAGGTTCTTTGAATCAAAGTATGTATTTGTTCATTGGAAGGAACGAGTTTCTTAAATTTGACGTATTATACATTAAATCAAAAAACAAGTTCAATGGGTTCAACGTCGAGTTCATAAATAGATAAAATTTTACTTTTAATTTCAAGGAATATTTTACTGAAACAACGTACAATACGTTGAATTTCAAAGAATTTATGTAAAACTGTTTTTTCAGTGTACATAGGTATATAATTTTATTTAATAAAAAAAAATAAATTGGAGAATTCTTTTTTAGCGATAATCACAAAAATTTTAATGATGTCAATGAACCAAATTGAAAGTCTATTGGTTAGTTTTCGTTCTTGTTGTCTTGCTACTTCGATCGTTTTCTTAACTGCCTTCAATAAAGGAGGATTTATGAACCCATTTTAAAAATTACGTTTTTGCATATTCAATTTTTATTGAATGTGACCCTGTTACAAAGTAATGGCTGCTGCCGAAGCTAAATTAATATATTTTATTACTATTAAGAGTACCCGTAATATTTATTTTTACTGTGTTTTTGTCTGTTTCTTATGTGCCTAAACCTCTAAGAAATATGTAATTTCATAAACTCAATCACCCTTATCGTGAATAATAAGTGAAATTTTTGTTCCCGTGAAATTTTTATTCCTCTCGAAGTGAAAAATGCCATCATAAATCTCACGTGAAAAATTATTCCCGCTTTCAGTTCTCAATGATTATAAAAAAAAAGAAAGAAAATTATGTAAAATAAAAACATAAAGAAATTTTTGTTCCAAAATATACACGGGTATATATATTTTAAAGGAAACTTAAAATCAAAGCTAAATATTCAGTATTGAAGCGAGAGTTTATTTGCAGCGTTTGTTTATTGCATTCCAACTTTGCCAACAAAACGAAAGAATTCCAACAAATTAACGTTTCACAAATCCGCAGGCAATTGACATGTTGTTTTGCATTTTGTTGACCAATAAATCAATTTGTGCCTTATTATCAGATATTTTTCTTAGAATATACATTGTAAAGTGAAAATATCAAACGAAGAAGGGAAAAAATTATTCACGATAAGTGAAATTTTTTTCAGTAAACATTTTTTCACGTTGTTATTCCGGACTGAATAAACTTTTTTCATGGGAGTTTTTCATGATTGCAAATACGTGAAAAGTGAAAAAATTACGAGGGAAAAATTATTCATGATGGGCGTGAATAAAAACTGAACTAAGCATAAATAATATTCATTTCATTACTTTTTTGCTGTTTCTCCCATAAAATCTAATATATAAAATTCTCGTGTTTGTTATCGAACTCCTCCGAAACGGCTCGACCGATTTTAATAAAATTTTTTATGTATATTTGGTAGGTATAAGATTAGTTTTTAAAGTATTTTTTAAACCGCTTAGGTCATGAGGAGGGGGGGGGGGGGGCAATTTCTGTATTTACTAAACTATTAACCCAACATATGGCGCTATGTCAGCCTCATAATTATTTTTATTATACGCTAAGAATTTGCTCTCATAGAATTGAAGGCGCTATTTATGGACAGATTAAAAATATTTTTTATTTGAGAAAGTGCTTTAATCTTTCGTGGAAGTTAAAAAAAAACAAGGAATAAAATATGGCGGTCTTCAAACTTTCGCATAGTTGCGTTAAGTTTTTAATCTGTTCAATTGGATTCTTGTTAAAAAGTCGGTTTTATTTGTTAGAATTATTAGAGTTCTTTTTTATTGGTTTAAAGTTTTCTACTCTTGAGTTGCAAATACATACATAAATAAATATCTTATGCTTTTCTTCCGTTTAAGAAAAGAACAAGAGATTATGGTGTTATTTTATTATATGCCGTTCAGAAAAACAAAGTATACTTTGCAAATGAATATAAAAGGGAAGCTCTTCGAGGCCTACGTCAAAAAAAAAAAAAAACGTTTTATTACTTTAATAAATTAAATCCGTGTCATAGGCACTGCATAGGCACTGCAACTCTGCTCTAAAAAGAAACAGATCAGGAACAATTACTACAAACAATGCCATTCTAAAGCACATTAGAAAAAACTTTAGTCTAAACTATCCTCAAGTAAATTTGTAAGATTATAAATTTCCATAGTTGTTGCTTAACGAAAAATTTAATATTATGAATTTTACTTATATTCATTATTAATCATACGCTTCATGGTAGAAGTCGTAATACACTTAAACGTATACTTAAGGTGATGCTTTGGTAGAATGCAACACATAATACAATGAATAGTTGAACTCTAAAGGTTATATTATAAGAAAGCAGAGTTCGAAAAATATCTTGTAGAAAATACACAGTCGAACAAAAAATAAAAAAGTATGAACCATAAAGTAAAAAATATGCCGAATTTCGCTAAAAAGTGATTTTCTATAGGAAAATTTTCTGCTGTTTTTACTTAACATATTTTAACTTTCCTTTTTTGTTAAGAACTAGGAAATTGTGTTTATCTTTTCGTGTAACAAAATTTTTGTCGATTTAATGCAGCAACTTTTAATCTCATTTAATTTAAAACTTCAAAATTAAAAAATTAGGAATCTTTTTCAAATTCATAGAAAATTAAAAATTCTTTTGCCAGTAACTAAGTAATTTTATATATTATCGATACAAACTTTTTAAGGGTTAAAGGGCAAAAATATGTTAACAAAACAATTTTAAGGTGATAATTTAACTTTTACTTATTTTACGAACTCTATCGAGAAAATTCTTGATATTTACTAATAAAATCATTCTCGTAAAAAAAAGATCGAGAAAAATGGTTTATTCCTCTTATATATATCTTAAATAGTTTATTTAGTTTTGTCTGGTAATTTTCAACTTAAAGCTTTAAAGTCACACTACAAAAACCACGAAAAGAATTCGAATATTTTTTATTGCTATTTTATTTATTACAAATTACCAAACGGAATCTTATATGCCTGCATTTATATAAACGTGTGTGTGTGTGTGTGTGTGTGTGTATCCGAAACCATTAGTATGTGGGTGTATTTGCGTGTATTTATAGTATTTATTAACAACAAACAATTCGTATCAATCAAGAATTTCTTAATTAATTTTACAAAACATAATTAGAAGATGAGTAAGTTTGCGGTGAATATGCCTGACTTAGATAATCTATAAAGTTAATAGATTTACAAAATTCTATTTCAGTCATTTTGCAAATAAATATATTAAATTGTTATAAATGGGGTTTAATGGAAATATTTATTATTAAAGTCATCAGGTTAATGCAAATATTGCAAATACGTGCTGATACAGTTGATGAGAGCAAAACAGAGAGATAATTCGGCTTTTATTGAAAATAAAATCAAACAAATTTGGAAATCTTTCATTGAAATTACCATTGAAATAATAATTCATTTGCTCATACACAAACTCCCAAGTAAGAAATGAGAATTATGAAAAAACTTTTACAAACAAAACTATTGTGCTTTTGGTTTAACACGTAAAATTTAAAGAAAGTAGTTACAAACATTTCTTTAAATTCTATTTTTCTTGAAAATTGTTTAATTAGCTGATATTCTTACCGAAATCATAATCACCTTTCTAAGTAGTAAATTAATAAACGAGTATTGATGTGTGGTGTTACAGCTTTGAATTCCGTATACTGATCTTCTCGTCTCACTAGATATTCCCGCTCTTTTAATAATTTAAATTTTATTTAATTCACTAAACTTTTGAAGTTTCAAATTAAAAATCAATATCAGCTTTAATAAGGGATCCTGCGAAAATGTTTAATAAATTTTGTATAAAATTTTTTTGTACAAGTTTTAATTAACGTAAATGGTTTGAAAAAGTTTTTACATGAAATTGAATATTTGTCTGAATGATTTGAATTTGTTGATTAGGGCTGTGCACATATTATGTAACGCTCCAGGGGGGGTTTAAGATTTGTTACGGATTGAAAATTTTGTACTGAAAAATTAGTAAAAAGCGTTACGGCGTGGGGTATACAACCTCTGAAAACAGCGTTACGTAATATATGCACAGCCTCTTATGCGAGCAGATATTACTTGAGTCAATATGTACTCTAATGTTAACGATTATGTACCACCACGCGTATACTTTATATTTAATTATGCGCAGTTCTCTATACGTAACGTATACGCAGTGTATCTTTGTATCGAAAGTATTAACTTCTGAAACATGTGCTTTATATTATTTAAAGCTCATTATTTCAATACCATTAACAAAATAGGTCAGAGTTTTGTTTTTTTTTTAATATTTACTACTGAAATTAAGAGCATAAAAAACGATTTCATCTGATTATGTTTAATATGTAAATTAGATATTGTTCAAGTTAAGTCACGAACACAACAGCTGCCTCTTCAAAGTCATAATATTATAATAATTGTATATAGTATATGTATGTTTATGGTTATTTTGCCTTTTAAATGTACGAATTTAAAATATATTTAACCGAATTATCATAAATATTTTGTGCAAAAACTTAAATTTTGTGATATCGCATATTCATTCCATTTATGTTAAGTTTCTAAGTAAACTAGAAATTGAAGGTAAGTCATAAATAATTTAAAATTCATAAAATAGAAATTTCTTATTTAAGACACAACGTCTAAGCGAGCCCCCACATAATTACATAGTTAAATAGTTATTAATATTTATATTTCTTTTCAAGTCAGCTGAAAGACTTTAAGGCTAAAAATTTAGTTAGGAAATACATGTTTTGTTTCAAATCTTTAAAAACTTTCATTCGAATTTTATGTAAAAAACCATAACAAACTGCAATTACTTTGGTGTATTTTAACGTTTATTTTTCTTGGTGTGATGAAAACCATCAGCGAAGAGTAATCCAAACAATTTTTTAATAAGTTACGTACAAATATTTACTTGTACATAAGCATAAAAAAATTTTAACTTGATAACGATGTTTCGTATCAGATTCTAACACGCACTCTCACACATATTTTTACAAGAGTTTGTTTAATGCATATAAATATTTTATAAAATCTTATAAATGAATTCACAACCATTTATCTTGGAATTGCAAAACTTCGTATGCGAAAGTATTGAAACAAAGTGCACAAAAATCTCCATGATGAAATTGTAAACTCTACTGAATACAATGAAAGACAAATGACAGATCATGAGATATTACAAATGGCCGAAACGTCACTTTAAAATCGTATCATCCCTATTGGAAAACCTTACATTTAGAATACAATGAATTTACTCTAACCACTTATTTTAAACACAGTACGCTGCTCTTAAATTATGGTTTCGTAAACCATGATATTCTTCTTTGCATGTAGAGCAAAAAAAAAAAAAAACAGTATAATTTATAATACAAGATACAAGATACAATTTTTTAATACTTAAGCATTATTAAAATGTTAATACATATACGAGTACATACATGTAAAGTACGCAGCTATCTGTATAGAGTAAACTAACAATTAACAACACTGTTATAAATGTACGCGTCAGTGTAAGTGTGCTGTATTTTAGTGGTAGTGGAAAATCATGTCAATTTTACTAATAAGTAATAAAATTCACTTTGTCATATTGGTTACTTGGTTTATTTCTCAAAGTTTTTGAAATATAATCTAACAAAGTTATTATTTTAACCAACACACACATTCATATAATTATTTTTTGTATCGCATACACACATACTGTAGATAAAATGTCCATGCCAACATTAAGACACAAGTTAAAAATCTTTGATAATTGACGGTTTTATTATTTGCTTTCAAGGTTTTGTTCTTAGTTTTGATATTTTAAAGTTTGTTGTGAAATCAAATTTAATTTGAAAACAAATGATAGGGATTAGTTGCAGCAATTCTATAAAAAGTGTTATTTACAATTTATTTTTTAAATTTGAAATAAATGTTTGAAGTAAATTACCTTTTGGAATTGAACTTGATAAAATTTGTTTTTATTCTGTTTAAAAAAATATAGATATGTCTCGGAATACTTAAAAAAAAAACTCGTTGCACCAGTTTTATTATTTACAAAAGTATTGGAAATGAAGTGTCATTGGAAATTTAACCTGAATAAAGTCATCATGTTTGCTGGGACTTTTTGTCTATACACATACATTTATATATTTTTATAAATCATCTTTAGTACTTGATAAATTGTTAAAAATCATATCATATAACGAAACATGACAATATGTGGGGTTGGGGGGCAAAACTATAAAACTTCCATATAAATTTTAATGATTCCATAAAAATATTTCAATATTTTACAACATCAATTGTGAGTAAAGTATCAATAACAATGTGGAGATGAAAAATTTTCTTTTTTTTATGCAATAAACATAAAAGTACTTTAGTACATCTGTACTGCAGGATTAAATAGTATAAAAAGGGGCGGTAGAGGGAGAGATAGAGAGGCAGAGAAAGAGACTAAGAGAAAGAAAGAGTACGAATTCTTGTCGCAAATATGACACACAATCAATGACGGGTATCATAAAATATTAGGTTGGTGATAAAACGTTTAAAATTTTTGAACTATTTTTTTTTATATACTTGTATTTCGTATTTGCTTTTAAAAAGCCCGAAAATAATATTAAATTTCTTAAGGTACGGTCACATCTGGCAAACATTTGCCCAAAAAAGCGTAATAAACAGGTATCTAAATCAAAAGTGTTTTCATTAGTATTTAGTGGTTACGCTTTTTTGGGCAAATGTTTGCCAGATGTGCCCTACCTTTAGAGATGTTTAGTTTCATTCGGTACTAGAACTTTAAAATTTAGCACAAAGGTTTTTATTTATGCAACTATATTTAAAATACTTTCTAGTCAATTCTATAAGGTTAAAAACGTTACTTTTGTTATCAAGTTTATGCTGCGGAAATTTTTCTTTTAACAGTTCTGTCATTTGCATCACTGTTCAATGAATCATTTCCTTTCGGTGTTTATGTTTCGACTCTATGCACTAGATATTGCAAACTTTATTGTTGATAATTAAGTTCTTAGATGAATATTGCGATGACACCTTTAGATTTGTTTGGGCTCACAAAGTATATAAATCAATATTGTTTTAATTTTATTATTTTAAAAGAATTAATTATTAATTATGTTTCATAAAAAATATCGCTTAAAAGAAGCATTATCAGCAATGTCACAGAAATTAATGCCGATCTAAAGTAGTTTCAATTCCGAAAGTGGAATCTTCGGAAGATGAAAAACTAAGATTTTGTTTGTAATCAAACAATTTTTAATATTCAAAATAATAATATCAATGTAGTTTTCCAATTACAATTATGTTATAAATTTTCCATTAAAAAAAAAAATAAAAAGCTTTAGTGTAAAAATTTTCATGTGACTAAGTAGATTCATAATAGATGATCTGTAAATAGTACGATTGCAGCTGCCGTGGTGGCAGTGAGGTCTACGCGGTAACCAACTCTGATGATGAGACTGTGGTTACTCTCGAAACATCATAATGTCAGTTCAAACCTCCGTGCAGTCTAATTTTTCTTTGTCTTTTCACTTATTACGATTTTGCTTTCTAATAAAAACAAAGTATTCTACTTTAGAAGTTGCCAGCTGGAGCTGACCATTGTGGTCTGTTAATGTTCTTATATTAAATAGCAACAATCCATAGTTTTTTAATCAGATTATTCGGGTGATTTTTTTTTTTTAATTATTTTGATTTCGCTCAGTTAGACATTTAATATAATGCTTTTTTCCCGAGATTTTTTCCGGTTACTAATAGTTGAGTCATATTCTTTATTTGCCCGTATTCTAGATTTATGTGATTGAAAAGTATATTTTAAGCTGGAACTAAATAGATGAGTTGAAGAGGCTGCTTAGCAATTTTTGTTAAATTAATGCTGTTCAATTCCCTACACACTCACCATTTTATTTTCGCTTCTAGTACAATAATAGAAACATTCAGTAATTCTTCCGTTTAAAAATTATTTGAAGAAACTATTATGATGTGGATATATTAACTTTTAGTGCAAATCCATTTATAACAGGTGGGGCAGAAGAAGTCATCCGATGTTGTTTGGCTCTAATTTTTTTCTAAATGAAAAACTTCGATTCTGTTTTTTTGATTATGTAGATTTGAGCCTTTAGAATTTTATTTTTCAAGTCGAGAAGATGATATCGGCCATCCTTAACCTCAAGGACGAAGTGGACGATTTTTCGATCAAAATTATAATGAGCGATGAGGGTCATTTCCACCTCAGCGGGTTCATGTACAAGCAAATCTATCGCTTCTGGGGCACCGAAAATCCACGAATGATGCACGAGGAGCCCTTACACCCGCTCAAAATGACTGCATCGTGCGCTGATCACGCTGGAGGAGCCATCGGGCTGGAGGACATGTGGTTCCAACAGGACGGAGCAACGGCACACACTGCGCGAGCCACAACCGATATTCTGATAGTCAAACAAAATCGGATGACTTCTTTTGGCCCACTTTGTATTAATCAATCCGCAATAGGGATAGAATGTCTTCGACTGAAATTATTTATTTTCGATAAACATGTAGATATATTTTTGATAGAGTTTTCATATCGAAAAACCGAAGTTCAAGTTTAGGTTTTATTTTTGTGTGTTCTCTTATTTGAAGATCTCATACAGCAAAGAGGTGTAAAGTTTAAGTTTTATGCAAAAATGTAGTGTTTTCATAAAAGTGTTGAGCAAAAATTCTATTTAAAATTTCATGATTGCCAAAGCTAATACACACAACGCCGTGCAATGCCTAGGAAAATTTTAACTCACTCTTAAATAATATTTTCTTCTATTCTTTACAAAAAATAAAATTCATTTTCGAAATAGTAAATTAATTGGAAATTTTGTTTGCCATCCTTTATGACGAAAAATTTTCACCAGAAAAGAACTATGTTTACACCATTTTTATTTAGGCTCCAAAAATTGTTATAATTTTTCTAGAAATGAAAACAACATAATTGGCATTTTATTTACAACCGTTTAAACGAATTAGTTTTTTTTACAATTTTCTTATGTTTTTCATTTCTATGACTATTTTTTTTATATTAAAACGATCGAAGTTGTTCTATTTATGATTTTGAAAGGTAAAAATTACAATATTGAAAATATTCAATGTACCCACTTAATATATTTAATTTTTTACAAAATTTCTCAATAAGTATTTTCGTGCACGCTGTTATAAATCAAGTACTAAACAATAAAATGTCAGCAAAAATATAAATAGTAACAACAACAATAGTCATATTACAAACACATTAACTTCATATCGAGTTGCATATGAGTGACTGACTGGCTGTGTTTTTGTTGCATATCCTTCCTTCCTTCCTTGTGTTATGTCACACATAAAAATCACATCGTAAAAAAACAAATACAACAGAAAGTGTTTCTAGTCTATCATACAGATACCATCAACTAAAGTGTCAATTTGTTGACAAAGATAAAATGGCAAACCAATAACATGGATACGAAATTCTGAAAAATTTTACAACTCACATGACTCTTCCGGCTGGCATCAGAGAGATTGAAAGAAAGGGAAGGAGAACAAAAAAAAAAAAAAAAAAAAAAAAACTTAAACACATAAAAGTATGAATGTTGGGATGATGACGACACATATAAACAAAATAACAATGGAATAAAAAAAAAAAAAGAGATATCAAAATAGAATACAGACAGAACCCATTGCATTCGCCTGGCATGTTGTGTGATTATCAAGGGTTTTAGAGACAAATTGTTTTGAATTGTATACTTTTTCACTTCAGTTTATTTATTTTTTATGGGGCTTAATTTTTTTTTTTTATTCGTTGATAAAACATAATGTAGAGATAAATGTTAGAATGCAAATTTCAGGGAATCTTTTAAAATAGTTTTACAAATTTTTTTTTCTTATTTTTTGAAATTGTGATCGAGATATTTTTTCAAGTTTAAAATAAAATAATTGGACAGTGAAAACAACTCATACTCAGGTAAAATTTTGCAATAGAATAGAATGTCAGGTGGTCAGAGAATTACTCAAAAACTATTGTTGCTGGTGTATTGAAATGTGAAATGTCCTTGGTAATTAACAAAATTCTTCCCCGCTTTGTCGGGAATTTAACGGGGGATTTATCGCCATTAAAAAAAGAATTGATTTTGGAACTAAATAGTTCTTGTATTCAGCATGAAAACTCGAAATGTATATCCAATAGGTTTTTGCCACACAGAGAAAACAGATTAGTTGTGGCAACCAAATTTTTGCCAACTGAATTGTGGTAGTTGCACCAACTATCATAAGACTGGGTAGCTACAACTACAATTTTCGCGTGGTACCACTGAATTTTCGTTTGCGACAACCGATAAAACTGATTAACACTATGTAATTTTAAATGGAAGCTAATCGGGATTATTTACGCTCATTTTTATACTGGAACACAATTAAATTGATATTTTTAATACTTAACCAAATTAAAATGTTTTACTTATTAATTTGTATTTAAAATTTTATATATGTAAGTCTATTATTGGTATTGATCATAGAACTCACATGTTTGAAACACATCGCCTTAGACAACTCAGCCACAGTCATTAGTTTAAAATCGACAAATATTGAGTTTGTATTTATTTAATTATTTATAATTGGTCATGCTTAACGAAAAATCGGTTAGGAATATCAACCAAACCATATTCATTAAAAACTATTTAGTTGTGTTTGCCATTTTGACATTTTGTAGGAGCAAAGGGTGCTCCAACCAATTTAAGAATAGTCACAACCGTATGTTTTTTACAATTTGCTATTTTGGTTATGATCGTGTAATGTTTTTTGGATCTATTGCATATTGGTAGCGGTAACCGATATATAGTCTATTCCACATAACCGACTTCCAACCAATCTCTTTTCTGGGTGTAAATAATTATTTTGTGTTTGTTAATTTAAAAATGGTTTTATTTGGAAAAATCATATAATTTTTCGGTTCTTTTAAGAATAAAAATACGGATTGAATTGCGTTTCCGAACGGAAAATATCCCTCTGAATGACAAAGCTGACAGTCTGTGCAACTTATATTCTGTTGGCACAACCGTTTTCCAACCAATCTTTTATCTGTGTGCAAACAGGTACGCGGGGTTTGTGTCTCACGAACATTTATACATTCGATCTATTCAGATAAGTTCGTAGACTTGGTTCTACTAGAAATATAAACTATCAGTTTAATGTTGATAATTTATTATATTCATTACAAATTGAAAGAGGCCAAATCCATTTTTTTTTTGTTTTTGGAAATGAAAATTGTTTTTTGTATATTATTTTACTTTTAATTTTAATATATTTTTACAGAATTCCGGTAATATTTTCATTTACTGCTCTTAGTGGAAAATTACAGGAAATAGAAAGAACTTTATAAACAATGCAATTGTCTGTTTGTAACTTTGTTTTTAACTGACATCACTACTGAACTAACAAGTAAGTGGTAATAAAATTGAAGAGAAGGTGATCAATTCAGATAATTTATTAACTGAATTTTCGACCTACAAATCAAAAGTTTAGAATCTTCTATTCGAAACTATTCAGCAGAAAAAAGTACTAAACACAAATATATTATTTATCTTGTTTGCTCCAAATAAAGACTGGTACCACCGCCGCGGCTGATAGGTAGCCAAGTAGTACACTGATTTGATTACGACCAAATTTGCTACTAACTAATTGCATTGTCGGTTGTTGGTTGTGGTATGTTAAAAAAACATTTATCCCTTCATATACGATAGTTTTTGTCATTTATTCGTATGTTCATAAAATTTACTTGACTGTATTTTTATAAAATTCACAACATACACAAAAATAATTATTATTTGCCTGTTTTATGTAAATAATTTATCTTATTCTGTACAAAGTGATAAAGGATATATAAATTTGTTTATGTTGTCTTTCAAACTCTTAAAGTTGGTTTTACAATATGAAAAATTTTGCATCATCATTTTAGTTTGGTTTTGTTTATTTGTGTTTTTTTTTCGTTTATTTTTTATATTTACCAAATGCAAGAGTCATATTTATTGTCATATAAAATGCTAACTGGTACAAGAATACCTTTCATAAATTGATGGGGTAAAAAAAAAAGTAAATCAAAAAGGATTTTGCATGAGAATATTATTTATGAAGTTTTAGTTCCATGCAGGTCTGTATCATGTTGCACTATTTGTTGCATTTGACAGTACTATAGATATACTTGCTATTTATGTACTATGTTGTATTCTTTGATAATTTGTTCCGGCAATATTTGAATTTGAGCAAAGTTTAAAACAATTATATAAAGCTGCTTTTAATAGCAGATGTTTTGGCTTCTTTTAAACTTGTTTTATTAAATAGTTTTCATTTTTATTTCATCTCTGACAACATATACGAAATTTTGTGAAAGCTTTGCCTTCAAAATGTTGGCTTAAATGACATTTTTCTTATCAGGTAAGTCACACATTCCGATTGGAATTGCTTCAATTCCGTTAATATATTTCGGTCGCTTTTGATTTACAGTCTTTATATTTCGTCTATTTGGTATTTAAATTATTTTTTCCAGCAATGCGCATATTATTTTACTGACGCTCCTAAAAGTATGCACATTTCTTTAGTGTTTATTATCAATAAAATTAGTAGAAAGATTCACTAGTAATTTAATTTTGAATCCTTAAAATGGTTTGATTGCAAACTAAATTTTTGGTTTTGCTTTTTAAAAACTTAACTTTCGGAATTAAAGTCACTTTAAATCGGAAATGAGTTATGTGACATGAGTGTATGTTTGACTGTTATGTTAAATATTCTTTAAAATGCATTAAAAAAAAAATTTTACATACATATATTCTTTACCTTGTTATAATATAACTACAGCTGCTATAGATCAGTGTATGCACATAGTTCACAATGTAGCAGGTGACAATGATGACATGAACATTTTAGTTATGTTTTAATAATGTTTAATGAGAATTTTTTAAACATAAAGGGTAAAACATCTACTGATGAATTGGTATAGCTACCAACGAAATATATATCTAGATATTGCTAACCCGCAACAAATAAATAAAATTTAAAACATAAATACTTGAGTACATGCTCAAATAAATGTAAAATTTTGTTTAATGAGAACATTTAGAAACACACAATTATAATTGCCGATATCATATCTTGGGTGCGGTAGACGAGTCTACTTAAATACAAGGTTTGTTCGAAAGATGATTTCTTGAGAGCAGAATAAAGAAACATAATAGTTTTCCGCAAAACCATATTATTTTTCATCAAAGAAATTTTTTTTTTTTTTTTTTATAATTTTTCAGGCTTAAGTTCGTTTTCTCTAAATTTATTTTATTATAAATTAAATTATTATTTAAATTAGAAAGAAAGAAAGACAAATCTAGTGGCTCTTAATACTTGAAACAGACAAAGAAAAAGTTTTTTGACTGCGCGGAGGGTTGAACTGACATCGATGTTTCGAGACTAACCACAGTCTCATCATCAGAGTTGTCTACCGCTTAGACCTCACTGCCACCACGGCAGCTGCAATCACACCAGTTAAAGATCCTCTACATTAATTGAATCTGCTGAATTACATGTAAGTTTTACACTACAGCTTTTTATAATTTTTAATGGGTTGGAACTTTACTATACTTGAACAAGATAGACTTTGAAAAAAGTATAGTAAAGTTCCAACCCATTAAAAAATGATAAAAGCTGTAGTGTAAAAACTTACATGTAATTCAGCAGATTCAATTAATGTAGAGGATCTTTAACTGGTGTGATTGCAGCTGCCGTGGTGGCAGTGAGGTCTAAGCGGTAGACAACTCTGATGATGAGACTGTAGTTAGTCTCGAAACATCGATGTCAGTTCAACCCTCCGCGCAGTCAAAAAACTTTTTCTTTGTCTGTTTCAAGTATTAAGAGCCACTAGATTTGTCTTTCTTTCTTTCTAATTTAAATAATAATTTAATTTATAATAAAATTAAATTTAGAGAAAACGAACTTAAGCCTGAAAAATTAAGAAAAAAAAAATTTCTTTGATTAAACATCACTCAGTTCGAATAAAAACTTCACAAATTAATTACATATTATTTTTCTTCAACAATGTTTCTTTATATTGTAAATGATAACACACACATATTAAAATAGCCATGCGTAGATTTAGTAGTTATTTCATATACACATATCTGCACTAGCAATATATTTGTGTGCGTGTTTGTGTGGTTGAGAATACGAGTATGTGGTATAGTTTACACTTATGTTGACATGAGGAAACTCAAATTAACCGCAATATATGTTTTTCGTTATAAAACGTGTCATTTTTACGGACTGACTGGATAAACAGAGAGACAACAATTCATTTGTAATGAAATGACAAACATTTAAACGACAACTTTGAATTTGTTTGCTGATAAATGTAGAAAAATAAGGAGAAGAATTAAAATAAACGTTGAGCATTTGTAAAAATATTTTCACAAAACACGAATATTTCACATGACTTTTGGTTCTTAAGAGACCAATAAGAGCTTGGTGTTTTTTTTTTTTTTTTTGTTTTTTTTTTTTTTTTTTTTTGTAAATATATTGTTTAATTATTGGACATTTACTTTGATAAATGACGGCAACTGTGATTTTAATAACAATAAGAAGGTTATTGTTTTATACGTCTGTTACCCCCCGGGGGCGAGCTACGAAGTAATTTCGTCAGTGTTGTTTTTAAATGTTTCTGTTAGTTATTTATCACGAGGAAATGTGACGGCTGTTTATTCAGTTCCTAAAAAAAATGTATGAAAGATAAACATAAAATTATTTTTAATTTTTACTTTGTAAAATTCCACAAAAATTAGAGCGAAAAAACTCCCAATACATTTAATAAACAAGCAGGTCATCGTACTTTACAACTTTACGTACGTCACGTAAAAACGATTTGAATTTTTATTGCATATAGATTTAAACGTTTCATATAGTTTTTTAGGTTTTAATAAAGGTACAGATGCCCCGATAATTTCATCTTCAAAATTGTTAATTGACAATATACGCATTATTTTCTGTATCCCTTCTACAAGGATTAGTCGTTACTTCTACGATTCTTACTTAAAAAAAATCGGCTGCCTTCCTAAACGCATGTTGCTTTGCAGTGCAACAATGTCACGTATTCCCAAACGCAACTGCGTAAACTCTGACAAAGTATGTCATTGCTAAACTCATATGTTTCGCGTCAGATATGCAAATAAGCGCAACTAGCGCATTATAAAAATTGTGTGTGTTTTTTTATATACAACAATGGTGGAAAAAGATAGGTGCAAGATGATTTCGTTTTAAACCAAAAAAGCTATTAATTATGTTGCTACTGGAGAGTTTTCCATTGAATAAATCCAAAAAAAGGTTTAAAAATAATTTGTCTTGGTGCCATTGTAATATTAATTATTCAAAGCAAAGAAGTGTTTCTCAACGTCAACAGAGTTGCAAAGTTTACAATGGGCGCGTTCAGCAGAAAAACCTGCTACTAAACAGTTTAGATGTAGCAGCTTTTGATTTGATTAATTTTTCTGAACGGTCTGCTCACTTTTTTGTCAAAAATATCTAAAAATTTGACTTTTCAATAAAAATTATTGAATTTTATTTTGTAAAAATATTTCACGATATTGATTTGTGCATTTAAATTAATCAAAATTTAAAAATATTTTATGAAATTTGATTCAAAAGCCAAACTAAACTGAAATTTCGTAATTTGATGAAATGTATCGTACTTTTTCGTTGCTACCAAAACCAGTGAGCGCTCACTCAACATGTTCGCTCATCGCTCAGTAATCAAAGCGTTCAGCAGATTGTTGAGCAACAGTTGTGTGTCAAACTGTGTCTGCTGAACGCACCCAATGATAATGCATTTGATTTGCAGAGTTGTAAAATAAAATTGCTTGATTTAAACACTCCTTTGACGTTGCATAAGGACGTTTAGGAAGGCAGCCTAAATCCTCTTTTGTTATATGATGGAAAAAAATGTAAAAGTAATACATTCTGAATACTTTAAGCAAACCACTACGTATGATTAATATTGGCTTGTGTTGAACTAATTAAACATAACTCATACGCAATAGTTATAGGAGTTGCATATATGCACAAACGTATGCACTACTGATGTTACGAATACATACTTGTATTCGTATTCGACTATTCGCCAATTTTAAGATACTCGTATTCGTATTCGCTAAATTCAAGCGAATATTTCTCGAATAATTTGCACATACTTATATATATTATTTATTTATTTATTTATTTATTTTATCAAAGAAAAAAATACATAAAATTTTAAAAAGTACATAAAATGTACAAAAATATATTAAGTTTTAATAATTTTTATATAACGAACACCCTTTGACTTTAACGCATGATAATAAACTTCTTTAAAAACACTTTTAATTTCCAGTTTTACCTTCTTCTGAACCGACCCATTTGCGCCGAAACATCCGAAATGCTTATTTACAACATGAAGTTGTATTATCTGAGATTTGTGGTGATGAAAACATTTTTATAAAACTTACGTCTTTTTTGGCACTCGAACCAAGACACTTCGGTTATTAGATAGACACTTTAACCACTTCACTACTACAAGTTACATTATAGGTACAGCTAGTACATATAAGTACTAAATTTGAAATTTATTATATTAATAAAAATAATTTGTTGAAACTAGTAAGTCATGAACTAAAAATAATTTAAAAAACGATTTTCTTTAAATTTTGAAAAAATTTCCAATATGAGAAAAATATTTGAACTTAAAATGAGTAAAGCTGTTTCCCGTTTTTAATTATTCAAAATTTTGCGAACTATTCAGGAGTAAATCATTTCCTTAATAATTTTTTTTACAAATAATTTAATTTTTATGATAAAATGTACTTAAATTTAGTAAAAACGTGGTTACTTTTAGAAAATTTGCACTCAAATTAAATACAAATTTTCTTGAAGTAGGTTTTCTTTCGAAAGGGAATTTTTTTTTTACTAAAATTTAGTTAATTTATTTTTGAGTGTACATATGAAACTTATAAAATGAAAAATGGTCCTAAGCTGAAAAATGTTATCAAATCAAAAATGGCCCCGAAAAAGGAAAAGTGGCCGCAGAATTAATTATTGTTGTTTTCAATGTAACAATTTGGGGACCATTTTTAAATTTTGGGGGCTCAGTGTTCTTATTTTGTGGCAATTTTTAATTTTTTATTTTCGAATTTAAATTTTTTATGAAATGAAAGATGGCACCAAATTAAAAATGAAAGATGACACAAAAACAGTAAAAAAAATGTAAAAAAAAAAAAACTCTTTTTTATCAAGAGGTGCCTTTTGGCGAAATTATTAGTAAACTGCGACCTTGGTCGAAATTTCATGGAGGAAAGAAACTTTAAATTTAATTTAACTAATTAAAACCTAGCAAAGCGAATCATTAGTTTTGATTAATCGTCATTAAAAAAAAAACTAATAATTATGATCCAGCTACTTTTATAAAAAACTTTATAAATTCTATGGCAATAGGCAAAAAGTGTTTAAGTCAAGATAAGCTAATATTCACTTAACAATGCTATTGGGTTATCCATATTCATTAGCGTCTCGGGGTAAAGTTTTATTTATGTTGAACAGTTTTAACGCATAATGCATGTTTTCTTTTTCTAACAAATTTTCTCATATGGAATAACGGCTTAGTTTAAATTATAAAATATTTTATATCAAATTGAATATCCTTGTTCTATATGTATAGTGGGCAAAACCATGTGTTGGTAAGTCAAAAAAATGAAAAAAAAATTCATCAAGTTTAAGTACAATGGGAATACATTTGTTAAAACCTACTCAAATATTTCAAAGTGCTTTTTTACAAAACTATAAAATATGATTATATATATATATGAAAGCTCTTTTTTTTTATGTAAATAACCGGCTACGCAGAGAGTTTTTGGTAAGCATGGCCATGTCGGAAAATACCACGGTGGACAAAATCCTTAATCCAAAGGCAGGCTAAAAAAAAGTGAAATATGTGTATAAGAATTTATGACTATTTTAAAAACAGAGCTACTTACTGAAGATCCTCTGCATAGAACACTTACGGCTGGGCCTAGAGATTTTCTCCACCATAGCAATTTCCGACACGTCGATGCATTGGGATGTTCTTATAATTGAAGCACCAACGAATGGCATTTATACTTTCTTTAATCATCTAGAAATAAATAAAAAAAATTTTAAAATCAGACTTCGATAATAGTTTAAACTATAAATTTTATAAATGGTATACATTAATTAGGTTAAATATAAGGTAGAAAAATAATAATTTAATAATTGCAAGCAAAACTATTGAAGTCCAAGCAAAAAAAAAAAAAAAAAAGAAACGAGTATAACATGTATAACATGCAACAGTATTTTTCTTTAAAATTACAGTATTATTTTTTGTTGCACTTTTTAAATTGAAATTAAAAACCCCTCAGCCATTTGTTCAAAAATATTCTAATTGTTTTTTTGTTGATTTTTTTTTTTTTTTGTTAACAATGCAAAACATAAATGGAAATGTCACATGCTTATGAAATACGTAACATTAAGTAAATGTCATATTTAGCAAATAAACATTTTTGAATGTTTTAATTAAAATTTCTTAGTTCACATCTACATAAATAGTTGAACAAAAAGATATGTGAGTGCGTTTCTGCAATGCAGATGCATAAACACTGGAATGAAAGTAACACACATATAGACTACGTTTCATACTAGCGTGTGTGTGTGTGTGTGTGTGTATTGTGAAAGAGAAGCTCTCGCTAATGCTATTTAGTGGTTATTTTTTTCTATCAGCTTTGCGATATGTTTAGATATTCATAGTCTCGTACACGTTATACGTTTTTTTAAATGCAAGAACAGAGTGATATACAAGACTTCGTACAAATATTCTTTAATGAATTTTTATTTTGGAAGGCAGGTGCAAAAATAACTATTTATAAATTTTTTAGCAATTTTGGTTGCAGATGCTTATGCCTTCCTAAGTTTGTATAAACATTTTGAGACATAGGAAAGAATGACATTAGATCATTTTTAGATTTAGATTTGCCATCGGTAGTGGTATTATTTTCGCACTAAAAAAAAGAACATTTAAAAAATTTTAGTAACCCAATTTCCTTGAAAATAGTTTAAAAAAATTTCTATATTTAACTATAATTTGATTAATAGTATTTAAAATAGTTTTTAAATCAAATAAACTTTTTTTATAATAAAAAAAAAAAACAAATGTTCTTTATGTCACTTCAAAAAAATTCTACTTCAAGAAAATTGTTTATTTTATTTGAGTGCACGCCTCAGCATCAAGTGTAGAAAAAATTCAAAGGCGACAAAACAAAATTCTACGTACAATTTGATGTTCCGTTGGTGAAGACAGTATTTTCAAAACACGCAAAAAAAATTTATTGAAAAACTAGAATTGCACCCAAATCCACTTGCGTGCAACATTCTAAATTATAGATGCCACACCTGGTTGAGAAGGAGGGTATCCCTTTCTTTCTCTCAGCCGTACACGAGAGATGTAAAACATCAAAAATCAACAGTTGGAATTAAAAATTTTGTTTAGCACTGGCTAAACATATATTATTGTATTTTTAGATTTAAGATTTGAAAAACTTATTGATATTTCAATTTATAATTGAAGATTCAATAAATAATAAAACTACAAAAAAAACAAAAAAATTTTAGTGCACAATTTTCTAAAAGTTAGAATGTTTTTTGTACTAACTTTCAGAACATTTTGTGATACAAATGAAATTATTTTTAAAAATATTGACTTAGGAAATGACTTTCTTCAGAATAGTTCATAAAAGTTTCAATACTTAAAAACGGAAAACTGCTATCCTCATTTTAAGTTCATATATTTTTTCTCATATTGGAAAATTTTTCAAAATTTTAAGAAAATGAGGGTAATCAGTCTTAGTTGAAAACTGCTCTACCTCTAGCTTATTTATATATTTGGTTACTGCATTTTTGCAAACTGATGAAAATAAGCTGGACTTGCAAGATCTACAATACTAATACTATGTTCACACGGACAGAAATTATAGAGGTTCGCGCTCTCATTCTTGGTTCGCGGGCGAACCTTAATTGAACCTACATGTTTCGCCATACAAAATTTTGAGAGCGAACCTACATGTTTCATTTTGAACCTTGTTGCGAACCCGTATAATTTACTATCATCTCTAATTTTGATAACAAATTATCGCTAGTTTATCTGAACTAGTTGTCCAAAAACATTTTAACAAAGAAAAACAATTGATAAGTGCTAAATTTTAATAAAAACATTGAATAAGTAAAAGCATATATTTATATTTATGTAAATAATTAAATAAAGTGGAAAAACAACAAATAATATTAAATAACGAAGTACGAACCAATCTAGAATGAGTCGTGTGAACACATAGGTTCGCCATCGTGGTTCATGGAGCGAACCTAGTGTTTCAGTTCTTCGTGTGAACATAGTATAAGAGTGATTTCCGCTAATAATTTCGTAAATTATTTTTAGTTCATAACTAATTTCAATAAATTATTTTTACTATTGTAAGAAATTATGTATGTAGTATTTATGTGTACTGGCAAGGTGTACTAGTGAGGTGGTTAGAGTGCCTATCTAATAAACCGAAGAGCCTTGGTTCGAGTCCAAAAAAGGTCTTAAGTTTTATAAATATGTTTTCATCACCCCTCATTTCAGATAATAGAAATACATGTTGTAAATAATCATTTCGGACGTGCCCTGAAGAAGGTAAAACAAGGAAATAAAAAATACGCAGCAAGATGGTAGATGTGACGCATATAACGAAATTTTTACTAATTTTGTGATAAAACTGAACTTGTTTTTAGTAAATATTTTTCTAGTTTTTAGTAAAAATTTCCTGTCAAAGACGAAATTTGCATTCCACTTAGTTTATGTAAAAAACGGCATTGGCACCATACGACAACCACTATTAAGTAAAATTTCCAAAACTTTAGCAATTAATTTTTTTATGCGTGTATTTTCAACGTTAATGCAAAACTGATAATATGATGATTATAATTATTAAATGTGTTCGGTATGGCGTAATTTCTAGTAGTAAAATCATGAGGAAAATGGACCAGCGATCGGCAACAAGTGCTTAATTTTCAAGTATACTTGATTATGCACATTGATTTTTATGATCTAATCGTATTCGTTCAAAAGCAAAAAACACTTGTTTACCCAACCGCTCGTTTCAAACATTCAGTTTTATTCACTTGTTGTTTTGTGCCAACATGAATGTTCTGACTATGTCGTTAAGAGCATGAAACTTATTTTGAATCGAACAACGTGTTGTTAGCAGAACAAGTGTTTTATTCATTTGTTGTTCAGTGCTAACATGAATGTTCTGACTGTGATTGGACTGATTTTTTGAATCGAAGCCAACGTGTTGTTTGAAACATTCACACACACATACACGCAAAGAAAAAACATGGTTGATGGAATCATAATCGCAAACTATCATATCATGTTCAGATAAATGATTGAGTCTACCATATTTTGCAGCTTTCATTCAAGGAACATAATATAGTTCTCATTTCCCTCTCACAATCCCATTGTTTGAACATAGCATGTTCTGCAAATGCTGAGAAATTTGAGCGCATTATCGTAACTATAAAAATGTTTTTTCTCCTGGTTTATGTAAACAATTTGACATTTTGTTTAGATAAAAGATAAATGCACACACAATTACTTATTAAATTAAATTAAATCAAATTATATTTTTGATAAATAATTCTATTTGAAAATATTTATGGAATAAACTTTTCTGGACAAATTAAATTTAATAAAATTCAATATAATTAACTTATTTATCGGCATATTTATGTAAAATCCAATTGCCATCTTTTGCAGTTTCGTAGTATTTTTTCGTCATGCTGCAAAGAAACATACATTCGTATATTTAATTCACTCCATATTTTAGTATGTACTCATATACATATGAACCTTAAACCACTCATATAGAAGATTTAAGGTGCAGCTTTATTTTGTTGTAAAATTAAATAACTTTCATCATACATATAATTATAATTTTAACATTAATTTTTTCACTTCACATCTCCTCGTCTTATTAAATTCTATGAACGACTGAAGTTACATTCGATTGACAGCTATTTTTTTCTTTTCATAACACAAACAATGTGTGGTCACAATAAACTTTTATAATTCCCATTTGCAAAATATACTCTTGTAGCAGCGAAAATACTTTTTTTGATACCTTCAATTTTTATGGGACGGAACCCAGAATGATTATTTTATTGTTGCATCCAATATTTTATTAATGGAAGAATGTTTGATGCAACCATATTTGCTTCAAAGAATAATTATTTGCATGTGACAGATATACTTAGTTGACATGAACACTCTGCAATCATGTCTTTTCTCTGCGTGTATGTATTTATATTTTTGACTTCCGAAATCAAATATTCTACCATCAAAATACATTGAGTTGGTGTTGTTTGTATTTCTGCATATACCTTAAATTCATTGTATCATGCAATCACATCATACTCAGTCGCATCAAATGATCGAAATGATTTACACTTGTTGATGAATTTTCTGCTTGTGCATAAAAAGCGAACGAGTATAAAATTGAATAATACTTGCTTGTGTTGTTCTTAAAATTCAACGTAAGGGAGGTAAGTAGGCTCGATCATGAAAAGTGTATTTTAAATAAACCAAATGAGCTGCAGACAAAAATTGATTATAATCTACCATCATTCTTTGATTTTCATATTCTTATACCAGGTCTTTATTTTGAATTAAAATAGATAGTATTTTCAGCCTTTTTAGAAATTCCAAAAAATATTAAGAGCAGTGTAACTTATAAAGTGTCTCTCTTTAAAAGGCACACACACACACACCTCAAAAAACTAACGCGTAACAGAATATACATACAGAAAAAACATAAGCATATTTAACACACTAACTATGAACAAAGTTTTCTTCATTTAATTAATGCAGATATTTTCACTTTTCATTATGTGTGTGTGTGTATTCTTTTTTTTTCTCTGAATGCTTTTGTATTTGTTGTTGCAGTATTTATCACTTCACTTTTTTTGCATTTTTTTTTTGCTATTTTTCTCTTTACTTTGGGTTTTGTGGTAAAGCTATAAACTCTATTGTATCTGCTTTTATGAATATTATTTTTTTTTTAACTTGAAAAACTAAAGAAATAAAAAAGAAAATCCTTTTAAAGAAAAGTAAATTTACAAAGCAATGCAGTCTTCAAAAAAAAAAGAAAAACGAAATAGGTTTTTAGAACGAGCTAAAGTTATTAAACTCATAAATGCATTTACTTTCAAATACACATATTTACATGAGATTTGTGGTAGCTATCCCAGCAAACAAAACTGTTTGATATTATCTTTAGGTCAAACGTTTGAAAAGAATTCAAGCAATAAGTATTTTTTTCATAAAAAAAGGATATAATCCCGATTGATCATATATCACAGCTAGTTTATTTTTAGCTGCTCTTGTTGCAAAATATAAACTGAAATTTAATATTTGCATAATACTAATGGTGAAATAAAAATCAAGCAAATGTGATTTCTTCAATTGCTCTTATTTTGCTTAAAGTATAATTATAATTTATTCTCTGGCAATGCGGAAATAGTGCTGAAGTCATATTATTGCGTTTTATAGGAGAGTACTTTTAGAGTTTTGCCCATAAAGATGATATATAACTCTCATATTGCTTTCATATTTAATATATGTTTCGAGCTACAGTAAACAAAATATTCAATTTAAAAGTTTTTATGTATTACAATTTAAATTAAGCAACATTTAAATATGAGATTAAATCCCACTTAAACTCCAACATTATTAAAGCTTCTTTCAAATAAAATCAAAAAACTATAATGTTTGTTGGGAGTATAGTGCAGTTGCTGTAACTGCATGTTCAATTATTTAATGTGAGAATGTGCAATAAAGAAATTAAATTGGAATTTATTTATTTAACAAATTTTTCATTATTTTCTACCTGCAGCGAATTGAATTATATTCAAAGGAAATATTTTTCTCCTACTGTTTTGTACACAAAGGCACAAATGATTGCCAAATATAACAGTCAGCATACAATTTGCCAGATTTTTATAGAAATAAGTTAAAGATTTAGATTAAAAAATGCAAAAAAAATTTAATTAAATTTACTATTTTTTTTTTCTATCTTTTACTAAAATAAATACTATATTTTTAATTCCGTAAAAAATAAAATATGTTGTGGAATAAATCTATATGGCGAATAAAAATATTATAGAAAGTAAATTAAACAGTTGCACAGTTTGGCAAAATGTACAACCGATATGGCTAAAGGCAAATTAATTATATCGCTTATAAATAATTATTTTATATTATATTAATTTGAGAGCTTTTGGAGTTTTAAATAAGAATTAATAATTTTCATGTTAAATTTATGTGCTTTGTATTTGTATGTGCATTTATATGTATGTATGTATAGGTATGTTTATATTTTAAACTAAAACTTTTCTTTTATTTTCTGGATAAACTTATATACAATTTATAATATGCAAATTATGGTATACCAAGCAATACAAAGCATCGTGGTCTTTAAATATGAAGCAGTTAAAAACTTTTTGAATAATTAAAAGTAGGAGATGAAAAAAACTAAAGTTTATAAACGCAACGCGAATAAATATTGCCTTCCTAGAGAACAACTTAGCCGTCAGATATTTTTTGCACGTTATTTGTACAGAATGGTACAGCCGCGTTGCATTTTAAATATGCAAGAAATTTCACTTTATATTTTTTAACATGATGATAGATTAAAACAGTGTCGATGTATTTATAAGCCAAAAATGTGTTAATTTTTTTGTATCCAATTTAAAAACGATTCTACACAAAATAGCTGCTATTAGAAATAAAGAGCCAAGATATATAATTATTTTAGCTTAAGATGGTTGAATTTCCCTTTTTTATTTTTGCGAACAAGAAACGATATCATTCATCACCATGCGAATGGGTAACCTCTTAGGCCTCTTTGGCAATCTGTATTTTTCGTTCAGTTTAGCTCGTTTAAATTATTTTCCAAAATCGTCATAAATAATATAATTCTAATTATAAAATTGTTTCGACCATAATTTTTTTATCTAATAAAGCTTTTGGTAACTTTTTTTTGTGAAAAACGTGTAGTCAATTTATTACTACCTAAAACTGAAAAACATTTATTGGAATGTTCTTTTTTGTTAGACACTGTTATTATAATTTCTCTTAGTATTTCCATTCTACGTTTCATCTATTTAAGTACAATAGTAGACTATTTTGTTCAGACAGTGGTTAGTTTCTTAAAACTTGTACTGCTTTAAAAATAGTAGATATGGTTTAACATTTAATATTGAAAATATTTAAATTCAAATAACAATTGGTTTCTGCTGAAAACAAACATTTTGAAGTAATTTAATCAGCTGTGACAAATTCTATGTCGCCATTAAATTTTTATGTCACAGAGCTCAGTCCCTATCGAAAGTAACTTTAATTCCGAAAGTTGAAAAACGAACATTTTTTGTAAGCAAACCACGTTTGAAATTAAAAATAGAGCTGCCAATTTATTTTTTGACTTACATTATTTTGTAGTAAACAGTAAAAAAAACCTGCAAACTTTTAGTTGCGCCAGTATAAAAAGCTTTGTATGCTAATAAAAAAAGCTTAATGTAAGCTTTGCTAATAAAAATAAATTATTTGTTTGATAAAAATATTATTTTAATGCCAATAATATCATTATCATATTATATTTCTTAAAATATCGCTTAAAAATTTCACTATCAGCCATGCTACAGAATACAATTTTGATCGAAAGTAATTTTAATTCCGAAAGTTGAGTCTTTAAAAAACAAAAAACTAAAAATTTGTTTGCAATCAAACCATTTTTAAAATTAATAATAAATTTCTCTTCTTGTTTCATTTTATAGTAAACAATAAAAACAAACATGCATACATTAAGGAGCGTCACAATACTAAGCTCTTTATGTACTCGTATATAAAAAAAAAGCTTAATGTAAGCTTTGCATGCAAAAACAATTTAAACAAACGCTGTTGGGTCTAAAAGACTTTATCACTGTAAAATCGAAAAATAAAAAAAAAAAAAATTACCGGGATCTACAGACTTTGTATCAATAACAAACGGAATACAATAACGGAAGTCAAACTATTCCGATCAGAATGTGTGACGTTCCCATATATTTTAAGGTCATATTAAAATTGTATTAACAAATTTTCCATACAACTGTGCTGACACTATGTAAAGATTTTCTTACATTTGATTTCTTGTACATGTCTGTCGTAATCGGCTGTGAATTTTTGTATGCATTTTGCAAAAATTATCTAACAAATCATAAATTTAAATATCCTTTCTGTCTGTGGTAAAGGATATTACAAGGACTACAATAATATATTTCATATTAAAATAACACTAACCATTATTCCTTTTTAAGGCCAACCTATTAGTGTTTAAGGAAATTGAAATTACTTTTTGTTGCTGGTTTTTTTTAAATTATTCATGATTATGAAACTTACACATAAATTGTGTACAATAGAAACTATAGTTTTTATTAAGAAATTTATTTTGAATCTTATTTGTACAATTATGTAACTAAACACTCACAAAATTAAAGTTGTAATAAAAGTTTGTAATTAATATTTTTAAAGTTTTATATTTAAAGCATATTTATCATCAAGTCTCAGTCTTTCTGGAATATTGAGAAACAAGGAATTATTTTAATGCAGATTTCTAAAATTTCTAAAGTTATTTCTAAGATTAAAACTATAACTTGGCTTGCTTAGCTTCTAGAAGAGCAGCTTATTTCGAGTCTTAAAGAATTTCATTTAAATCATTTCATTTTATGCAAAATAATTTTTGAGACTATTCTTGTTTAAATTCCAATTTAAATGTTGTTATAAAATTTTAACAAGTTTAATAAAGTTTTAATCTATTATTTTTGCATACTTTAGAATTATTTGCAATTAGAAGAAATACAAAGTTTTATTAAAATTTATAATTATTTTGTAGAAATATGTTGTACATATTTCTAATTTGAACAAATTACTACAAGCATCCAAACAATTTCATAGATTTTGCCACATTTTCTTAGAATTTGTATTTTTTACAATATTAAGTAGAGAACATTTATTATTGCCATTCTAAAATGTTGTTATTTTACTTTTTCATATAATGAAAGAAACAGCAACTATTTCATATATTCATCATCTCTTGTTTTCTAAATTATCAATGCTGTTTCATAAGAATTATGATTAGAAAATTTTCAGCAGTGATGTCTTCCTCATATCTTTTAAAAATATATTGTATTTGCCGAAACTGTGTCAGATAAGAGCCCATTGCGCTTTCTTTCTCCATAGAGTTGGCCAATATTTGCTTAATAAAACTTAATTATATTATATGTTTATGGAAATAAGAAATAATAATAATTATTAATTAATATTGTATATGGCGTTAGCTAAGATCCATAAGACCGTAAAATATGCAAAAGGATGTATTCTTGTAAATTGCACCATAATTTTTCTCAGTTACATCCTTTTGGATTTTAGGGGACGATATTTGTATTAAATAATGAAATATTAAAATATTCTTAAGTTATATGAATTAATTATATTGTTATTTTAGAAACATTGCAATTGGTAAGCAAGTGTGCGTGCGTTATGAAACACAGTTCAAATATAAATTTATACACAAACACCAATACAAATATTGTTTTTAAGATAAAAATACCTTTTAATTTTATTTTTCCTGTTAAAAAATTGGCATGCAAAATTGCAAAAAGAAATAACGATCATGGACATTATTACCACTTCAAAGGCCATTATTTCTATTGTGAAAAGATAAGTACCACTTTACAAAGTTGAGAGTGGTGTTGGGTGAAGTTTGCAAAGGAAACTATTACTTAGGATCAGGGTTTAATACCTGGTCAGAGAAGGTCACCCACATCAAAAATTTCTCAGATTTGCTTTAGTGTGGCATTGTATTAACTGTGGCATGTTTAAGAGATGAAGCCATTGCCCTGGTCACTAAAAACGTTTCCGTCAGCCGTTGATATTGTTCCAAGCTAACTTACACTACAGCCTCCTTCTTTGTCGGTTACAATAATATATAAAATAATAAAGATAATAAAATAATAAAATTCTGCTCATATAGATTATGAAAGTTAATGCGTATACTTAACACTAGAGGTGTGAAAACGGTGCTCTAAAAATAAACGTAACGCGCAAAAGGAGAGAGTAAAAAAATAAAGTGTTCTTCTACATTTTCAAGATCTATCTTCTTAACCGTATCACCTTCAGTAAGTTGAGCCATAAGAAGATATTATTCGCACAGAGCTGAACTTTCAGCTTTTGTTATTTGTTTGGTATTGGTTATGGTTTGGTTTTTTAACATGAATAGACTGATCAACGTTTCCAAATTATTCAAATTTATTTTAAAAATCATGGTTCTGTTGATGCCGATTCTAAGTAGCGAATTTTATTTAGCGGTGAAGCTCACTTTTGTGTGAATGGATCAGTAAATAAACAAAACTACCTTTTCATCCAGAAAAGCTGACTATTTAGAGTGCTTTATGGGCTGGTGGAATTATTGGCACGTACTTCTTTTTAAACGACGTTACAGCCTTTGTTGACCACTATAGAGCCATGATTACTGACTTTTTCGTTTAACCATGATGCGCAGAAGCTGAGGTTTAAACAAGACGGCGCTATATGTTACATATGTAGCTTTTGTCGCAATTAATTTATTGAAGGAATCGCTTGGTAACCGCATATTTTCATGTTTCAGGCCCGCGAATAGGCCTCCAAGATAGTTCAATTTATAGCAGCTGGACTATTTTCTGTGGGGACATGGAAGTTGTTAGTCTACGCCGATAAGCCCGAAAGGATTGACCACTTGGAGGACAACATTCGCTGCGTTATTGCCGATATACGGCCAAAAATATTAAAAAAAAGTCATCGAAAATTATTCCTTCACATTAGACTACGTCTGAGCCAGTCGTGGCAGTTATATGCCAGAAGTCATATTTAAATTATAATACCAGAAGATTATCGTTCGAATAAAGTAAATTTCATGTCAATATAAAACAATTCATCTTGGTTTTATTCCATTTCAAAGCTATATACCTCTATAAAAAACACTCTTTTAATAAAAAGAAAAGTCTGACCATTCAATCCTTATATGGAAATGCCATTTTTCTACACTTTGCAATAAAATTTTGGGTAGATTATATAATTTTTTTGTAGAAATAATCTACCATGAAGAATATTTTCTTAGGGGTTAATTTCTGCCACCCATTGAATATGACTCAATTCTTTAACCAATTTTGATCCTTCGATTATTCAAACTACTATTTGAACAGAAAGAGTTAATAAAATTTAAAGCAATAAGGGGCATTCAATTACTGCAGAGTTTATTTTGAAGCATGGTGGTGTAGATGGTGTAATGAATTCACCCGCCCAGTATCGCGTCCTCACGTAACTGCAATATGTATTTCCGCAATTTTTGGATGCTAAAATAGGAATGGTGCATGCTTAGAGATTTAATCTACAGTTTAACGTCTTCTATGTCTCTACGCCGATCTCTAAAAATAAAAATTATTTTCCATGGACAATTTTTCTTCGCATGGGTACTTAGAGTCCTTTTTAAACTTGCATGTGACTTGTCTTGGGACATATTTGTTTTTATCTCTGGCATTTTCTTTAACAGAAGCTTTAGCTTTAAAATATGACTCTCTTGCAGCAGATACATAAAAAATTACATTCAAATTTATTGTTAAAGTTTTGATGGCAAGATCATTAAGAGGGTTAAAGAAATTAAATAAAGCTTATTATACTTCAAATGTTAAAGGTTTTAATTACTTCCTCAAAAAATAAGCGAACATATTTTCCAAATGACCATTTAAACGACAAAATTTTAATTAAAAAAAGTTGCTATTAATTTTTAGATTTTGTATGTGATCACATCTAAAAATCGCAGCCTGTTTTTGTTAAAGCAATAAATTGGTTGTTTTGTGAAAAACCAGAAAAATTAAATTTAATCTTTTCAAATGTGAGTAGTACATACTAAAAGGCTGCATCAAATCATTCATTAGTTATATACACACTAGGAATACAATATTCATTCAAATATTAAATACTCAAAGAGATGTTAATATAGTCAAACGAGTGAAAACTCAAAACAGATCATTTATGCTGGGAACACAATTGGAACGAACGACGAATTTTTCGTTGCGAATATTCGTCGTCAAAAATAGAACACATATATGCATATGAAAGTGAACACAACACCGACGTCGACGAAATTCGTCGTGCGTGACGAATTCTCTGATAGATTTATTTCTATTTCATACGCCGACGAACAAATCAGTACAGAGTTACCTTGTTTTTTTATGTTTTCAAATATATTAGTAAATAATGTTAATTTTTACTTTATTAAGTGTTTCTTTTTATGATATAGAGCTTTTAAGTTAAAAATACATAATTATTAATGATTAAATTTGTTTTTAATGTTTTTTAATGTTTAATTTTATAAAAGAATTATTTTCTTTATGCGGTAACACTATCGCTGTTATGTTTGTATGCATACATATAAAAACAAATTTGTAATAAGAAACACACACAATTTATTTGATTATTATGACAGCAGTTATTTGTTCGTCCCAATTGTGCGCCACACTACGAATTTACGCAACGAACTTTTATTAACGAATTCGTCGTTCGTCCCAATTGTGTTCCCTGCATTACTTGTTTACTTTGAATATTTATTTGCTCAATTTGCAAATGCAAAAACACACAAATGTATGGTATGAAATATTTAATGAGTAAATGAATGTTATATGAGTAAAATAATATATTTATGAGTAAATGAATATATTTACAAAGTAGATCATTGTGTGGAAGCAAGTGTTTTTTTTTTCAATCTGTGCGAGCAGTGCTGCTTCTGAACAGGTATTCTCCGCAGCGCGGAATTTAATTTCCGAAAAAAGGTTTTGCATTGCGTTTAATGATTATTCCATTAATTCAATAATGTTTTTACACTCAAACATAAAAAAAAACGAATTATTAGCATTATTGTAATGGAACATTACTTTTTATTTATTTATACATGTGTATGTATTAGTGATGTTACGAATTCTCGTATTCGTATTCGATTATTCGACTATTCGCCTATTTTAAGATATTCGTATTCGCCAAATTCAAGCGAATATTTCTCGAATAATTTGCACATACACTTTCCCAAAAAAAAGTCATACAAAAAGCTTAAAAAAGTACAAAGATATATTAATTTATAATAATTTTTATTTAAGGAAAGAAAGCCCTTTATTATTAACAGTAAATGTGAAACATAGCGTATTCACATCTTATGCAGACCATTAGTACAAACAAACAAATGGTATCTCATATATTATGACATGCCTGTGGGGAGAAATGTTGTATTACGAAATTACCTATTTTTTTCAAGCAAAATCCTCGAGGAAATAATTTGAAGATTTAAGTTTTTAAACTTCAATCTTGCTCGTTATTTGTAACAGCCTCTTGTAAAGCTTTGTAAATATATATCAAACATAATATATATATATATATATATATATATATATATATATATATATATATATATATATGCAGTGAAACTTCGATATAACGAACTTTGTTATAACGAAAAACTCAATATAACGTATGTTTTATTGAGTTCCTTGAGAAAACCTCTTTATTGCAAAGTTTTTCATACAAAATTGCACTATAGCTATAACGAATAAATTCTGAGCCAAAAAGCATCTAAATAGCGAAATATTATTCAAATGCCTCAATATAACGAAATCAGAATAAATCCTAAATGGTAAAGTCCCGTTATAAAAACAGCGAAGTCTAAATGTATTTATTAGCGTATTTGTAAGGCCTCTATACAACGAAGTACTCGTACAAAAGCCTCTATGCAACGAAGTAAGAATAAAATTTAAAGTAAAATGGTAAAGTGCCGTTATCAAAAGAACGTATTCTTAATGTGTGTGCAAATGTAATGCATTAGAAACGTATGTAATCAGTATTGACTTAGTTTTTGTCAAAATGAGTAAAGTAAAGCGTAAATCAATATCTATTCGAGAAAAAAATTTTATAATTGAAACCGTAGATCGTTCGATTGCTTAGCTTTTGTCGAAAAAAGTATTGATAACTGTATTTGGAACTTGCGAAAACAAACAAAATTAACACAGTATTTTATTAAAACCTAATTAAATTACCTGAATAACAAAAATGTGTTTTATTTCTTATTTACCTCATGAAATATAAGCTTTTATTAGCAATCTCATGTTAAATAGATATGAATAAAGAAAACTATAGTTATAACGAATTTTTTTCGTATATCTTCAAATTTCGTTATATCAAGGCATTGCTGATTATATTTATAGCGAAGCAATAGCTATAACGAAGTATTTTCGGATCCTCTTGGAATTCGTTATATCCAAGTTTAACTGTATATATATATATATACCTATATTCTTTTTATACGTACGTACTTATGCTAATTTGTATGCGCAAGTATTTGTATAAATAAAAAACTAATTTGCATATTCGAAATATTTTCAACTGTAACATATTCCAAATTGTTGTAGAATAAGAAAAAGGCTTATTATATTATTCTCTATAGAAAGAAAAAGCAAAAGAAAATTTTATAAAATATATAAAAAACCTGAAAGCCAGCAATCAAAAACAGTTATGCTTAACAACAATAGTAAAATCATATACAATTCATAAATATTTGCTAACTCTGAAATAAGAGTTTGTTCATTAGGGTAGAACCTATTTAAATGGAAAAAATAAAAATTTATAAAAAAAAGAAAACAAAGTGTTTATAATTAAAATTTATGTAAAATGCATCAAAAATAATAGAAATAAATGATCCATCAAAAGAACTTATTGGCGTAATTGATGGTGATTTTGTGTTTGTCTTACCTTAATGCCGATAATTCTTTTGAATGCTTAAAACCACTTTAGCGAAATATTAGCTTTGCTGTTAAGAGCTGTTTCATATGTAAACGAGTATAAACCAATTGGGAAAATCTTGAGGCTGCAGGGAAATTTAACCAAAGATAAGGAGGGAAGCAAAACATACATGAACGCAAACCAATCTTATATAAAATATTCGTTAACATATTTACATACATATAAAACATGTGTGCGCGTGTGTGTGTAATATCATACACTTAAAATCTTTAGATATAAAATGTTAGATAGAAATTGTAGAAAAATAGCTTAGACCAACAAAACGTTTGTTAGATTTTTGCGCTCGTTTTTTCTTTTTTTTATTTATAGCAAACTTTTCCTTTAAAAACAACACAGACTTCTGATGTTCGTTGCTTTGTGGTTGTTTGTAGAAAAAATTTATTTCAGTACAAAATTATGTTAAACGTGAGTAAATTAGAAAGTAAGTATGCGAATTTTTTCTTTTTGCATATTAATAGGAAAATAATTATATTTATGACAAGTGTACTTAGCGTTCTATGTCATATTGTGGCCTACAAAAACCTGGTAATAGAAAATATTTTAATAACAGTTATCCAAAGAAAAAACAGTGTTCTTTTGATTTATCACATGCGTTTAGTTTAGTTATTTAAATTGCTGAGAAAATATTTTTCAATATGCGCTGAAGGAATTTTATTAGTACCTGGTATTTAGTTCGCGACTTTGCATAATTATAAGACATCGTTAAGAATATTACAAATGCAATATAATTAGAAAGGACTAAAATATAAGGAAAGTATACATAATCTTCTAGTTTAAACCAATCGCTTCGTTCACACTAAATGAATGTGTAGGCAATAATTTTTTTTTTTTTACCAATAATAAATAATGAAAAAGCAACACTACACAGTGAAAACAGATTAGTTGTGTTGGCAATCGAATTTGTTGCCAATAGAATTGTGGCGATTACACCAACTATCATATAATTCGGTTGCTACAACTGTAATTTTCTTGTAGTAATACTGAATTTTCAGTTGCGACAACCGATAAAATTGGTTCTCACAATGAAATTTTATTTGGAAGCTAATCGGGATTATTTACACGCCCATTTTTATCCAGTATTACAATTGAATCAGTAATTTTAATACTTAAGTATATTAAAATATTTTAGTTACTCATTTGAATTTAAAATTTTATTTTAGTCTATTATTGGTATTGAGCATAGAACTCACATGTTTGAAACACATCGCCCTAGGCAACTCAGCCACAGCCAGTATTTTAAAATGGAAAAATATTGAGTAAAAGCTTATTTCACTACAATTGGTTAGGAGTATCAACCAAACCATATTCTTTGCCAATTATTCAGTTGTGCTCGTCAGTTTGGCATTTAGTAGCAGCAAAAGAATGCATTCGGTTGACCCAACCAATTTAACAATTGTCACAACCGTATGTTAGTTTTAATTGTGGTATTATGGTTATGATCATGGAATGTTGGTTGGATCCATAGAATATTGGTAGCGGTTACCTATATATAGTCTATGCAACTGATATTCTCTTGGCACAACCGATTTCCAACTAATATATTTTTTGCATGTAGATTTTGAATATGTCAAAAGAAACACAAAACAGTACCAAGAGTTAAAAATTTGTCCCGTTTTTAGCCAGTGTTTTTTTTTTTCTGGATCAAATGCTATCCGCCTATTAAATGTCATCCAAATTAATTAAATGGTTTTTGCGTTATAGTGGAAGAAACTTTCATACTCATACACATACGAATCTTCTTATTTATATGCGTCGGATTTCAGCTTAAGTTGTTTTTTTTTTTGTAAAAAATTATATATATCATTAACTCTTAATATACACTATAAATCACCTAAATAAGGAATTTAATTTTTGCAAAATTTATACATCATAAAATAACGAAATCAATGCAGTTTGCAGAAGTGGGAGTTTTAATTCAGGCGCTATTTACCTTTTCAAATACCAAAGGCGTTAGTGTCAACAATGAAAACTGTTGTGTCTTGGTTTAATAAATACATACATAGTTTTTCCTCTCTTAAGTGATGAGAATCTAAATTTTTATCCTTCAGAAACTACAACTTTTAACTAATTATCGTACCAAACTGCTGTATATCTTGCAAACTGAAAGCACTGATCTTTACGATTGATATTAAGAGGTCATTTCATTTAAAGTAGTCTACAAACTATGAACGATCCCGACTCTTAGATACAAAGAACATACATATTTATTACAGATTAACGTCAATATCTGTCTTGTGGTCTTAGATGACGATACTCATAATACCTGGTGAATTGATGTGTTCACCACCCCCGCCGAGTCAACCCGAAGGGATCATATCAGCTATTCTATTGATTTTGGTCTTGATCAGCGACCTTATGTGCGTTTTCATCTTCCACCAGACTATCATAGATTATCCTTCATTATTTTATGTTTTATATGTTCGCTCTCTAACCCTGTAAGAACATCATCAAGGTGTGGAAAGTCAGCAAAATTTACAATCGTGCCCAACGGGTGATGCAGAGAACAGTACAAAGAATGGCAATAACTACGCTTTCTTTGCAAATTACCACTTTTGAATTGTACGAATTTAAAGATCTTTGTTTTGTTTTTTCTTTATTATTATTAGGAAGCACTCAGGGGATAACCCCTACTTATGGAATGCATTGAGACAGAATTTGAGAGAAAGAGATAGAGTAAAGACGATAGATGTTGAAAATGTAGAACGCCTAATTCTTTTACAACTCTGCTATTTAATGTTTTTTGTTAATTTTTTTGGGTTGACTGTTGCAGCAACTCTAGTGTGAAGAAGTCGCTTCAAATTTCTTAAAATGTATGAGCAGGCATTTTATTTATTATTCTACTTCGCCGACGTTTCTGCTAACCGAGGAAGAAGAGCGGTGTTGTGTACATTACCTTGTAGGAGTATCAATCGCTACCGGCACAGTTTTAACTGACCAGTTCTGTGCTTTCATCACTTTAATGCACATCGGAGAAATTTATGATGTTGATTTACTTACTATGACCAGCTTTTTAACCCAGGATCTAAGTCATTGTTTGGTCAGCAGTCAACGTGCTAACAACAATATTTCAGCCAACACCACCCTAAAATGATCAAATATCCGTTCAGAATTTGACTTAAATTCCATAATTAAGTTTTTTGTAGTGTATACGGAGCGTATGTTTTTTTATTGAATAACAATATAATAATATATTACGTATACGTTTTACTGAAATACATAATCACTACCTTGTATCGTACCGGCGTATGATTAATATTGAACAGAAACAAATTGCAACATAAAGTAACTTTTGGTTTTCTTTGTATATAAATCATTTACAATTTAGCATAATTTAATATAATTAAATTAGCTCCAGTTACAAAAAGCCCTTTCTTCGACAAAACTTAATTTTATATAATAAGTATGTTTATATCTAAGCAAACTATGCAAAAGCTATTATTATTTTTTGGTTAAAATAATAAATTTCGACAATGGCAATTACTAACGTGAAGTTGAATTATTTTCTTTGCAAAAGTTTTTCGTTCATTCCCAAAATTTGCATGTCCAGGTACACTTAAATGTGAATACTACGGTCAGACTTACACTTGCTTGTTGTATTTATAGTCTTGTAATAATTTTCACTAACGCCCTGAGTAAATTTATGCAAATTAAATAAATTATTATTTTTATATGTATGTATGTACATATACTAGGTTTTTGAATTATGGTATAGAATTACATTTTAACGTTCGAGATGGCCATAGATTGTTAAAGGTGTATGTGTGATAAACGTATGTATGTAATGTTTTTATATGCAAGTTTCGTATTTTTTTTTGTTCTAAGTTTATAATTTGAAAAATCTGATTTAATAATGAAGATATTAAGATTTTTATAAATAACAAATGCAGATCAGAACACAAACAAAAATTATTTTATGGATTTCTTTTACTTATACAAAATTATATCTTCGGAATAAATATTATTTTAACAATGATATAGTCTTGGAGTAAGATTAACTCTAGTTTCGTATTAATAAAACTTTCTATGCCGTTTCCCTGGACTTTAGCTCCCCCTAATAATGACTTCCAGATTAAAATTTATTTTTAGTGTCCTCTACAAAAGCAGAAAATTTGCGTGTTGCCAGAAGAAATTCCTGTTTAAAATTAAACTTAAATTTGTTCAATGAATGCTTGTAAATGCACTTCACTACTCTTACAATTAGGTAAAGCTGGCCAGACACTATAACTGCATACAAGCAAAGTCATGTGTGTGTCAAGTATTCTTGATACACTTACTGTACAAGCGTATTGATAGAAATATTCATTCCTTTTGAAAATACCTATAAGTCATTGTAACAGGTACATTAATTTTTATTAAATGTGGAAATTATTATTTTTTATGAAAATACTAGTAGAAGTGACTTGTATTATTCCACACAATATCCTGAATCAATACTAGTGTTTAGTCTTCGACAACCTTTCGTTATTGATTTAATTTTACCATACAGAACACAACTCACCGATGCAGTTAGAAAAACGTAAAACTTTGTCTGATCTTGTGCGCACAGCCACACAATTTTCCCATACACAAATGAAGTACTGGTACAAACAATTAATTGCCTCTCTCTCTATATTATTTATTTATTTAAACTTTTGTATTTGCCTATAGATGAATTATGTATGATAGTAGATGACGATAAAACATGATTTTAGCGCTCCAAAGTGGGACATCTCGAACAAAAATCATGCATGTACGAAGCGCTTTTCGCAGCAGTAAGCACAACAACAACAAGCATCTCTCCCTTACAATTTTGTTTCGGCCGAAGCAGTAGTTTTTGCTGGGCAGTTCATCCTAAGAAGAATCAATAAATTTGGCTCTTACATATACATTTTTTTATATGCGAAAAGCTTTAATTTAACTTTAACAATTGCTAATGCAAAGAGCTTTGATTCTGTGGCAAAAGGTGCTTAAGTCACGACCAAATCGTTTATTTGTGGGTGGTGTTGGCTGAAGTGGCTAGCGCGTTGACTACTAAGCAAACAATGACTTGGGGCCTGGGTTCAAACCCTGGTCAGAGCAAGTCAATCAACATCATTAATTTATCTAATGTACATTAGTGAGACATTGTATTAATTATTGTTGGACTATTTAAGTGTTGAAGGCATAGCAATGGTCACTAAAAAACTGTTCCGACAGCGATTGCTGCTGTTCCAAGCTAATGTACACAACATCGTCCTCCTTCGTCGGTTAGCAGAAATATCGACGAAGTAAAACAATTAAAAAAATGCCTTCTAATACAGCTTAACAAAGTTAATGCGTCTACTTAACACCGGAGACGCCTAAACGCTGCTATAAAAATTAACATAACGCGCAAAGCAGAGTTGTAAAATAGTTAAGCCTTCTAAATTTTCCACATCTATCTTCTCTACCCTATCCCTCTCTCTGAGTTCTGGCACAATGCACTGCATACGTAGGCGTTATCCCCTGATTGCTGGTCCAAATTAAAAAAAAATCGTCTTTTAGGAGAGGATATTTAAACTTTCAACTGGATTTTTAGAAATTTATTCTACTACACTTAAAGACCTTTTCTATTTCCAATTGTTTTTATTTATGAAAAAATACTTATACCTACAAAACGAGTGATCTTTTCTTTTAAATTTAATATGTATTCCATATGAAATAATTGCACTTCGGTTCAATATAAATTAAAGGGCTGCAACGTGTAACTCGCTGTCGAATGCAGTAGATATTTGCTCTGTCGATCACACAGCACAAGGAGTGAAGAGAAGAGATTGTTTGTGTGACAAATACTAACCAGTAGCAACAACAGATTAAATATGAACATACAAAACCGTAGGCAAGAAAAAAGAAGTACCTTAAAAACTATGTTCACTTCATGTGGTACTTCAAGTGTTTTTCGTGCAATGCCGAAAATTAAAAATTTAAAATTTTAGCCTTTATATCCACATTAGCTATTACGCCGGCATTTGACGTGTTCAAAATAAATAATGAAAAAAATATTCATACATACATATGTATGTCTTTTTCATAAATTCAATTAACATTTTTTGAAAAGGAAAAGATGCCCTATTAAAAATGTAACCTTTAAGCATAAGTATGTATTTAAAGGGTCCGCCGGGAAGGTATACTACATTGTTTTGTCGCCAATTTGTTAAACATTAGTCCTGCAGTTCATATTTGGCAGTCGTGAAGTAGACTCGTGGCAAATTTATTATGGAAAAATATTCGATAAACCAACGTGTTTTAATCATTAAATCATTTTATCAAAATCAATCATCGATTACTGTGACGATGAGAAAGATGTTGATTGGCCTCCACGGTCACCTGATTTGACTGCTCCGGACTTCTTTTTGAGGGGATATCTGAAAGGCAAGGTTTATGCAAACAAACCAGAAACGCTTGACCAACTCAAACAAAATATTCGTGATGAAGTTAATGACATACCGCGTGAAATATGTGAGAATGTAATGAAAAATGTGCTTAAAAGGGTTCGTATTTGTGAGGCGAGGCGGACATTTATCTGATATTGTATTCCATACATAATTGCCGACATTAAATAAAACATATATTAATATAACATCCATTCTCTATCATTTAATAAAAAATTAAAGAAAGTGGTATACATTCCTGGCGGACATCCTGTACATACATACTCGTACATACATATATATATGCTATGAAGATTAATCATAAATGTTACTTCAAAGTTTACTCTAATATTTATCAATGCAAATAATATTTTAGTTGTAACAATTTTAATAAGTAATTATTAACTAAGTAACAAAAACCTTAATAAATAATATTATGTATAAACTTGCCTCACTTAATTCCATTTTTTTTACTACACTCAACAGAAAGAATTTTTTTTATTTGCCAAACTGCACGTAGTTCTGCAAGCAGTGTAGACAGGTGTAGGGATTTCTCCCCAATTTGGGGATTTAGCTGTTTTTTTTGGACAGATTATCGTGGGGAAGGATTTGGGGATTTTTCATTTTCAGTATACCTATTAATAATTTTGTTTTATTTTACCATTATCTTTCATACATATATTTACATACATATATGTTTATGTATCTTGGCGTTTTTCTTCTCCATATTTCGATTATTTCAAGGCGATGGTGTTAAAGATGTTGGTTTTTATAACAATTTGTTCAAAATTTTTAAAACCAGAATTTATTGAATTCGATATTGCCAAAATGAATGTACTTATTGACGATAAGGAAAGTAATTTGGTTGTAGCTGAAATTGATGTTGGCATAAAATGTTCAAAGGAATTGGAAGCAAAAGGAGTTCAAACAAATTTTTTTAGATTATTTAACTGTACTAGCAAAATAAATGCTTAAAATATTCACTGATAGTATGGAAAATTTTGAGTTACTTATAAATTTACAACTCGAAAGCATAGAAAAAGAATAAATTTGATTCCGTGTATGGAATTATAAAATATTCTATGGATTCAAAAGTCCCATTGAGCACATACGAATGCATTAACTTAAATAAATGTATGTAATAAAATTAATAAAAAAATTGTTTTTTTATGATGCTTAATATACATATCTTTATTGAGGACAAAATTGGGGATTTCCAGTTTTAAAATGGGGATTTTTGGGGACAAGACAAGAGTGTGATAGTAAAACACACAAGCAGTGAACTTAAACATGCTAAGTCGACTAACAACAAGAAGTGACAACAAGTTTTTGATGTTCTCAAAAATATAAACATTCCCAGCAGGAAAAATGGTCATGTATTACATATGTAATGGAAGGCAAAACAATGCAATCCTTTGGAAACGAGAAGGTAATTTGAACAGACACAAACATTACCACGTATATTACTACTTCTTACGATGAAGGAATGTATTGTTTTTGCTTGTGCACAACTGTTCGCATTTTCCTTTTATTTTGTTAAAAAAAATGAATTATAGGATTTATTCGCCGTACACATTAAACGAATTCACTACTTTCTTAGGACATGTTCTGTGTTAACAATAATGAATTCTGGAATGAAAAATTATACATGCTGTACATTACTCTCTCGTTTACTATTCATTACCTTTTCCCACCGGGGTTGTGGCAACAGCATTTTTTGACGAATTTGTTATGGGAGAATATGATTAAATTCACAATACTGGATTGTTCATTATATGTGCCCTTAAATAATTTTTAATTAAACACCACGTAGACATCACCTCTGTAAGTTTCGGGATTTTTCTTAGTAGTTGAAATGAAAGAAGAAATAAGTTTCGAAATGATATTTTTCTTTCAAAATAAAATTACCAGCTTTGATTCTTTCATCTGTGCTGCGTCTTTCCATAATTTTCTAAGTTATGTCGAAAAGCGTTACCCGGTATAATTCGAAAAAAATCTTCCACTCTTTGCAACATTTGGTAGATTTTCCCAAAAATTTTTTAAATTGTTATTAACTAAAGTGCAACTAAACCTCAACTGTTAAGGAAATTTTCGATTTTTGTGCAACGTTGAAATGGGGACTGGTGTAAAATCTCTGAAAATAGCATTAATTAAAACTTAGCTCTTAGCTCTTTTATTTCAGCCAAAAATTATCATGTAATTTTTGTTCAATTAATATTTCAATTATTTAATAGTTTGCATATTTGTCAACGTTATCGCAACTTGACACCAGACATTTTACACATTCCTCCACTTGTGCGTAGCAACAAAACCAATGAGTTAAAGTGTGTAAAAGATAGCTCTTAATTAAATAATTAAATAAAGTTAAATATTTGTCATAATAGTTTATAATAACAAAAGACATATTTATTATTCAGTAATTTTAAATTTTTAATATAATGTAAAAGAGAAATTTGTTTGAGTCTTCTAATTGAACACCATGAGCCGTTTAGCTTGTACTGATGATCATCATTACTATGTATCAAAGTCAATTGATGCTAAACTTGTAATGGTTTTAATAGTAAGCAATCAAATCTAATAGAATATGAGCTTACCTAACAATTATAGTAATCAGTAGAAATTCATAATTTATTATATGACGAAGATATTTTTATATCTAATAAATTTAATGTCGGCTTCTAAAATATACAACAGAAAAATAAAAAAACTTGGAAAATATAAAAAATTTTTGCATAAAAATAGAATTTTTTTCTTTTCCATTTGTTAGCTTTTGTGATTTTTTTCTTTTTTTCCGAATACTTTCAAACCATTATACGCATTGTATCGACTTTACGAAAATTGTGAAGGTGGACAATTGAACGCTGATGAGAGGTGTAGCGGCCTTGAAATCGGTACTGATACGTTCTGCTAAACTGATTGGATATAATAATATTATTTTTCAACCTAAAAAAATAACGCTTAGAAATTTGAATTTTCATTAATTCAATAAAACTTAACTTGATCCTGATAAAATTACTTTTCATATGTACATCAATATAATAATAATCACGTTTATTCGTATTAAATAAAAGAACAGTCTTAATCTAAACTTGAGAGCAAAAACAAACATCTTTACTCTGTATGCTAAACAGCTGTATATCGAACGTCATTCAATTAAGTGAAGCTATTCATTTGTAAAAAAAGATTGAAAAAAATATTACCAGCATCAACAGATTTTTGTTCAATTTTTAGTTACAAATATCGTGAAATAGATAAGATTGTAATAACACTTGTCAAAAAAAGGGAAAAATTGCTTGTTTCCTGTAATTTTTTTTTGTTTCTGTCTCAAATTGAGGCGTATTTTTTAAATACGTCAACAGTTTTTCCCTAACAGCTTTTGTTTTTTAATTATAGCTTACTACCCACTTTTACTATTTTTTCTTATATTTTCGTATTTTATATTGAACAATAAATATTTGCTAATATTTCCAACTTTTCCTGAAGTTATTTATATTTTATTAATGGTCTTGAGGTAATTTTTTTTTTTATAAAAAACGATATTAATTTTTTTTTTATCAATATTTCGCTACTCATTTGTGTAGCTTCTTCAGGATTCAATTTAAAAACAAAAAAAAAAAAACTGGATAATAACAATATTTTTAAGCAAAGTGTTGAAGCAAAAAATTATTCGTTTTAAAGAAAATTGATTTTTGCTTTTCCAGTTTTTGAAATAAATTAAAATATTATTGTGAAAGCTGTTATTTTTGGTGGGCCACAGATTAGGCATCTCGTAAAAGATCAATAAATGAAGTCGGATATAAAGCTTGGAATTTTTTTTTTTTTTTTTTTTTGTTATGAGTATGTAAAAGAAAATCTGACGACCATGTCGACCTTGTTAAGTGCATCATATCGAACTTGCAAGAGCCAGGGCGCAATATGAGTGTAAGAATTCACTACCTGCACTCACATTTACACCGATTTCCATAAAATCTGGGTGAGGAGCATGGTGAACTATTTCATCAGGTTCTTCGGACTATGGAGGAGTGTCATAAGGGAGATGGGAATGCATATATGATAGCGGACTACTGCTGGTGTTTGCAATGAGATCTACCTTAAGACGTTATTCAAGGATATCTTATAAAAGATCATTTGATAGTGTTCGATAGAAATTTTTTTGTTTTGTTTTTTGCATTTTTTTTTTTTCAAAATAATAAAATTGCATATTTTAAAAAGTAAAGCTGTTAGCAATCTCTCAGCATTTTTTTCATAGTCTGGCCCATATAAATACCCAATAACAGAAAAGTAAAGGAAACAAATGATGTGTTGACCAGTGTAATTGTAAGCCGAATACGTGTTAATCAGACTACCGAATTTAATTTAAATCACTTGAGACGTTTAGACGTTGTGCCGTAACATAAAACACTTGAAACACACAAATAAACTTACCACTTATTTTATATACTGATCGATTTAATTTTAGCAAATAAGTTAAATATCATTTTCTAATATTCTATAAATATTGCTTAAAAGGCCGTTTCGCAATTCCAATATAAATTCTAAATATTTGGAGGAAAATTATTTTTTTTTAAATTTTCAAACAGGCCAATTAAGCAGTTTCGTCAAAATGCAACGGCTTTAAGTCTGTAGCCGAAATAAAATTCGAAACCGCGATCTTAAAAAAATATAACGACAACTATTAAAGCTTTAATTTTATCAAAATAGAAATAAAAACCATTTATAGTTTAGCCTCGTATGAAGCAAAGTATAGCCTTTTTTTTATATTTTGTATAGATGTCATGTTACGGGACGTATAAGTGTTTCAAACAACTGCAACATTGAAACTGACAAACAAAATTATGTATGTACAAAAACAAAAAAGATTAATATAAGTGAATATGAGTACTTGTTAATGGCATGCCTGAGAGTTCAAAAGCACACAGAGATACATTTACACGTATTAAATAACATGTATGCACACTTTTTTTTTTATTTTAAACTCACACATTAAATACGAGTAAGCATGTTAGTAAAAAAATGAAAGCAAAACAAAAAAAAAAAACCAACAACATGTATATGCAAGTTTAAATGAAGCTCACATGAATATGTGTATAAAACAGAAGATACAAAGTTTTACGAAAACAGTAATGCTGGTATTAAAATCAGAGAGCAAAAACATTCTTACGAACAAAAAGGATATGCGGATTTGTATTATTATAATACATATAAACAAATTTACATCCATACAATCATAAATACTTGTTTGTGTTGTTTTTTTTTTTGCAAATATGTATAAACAAACACATTTAAGGATAACAAACCTTGATATGAAATGTTACCAGACACTTGCAATTTAAAAAAATGTCTATTACTTTTCAAACAGAACTGTTATCGTTATTTAATTTATTAAAATGGATGTTTATATACAAAATTTCTATTCTACTAATATAATATACTAGCTTATCCTGGTGTGCTTCGCTACCCCCTACCCCCTTGACCTAGATAAAGTAAAGACGGGACGGGACAAGTACTTTTGGTATTCCTTATTTATGTTTCTTAATTTTTCATACAAAATGCAAGTTCACTGCAAGTTGATACTTTTGGTAATTCTAGTTTTTTCGATTAATTTGAGATACACTAGAAAAAAAAATTAACTGAAATTTAGGAAATTTTACTTAATTTGAGTTCAAATGGGCTGTCGTATGGCACCAATGCCGTGTTTTACAGAAACTCAGTTAAAATTTTCTGGATATTAGGAAATACAAATTTCGCCTTTAACAGGAAATTTTTACTTAAAACTAGAAACATATTTATTATAAACTAGTTCACTGTTTATCCCAAAACTAGTAAAAATTTTGCCACTTCGGCCATCATGCTGCACATTTTTCATTTCCTTGTTTTCACTATTTCTAAACTAACCATCTGCTACAACGAAACTTTTGATGTCATCAGAGCACTGGAACGTCCGAAATTCTCATTTACAACGAGTAGTTGTATCATCTGATATGAGGGGTGATAAAATTTTTTACAAAACTAACGTATTTTAAGAGTCGAACCAAGGAACTTCGATTCAGTAGATTGGCACTCCATCCACCTCACTAACAAACCTTGTTACCTGTTTCCAGCCAGTACACATAAGTACTAAATTCGTAATTCCTTACATTAACAAAAATGATTTTTTTGTAACACTAGTAGCATGAACTAAAAATAATTTAAAAAATTATTTTCTTTAACTTTTGAATGATTTCTAATATGAGAAAAAATCATGAACTGAAATTGCGGATAACCGGTTTCCGTAATTAATTATTCAAAATATTATGAAAATGAATGAAAATAATATTTTTTACAAATAATTTACTTTGTATGATAAAATTTACTTAAATTTAGCAAAAAAAATCATCTTACTTTTATAAAAAAAGCACTCAAATTAAATAAAAATTTTCTTGAAGAAGATTTTTTAAAGTGACATTATGAAAATATATTTTTTTTTATTAGAAGAAAATTTTATTTGGATTTAAAAAATATTTCTATATTTTAAACTGTCTTTTTTTTTTTTTGAGCGTAGAATAATATATGTATATAATCAAAAGTGTATTCATCAGTGAAAAAACCAACAAATGAGCGCTGATGAGAGGTGTACCGGCTTAGTATTGAACTTAAGCCGAAATAATATGAACAAACACAACTTTTTTACTTATTTTCAATTAAAGAAGTAGTAGTTCATATTCGTTTTGATAGTTTAGAAAACACAAGCGAATAATTAATTAATTAATTATTTTATAATAAGACTTTGCAAAAACTTTTAATATTTATAGTTTCTATTTTTAAAATTTTTTTCTTTAAATATTAGCCTTCATTTACCATTCTAAAATTTACAGTATTCCATTAAATGTTGATTTATAGATTAATAATACACAGTAGCCTTAATAACACTTCGTTGTTTACCAATCTAGTATCATCTCTTGTTCTTTGGAGTTAAATGATACTCTTCTCTATAAATGTATGTGTTGTTGGGCTGCTTTATAAAACAAAATAATAATAAAAATTATGTATAAAGTATATATATATTTTTGGCTCTCTGATTGTAGTACAGTCACGAACCCATTGAAGTCCTTACGCTTCGCTGAATTCTCATAAATATTATCTAAAATTAAATCTTAAACTCATTTTATGTCTACAGAATTTTAAATAAAAATAAATGTCAAAAGATAGAAAAGCAATTGACCAGGTTTTTGCCACAAGTCAGAGATAGAAATAAAAAGAAAGGTTAAATGAAATGTGTAAAAAAATAAATGTTTACAATTCAAGAGCAAATTGTTTGGGTTGTTAACCTCAAACATAAATATTTTAAGTATATCTATAAGTAAATATTTTGAATTTTTTCTATAATTTTACTAAATTATCCTTAATATCTATCATTAATGTGATAGTTTATATGTTTGGATGTTTGTTCCACTATAATGCGAAAACTAAAGGAATTAAATAAAATGTGATATCTTGTGACCTAGATTAAAATATAAGGTACTTTTTAAGGGGTAAAAAAATTACTTATATGTAGTTGTGTTACTTTTTTTTATTTTTGTTCTAATATTTTAAAAAATAAAGTACATTCCGGGCCTTAAATTAAAAAAAAATGTCCTTATTTTCTTATGGTACATTTTTATATATATTGCTTTTTTACTTTTGGTACTTTTTCTCTTTAGAAATTCTCCTAATGTATTTTAGTAAATTAACAAATATGGTATTTTTTTAAGAACGAAAAACGGGGCAAATTGGTACATTTTGTTTTATCTTTACTAATTTTTTACATTAGTGTGCAGTGTATTGGGGTAAAAGGGGAACAAAAAGTTTGTTGTTTTATTTTTTATGTTTGTAATAATATATTAAAAAAATAACAAACTGGTTCTGATAATACAATTAAAAAAAATTGTACTTTTGGTACTTATTTTTTTATTATGGTATTTTTTTTTTAATATGATGCTTTTGTATATTTGGTGCTTTTTTGCTTAATGTATTTTTTTTTTCTTAAGATTTTCTCTAAATGTATTTGAATTTGAGTAGAGCGATTTGGAATTAAGTAGACGTAGACGATATGACCTTGATTAAAATATAAGGTACTTTTTAAGGTCGGAAATGGGAATAATTATTACTTTTTGTTTTTTTTTAATAATTTTAATTAATGCAGCATGAGGGGACAAAATAACAAAAAGCTGGTAATTTTGGTTGTTTTTACAATTTATTTTTTACATTAACTTGCCCCCCATCAAAATGGGTTAAAGTTTGTACGTTTGATACTACTGTTTTCTTTGATAAATTTGGTTTACAGACAGTTTATGACCAGAAGTAAAAAACCGATATTCCGACATTCTCAGCACCTTTTGTAATAGTAATTCGACGATTGTCCCTATCAATTTTCTACACTTTCTCACCATTTTGTTGATGTGCTGCGGCATTCAGGGCGAGAGTCGTCTCATTCACATCTGCTCGAGCTTCTGTAAAAACCTTGTACTACTTGTAAATATTTTTCTGACGCACAATCACAATCACTGCATGTCACTGTCAAAATTTCAAATATTTTTGAAAATTTTTTTACACAAAATATTATGCGAATTCCTTGATCAATATTTTTTTGATATTGTCATAATTTTATGACTCTTACCGACGAACTAAACATGCTTAACTGCTGGAACTGTGAACATATCGAGTCATAACCGCAAAAATAGCTTAAACGACAAAAACAGTTTTAGCTTAAGTGACAAGCCTCTGTCACGAAAAATACAAAGAATCATTCAATGCACTCTTAAAAAAAATTGTTTTTGCTATAAATTCGTAGGGGTTCCGTGTGTGGCCATGAAATTGTAAGATATTATGCAAATGTTGCGATTTATTTATTTTCTTAAATAAAAAATTAAAATTGAAAACCACGTCTCTTAAGCTATTTTTTTTTTTTGTTATGACTCGATATGTTTGAGACGAAAATACTTACATAACAAAATTAAAAAATCACCGCTTTTTTGACGATACGTCATTTAAATATTTAAAGTAGATATTGATATTTTGTGCTTTTAAAGTCCATAATTTTTTGCATTGTTCCTGTTTATAACTATATAATGCAGTAAACAAATTGGTGTCTGTATTTTTTTTAATTTTGTAGCAGTCATTTATATCTTTCTTAAAAAATATTTATTATTCATTAATACAATTTTATTTACTTAATTGCTGTTACTATTTGTTGCTCTTATCACATTAAATAAAATAGTTTCATAGAAAACAATGGCCAATTAGAATCATTAGAAAATTTTTATTACATAAACCACTACAAACTAATGAACGTGCAACATAAGAAGACTATCCTGCTACTCTGTAGAAGATCGAAATATGTTTGAATTACAGATTGTTATCCGAAACTTAAAAAAAAAAACGCAAACATGGGGGTTTCGTTGATATTAGTGATGTTACTAATACTCGTATTCGTATTCGACTATTCGCCTATTTTAAGATATTCGTATTCGCCATATTCAAGTGAATATTTTTCAAATAATTTGCACATACATTTTTCAAAAAAAAAAAAAAAAAAAAAAAAAAAAAAACATATCATACAAAAAGTTTAAAAAAGTACATAAAACGTACAAAAAAAATATTTGTTTATAATAATTTTTATTTACAGAAAGAAAACCCTTTATCGTTCACGCATGATATTATTTCTCTTAAAAAAATTATATTTCGTAACTATAATTTAAAAGTTAAAGTCTTATATGTAAATTCATATCAAGTTAAGTTAGTAATCAAATCTTAGTAGAGGAATGTAGGACTTAAAAAATGGAAGAACTTAATTAAAGTTAATACGTGAAAGTCCACAAACACAGGTGGCTGCGCCATATGCCCAAACAGCACTGAATTGCTAATTAAAAGCGCAAAAAGAATAAGAAAAACGAAATCTGAAAGTATGTAAGTAAAATAATTTAAAAATGCTCATTAGTGGTCTTCAATTTCGGTATCTCAATGTCATAATAATGATAAATATCTAAAGTAGTGTGAGAGTTTTTTTAAATTTATTGTTACTGACGGAAAGGAAGGGTGTTTTTCCAATTAAATTTCAAATATTACGTGGCTCTAAACCTTTAAAATAATATTCGCATTCGCAAACACTAAAAATTGATATTCGTAACATCACTATTTGATATGGTACCTAATAAAAAAAGTTTACCTAATAAAATCCAGAATTTTAGCGAATAATTACAAAGTTAAAATATAATTTATTTCTATCGTTTATAAAGAATTTTAAATATTTAATGTCTTTGAAATCATGTTGTAGAATATTATCGTAAATATTTTCATAAAACTGGTCAGGTATATCGCTGCTGAAGTGGAATTTCTCCATTACTTTTTCAAAAAAACGCACAAATAGTTGCATAAAAATTAACAAAAAGCAAGAGTTGTAAAGTTATTAGTACTTTTACATTATTTAAAATTTCTTAATAGCAAAAGGATAACATGATTTCTTTTACTGATTCACAATAATAGTCTATAGAACTCTATTTTTTTTGTATTTTTAAACTATGTACTTAAAAGAAATATGGTTGCTAGTTTCGCATATTTTTAGCATATTTTCCTAAAGTGGTTGTTTGCAGAATTCTTCTACGATTTGCCGCGTGCTATGTTCTTCCAGCTTTATCATCTTAAAGAATAATAGAAAAAAAGTGGCGCATTATAGTTTAACGTTAACGTTACCGACACTTCGGTCCCAAAGAGGATCACTTAAGAAAAAGAAGTACTCGGTGAAAGAATAACGATAACATTACTTTGTGGTGCAACTAAAATAATGAACGCTGGGTTATCTTGATTCAAGACTGCGCCCGACGGCGACCATTCAAATCGTAAATCCATCGAGAATGTGTTAAATTTCTTAGTACCCGAAAAGGATCGAACAATTTTATAGAGCATTGTTGTTGTTATTCGGCCTTTGCATTCATAAATAAATTGTGCTCGTGGTAAATTTTCAAACAAGTAATACAAATTTGTAGTAAAATTCGTGCCATAAGATACTTGGGCTATTAAAAAAAAACTCTTTCTTGTGCGTTAAAGCGAAAAATTATCTTAAGAAATATTTTACGAATCGAAATATGTTCATTGTGTAACCCTTGAATATACAAAATCTTTTCTCTGATAAAAATTCGATGCTGCAAAATCAATTAAAAATAATCAAAGAAATTTTTAATTTTTCAGGCTTAAGTTCGTTTTCTCTAAATTTAATTATAATTATAAATTAAATTATTATTTAAATTAGAAAGAAAGACAAATCTAGTGGCTCTTAATACTTGAAACAGACAAAGAAAAGGTTTTTTGACTGCGCGGAGGGTTGAACTGACATCGATGTTTCGAGACTAACCACAGTCTCATCATCAGAGTTGTCTACCGCTTAGACCTCACTGCCACCACGGCAGCTGCAATCAGACCAGTTAAAAATCCTCTACATTAATTAAATCTGCTGAATTACATGTAAGTTTTACACTACAGCTTTTTTTATAATTTTTAATGGGTTGGTTCGAATAAAAACTTCACAAATCAATTAAAAATATCAATTTTTTTAAATGATTTTGAATTGCAAATACACAAAAATGTAATGCAAATAAAACATTGGAAGTTTTTTAATAAATTTTAAGCACTCAAGTTTATATTTCATGCAAATTCTGATTTTAAGTTGGATTTAAGCAAATAGATTACTGGTTATTGCGCCTCTGTAGCTTCTTAAAAATATTATTCATATTAGAATTAAATCAATTGAATAAAGCATTTACGAATAAATATAGAGTTGCATACAAGAGAGAAAGTAATTCTCTCACGATTTTTAAATATGATGAATTATTTACTGCATTTCTCTAAACGATTCTCGATTTAGAGAGTGTTTTAAAGTAAAGTCGATTAAACAGTTCATTTAATTTACTCATTAAGGACACTTGCAAAAGGAGCTTTAATGCTCTTAAAATTTAAGAGAATTTTCATACTAACAAATAAATTTTTACTGCTTGATGTTCATAAAAGTTTATTAAAATTTAAAAAAAATTTAAATCTACATAAATTGAATTTTAAAAAGTCATGAAAATATTTCCATTTTTAATAAAGTAACGCTAACAAAAAGAACATTTTTTTCAATACATCTTGATTAAATTGAGAATTAAAAATGCGGCATTAGTTTTTTTTTTTTTAAATTTAAGTATTTTATAATAAACAAAATTTTAATATATTTCGCAAGAAACTATATGAAAACGAAGAATTTGTATCCTTTTGTTTTAAAATTCTCTATACTATTTTAAAGAAAAAGGTATTAATACTATTAATCCTTAAAGACATTCTTGTTGATTTCAATGTTGGTGATGAAAACTTATAAAGATCTCTTGTAGTGATTAAAAAAAAATTCGCTCAGCTTAACACCTGTTTTGTTATTAAATTATTATATGTATATGTTGCAAAATTTATTTGTTGTAAAAGCGATTTTAAAAAAATACTTAAGGTAAGAATAAATTTATAATCGGGTCTGTTCTAGAATCCGAATTCACTTTCAAATGAATTACTTTAGCATTTTTGGTGTTCTGCAATTCACATCCACATGTTTTTATTATTAAAAATATATGTGGATTTGAATTGCAGAACACCAAAAATGCTAAAGTAATCCACTTTCGTGTGAATTCGGATTCTAGAACAGACCCGAATGTAAGAGAAAGTATAAATTCTCGCAGGTCTCTTCTATGTTTTGAGAAGTCAATAAAATATTTTATTTCTCTTATTTACAAAGAATACAAATTCAGAGAGAAATCGTTTATTTTACAGTACTCTAATAACCAAAAAAAAAAAAACAAATTTTTTAGAACTGTTAGACGGTGTTTTAAATAATCAGTAGGTTTTTAGAGTACATTCAGTTCAAAACTTAAAGTATTACGGAATGGTCGGCCAGAGTTTGAAAAAACGAAACGCACAAGGATACGTTTGGCCGACTAAGCAGAAAATGAATGATGATTCACGTCAAAAGTATTATAGGATAACAATGTCGAAAAAAAGTGTTTATGTTTACGTTTAATTATTAAACATGACTAAGAAACACAAGTTAAATTCATAATTTACATTGATTGTAGATAAACAATTTTTTTCCAACTAATTTCGTTAAATGAATTGAATAAAAATTATAATAAAAAAATTTTATAAACAAAATTTACTTCAAGCTTCAGCAACAGGCGTACAAACTTTGCAGGATTGCTTCACTACAAATTTTAAATGCGGTTTTGTTTCTGTATCTGGAAATAAATAGTTTATTTAACATTACATTACATTTACAATACATTGCTCTTTACTTAAAAAGGAATACAAACTTATTAAAAGTTTTGTAAAAAAAGTTCAGTTTTTACCCAACAAACGCGCCACGCAGAACTTTTGCACAAAAACCGTTCACACCAAAAATGTGGTGTAAAATTAAAAATAAATAAATTAATCGCAGTATTGCGTTGCGAATGAAATATTAATGTCGATTTTGCATGAAATTAAATATTTTTGATGATAATTTTGAATATTTTATTATTTTTCACGTACTTAAATAAGGAGGGAAATTTTTAGAATTTTTTAACGAATATTTCTTGTAAACTTAGTTCAATTAATTATCTAATTAATAGAGAACGTGACTCGTAGTTGGAAGTGGGTGCGAAATAAAAAACTTTGCATTCGTTGCTGTGCTTTCGCTAAAATATTTTTTTTCTTAAGTCGTAAAAAGAAATTTTCTATCTATCAGATACCTTGGAATTGTTCAGAGCATCAGAGCATGTTTTACGCATCGAAGTGATGCAGAAAAAAATCTTTATGTTTATGAGTAAATAAAAGTAAATAAAGTTACGTTAAAATATGTAAAAACATCAGAAATATCGTCAACATCATAATATATTCTAATTTGCAATAATGTGTAGATGTGTTAAATGCCATTCGATTGTTTAACTATTGACGGCTTAGCATCAGTTGCGCTAAGCGCTACCTGCACCAATTTGTACTGATATACAGTAAGTATCATCAATGCGCTATCCTTTATCTTACATAATGGATGCTTCATTTACTTAAAACCAGGGTTCCTTCAACAGAATTCTAAAATTTTAACAAAAAGCGCAGTAGCGGGGCTATAAAGGAATAAGTTAAGCTTTCCTTCCTTTATATTTTACCATCTGTATACATAATCCTTTTTTAAACGAAGACAAAACGTTATTATTTTGTAATAAGCATTTTTACTTTGAAGAATCACGTTTATTTTACTTTATTTTGAAATTGGGCTCAAAGACATACGAATATTAAATATATTAATTAGCGACCGCACAAGTTCATTGCATGTTACATGTTCACCGACAGTTGAATACTAACACTAAAATATTCAAGTGTAAAAATGGCAAAAATCATTTTAACAAGAACAATGGAACAATAGATTTGCATTATTAAAAATCGCAAAGTAAAATACTTTCGAAATAGCCAACTAAAAGATAGTATTGATAATAAGTAAGCGCAGTTAAAAAAATTCAATTAATATGCTAAAAATGTTTCCCGTGATCGTAAACTATATAATTAATAGGGTAATAAGGTTTTTTGTGATGGACTTCCATGTAAATATTATAAAACCTAATTTAACAAAACTTATGAAACTTTTGAAATAATTATTCACAGAATTTAACAAGGTATTAGGGAGTATTATGCGTTCAGTATTTTGAGAGATGGGAGCGTTTAAAATTGCTACTAATGCATTTCCACGTTTTACTTATGCATAAATAAAATAAACAAACAAAACATGAATATGTTGTTCTGCAAATGGTATTGCAAAGAAAGTAACCTACGGCGATAATTCCGATTACAGAAGCGATGATCCGATGCACACATGTATGTCAGTCATGTACACAATCACACATTCGAACTTACTATACATTTTCGAATGTATTGCCGCATTTGTGGAGTGAACGCCACCCACTTGTACACAAAATAAACGAGATGCTAAACACAATAACTCAGTATTTTCTAAAATACAAAAAAAATTGGTAGTAGTAAACTTGGTGAGCAGGTAGAAGACGCCTTGATCACGGCTTTAGACAGCATGCATTGAATATAAAGTGAGACAAAAATCATAGAAGAGATGTAATGTGGTATGCACTCTTCGCCGCTGGGTAACAACAATAAGAAATTCTTTTGTATACATATTTAGATCTGTCAAAATTGTTGGAATATTAAAGGAACAAAATCGAAAATAGTTCTGTTCATTGAAAGGTATTTTGTTTTTGAATTGGACTATTTTATTATTAATAAAGTGCGAATTTATGCAAATGTGCAATTAAAAAATTGTTGTTGTATGACTAACATAATTTTTATGATAATTTTTATATTAATATTAAAAAAATATATTTATATCTAGCATATGGTCATTTTAGTCGGCCATTAGTTTACAGACCAACCTTAGCGCTTAGCTTTTACGATGAAATGAGTAACCTAAATTAGAGCGTTAACGTTGCGCCAGAAACAGTAATATTTACTGACTTTAATTAATGAAAAACTCTAAATAAAAACAAGAAATCGAGATGAGAACGCTGAATTGAGCTGAAAGTAGCTAAAGTTACAAACAACTACAGTACTTTTGCAGCCAACTTCACTTCTTGACGCACTGTCAAAATTGGATTTGCCAATTGCAAAGCGTTGACGCTGCGTTATTTCGGTTGGTTTCATACATGTTGTATGAGCATGATAAATTTTGACAGCCAGACAACGCTTTGCGTCGTAATTTAGGTTGGTCTGTTAGTTTATTAAACTTTCCCTGTATGAATACCTCTTGCTGCTTCTTCATTTGCTTGTGAACTCATATTTATTTGAGAGGTTTTCTTAATTGAAAGTTAGATGAGTTTCAATTGATCGGGATACTATTTAAATTGAAATGGGTAAATAGTTTTAAATTAACTTGACATTTATTTCGCACAAATAAAAGCTTTTCATTAATCATATAATTAATTAAAGTACAATCAAACATGACAGATGAATTTTTACCTTAAAATGTTAGCAGAAAGTTAAAAGAATGCGCGAACCTTTGTTCAAGAGAAAAATTCTCAAAAAGAAAATTACAGATACACAGAAAAATATAAAATTTGATTTCAATAAAAAAAAATTTGTGATATCAATTAAAAATTTAATTAAATTTGCCCCAGTTAACAAATTAATAGTATCAATTAAATTTTTATACATTTATTAACTAAAATTATTTATTACAAATAAAAATTTAATTAAATAAATTAAATATTTAATCAAATTTTTTTATATTTTTAAATAAAAGGTTAATTAAATATTTTTTTCTGTGTACCTTCCTAATTTACAAATATGTACATACATTGCTTATGGTCAATTCTTTCAGTGAGCAAATCTCAAACAAACTTTCATGTCACTCAAAAATCATTTACAAGAATTCGAATACTCCTTTTTTTTGGAAAAAATATAGCCTGAAAATCATTTAAACTAAATATGTTTGTTTGCCAAAGATTAAGTGTAAAAGTTTACGTTCCTAATTATAACATTGAAATTATATCTGCATTGCCTTATTACTCAGTTAAGATACACTTTATTACTCTTGCCGTTATTACACTTGTGCATGTATTACAACATTAAAACAGTTGTAAATATCTAGAATGGTGATTAAGCTAATTATTGTATTGTGTTTTCGTTTGTAAGTATCTTTACAAGTTGGTAGGTAATTATATCAGTTGTGCGATAATTTAATGGCCATTCGTAATGGAAGTTAACATCATAAATTTGAGAAAATATTTTTATAATAAATATTTTAAAATATTTTTAAAGAAATTTGTTATTTAATTTTATTTTTGAATGCCAAAGAAAAGATAACAAAACATAAATATTGTTGATTTTTAAAGAATAGAAGGTATTATTTCTTGGAATATTGATCATGTTTAGCAACTAGTTTTTGTTAATTTAGGAGATATTTGATTCATAGGCAATGATATGACTTGGAAACAACTATGTTACTTATTATTATGTTTGCCATAAGCATATTAATTCTCAGCATATCTTAAACATTTTCTAAAGCAAAGCAGTAACACATTTCTGTTGCTGCATGCAGTGTTATTACTGTTTCCTTAAATTGCTCCAATTGAATCATACCACACAAATATACATACATAGTTTTTAAACAATTTATGTCTGTCCGATGAAGTTTATAATGTTCTATGCGTTTGTTTTTTACTTTGGTTTCGCTTTGAAAAGACCATTTTCTGTTACTGCTGAAGCACAACTAAAGTTAAGTTGTTTCTTTATATTTTGGTGTTAACCAAATAATATTGGCGACAAAAAAATTTTTTTTTTTTTGAAAGAAAACTTATTACTGCAGAATAAGAACGAAAATAAAAACATAATTGGAAAAGTTTGGAAAAGTTTTCTAGTGCATGTTAGTTGTTAGCTGGTAGATGAAAACATTTTATTTTTTATTAGCTGGTTTTGCTTTTGCAATATTAAGGATCTTAATAAATTATAATTTAAAAATGTTTTTGTATAGTTTGAATTTTGTTGACACAATTTTTAGTCAAAAATTTTGGAATATTGTCCAGAGTGCTGGTAAGAATTTAAAAACAAAAAGTAATGAAGGCATAGCACTAGTGACTAAAAACTGTTTCGACAGCGATTGATAACTCGTCAGTTAGCAGAAACAAAGTAAATAAATAATTAAGGGGCTGCTTACACATGTCAACAAATTTTATACTTCTCCTTTTCATCAGAGGCTCAGCAACACTGCTCTATAAATTAAGGTGCAATGCCATAGTTATAGAAGAATTAATCCCTTTTACATTTTCGCCATCTATCCTTTCTACTCTATTCCTTTCTCCCTAGTTATGGCAAAATGCATGTCATAAGTAGGGGTCATTCCCTGAGCGCACAAAAAAAATATATATAAAAAGAAAAACAACACAACAAATAAAAACTTTCAAGTTAAAAACAAGAAAACGGAAACAGAAAGAAAACTTGAGCAACGTATTCTGCCTTAATTTTCCGATATACTTAAGTGACGACCTAGAAACAGACGGAAATAAGACAAAAATTTAATTGATTCATAAGGACAACGTCTCTAATGGAAATTTGGAAACTTAAACGAAAACTTACAAGAATTGAACGAAATTTAAGAAACTGAAATCATCAAAGCTAATAAAGAATGACCGATGAAACAGGTTGCACCACAGAAGTAATTAAAGTAATTAATCGTGGAAGAGCACTTGATGATTTTTGAAAAAAAAAGAAACACATTTTAGGTCCCTGTTGGAATTTCCCATGTCCCAGGATTTAAAAGGAAAGGGAATTTATAAATCCTGATTTTGTTATGCATTATTATGTGTTCTAAGCTAAAATTTGCACGATACCAAGAAACGTCGGTGTAAGACCTTAATTCCTGTAATTTTAATAATTTTATCAGCTAGTTGTAGATCTGTTAGATCCGCTTTAAAACTTAAAGTTACAAATTCGAAAAAAGTACTCGTAGATACGTGTCGGTATAGGAAAAAAAAACTAAAAAAAAAAAAAAACAAATTGATTAATGATGATGGTACGTGCTTTAGAATTTGATTTGTAAATCTTTTCTTTTACATAAATTTTTGGGTTTTTGAAAATCACTTAATTTAATACATACATACATATATGCATACTAATACTTACACACATACATAAAAACAAACATATATTTAATTTTTCTTTTATTCAATGGCACTCTGATATGTATGTATGTATGTGTTTTTTTTTCTAACTTTCTTGTTTAACTTTTGCCTTGGTTTTTATGACTTGGTTATTTTTTTTTTTTTTCATGGTTTGTTTGCTTTTTTTGTGCTTTGTTTACTTTACAGGATAATAATTTAGGAATGAGTTAAATGAAAAGAAAGTAGAAGGAGTTTGTTTGGTTTTTTCTTTCAATTTTATTACTTGTTATGTTCTTTAGGTTGTGTTCCGCACGAGTTTTTCAATTTTTTTTATTACACATAAGAAATATTATTGTTTGCTGTTTGTTAGTGTCAGATACACACATAAAAGAAAAACACATAAATACTGATATGTATTTTTTTCTCCTACACAGTTAGGACTACTTACTATCCCATGTGTTTGGGAAGTAAAATTCTTTAATATTTTTTGTTAAACTTTAAATGTAAAAATGATGTAAAGTTTAGTGAAATTTTTATTTTGTTTTCTTTTCATGTGAATTAAATGTTAAGAGAAAAAGTTCATAAATTTAGTGTAAAGACAATCCTACATATTTTTACTTGAAACGTATGTGCCGAAGTAAATAGTTTATTCCAAGCAGAATTTAAAAAAGATTCTTCAGACTAAGTAATCAATTTTATTCTTAATACTAATTGCTGATTGACAGTTTAAGTGGCGAAGGCATAGCACAGACCACTGAATACCTGAGATAGTTGTTTATATTGTTCTGTGCAACTTCCGCCCGGGAGGCACGTCTATACATCTTCGTGACTAATCACATCATGTTGATTTACTTTCCATGGAAAAAGGTAATTGGCTTTCTGCAGTCATTATCTTTGGCCAATTTTCCATATAACGTATGTGTTGAAGGCCAATCTCTAAGACAGCAGACGAATAGATGTACATATGAGATATAAAAGGATGTAGGGTAATCTCTATTAGTATGGTAAAAGCTGTGAGAGCACCTAAGGTCTCTTCCCAACACCAAAGTCGACTGAAAGTTGATCGCTAGGCGTTTGTTTCTAAGGGATTGAAAATAGTGATGTTACGAATATCAATTTTTAGTATTCGCGAAAACAGTCTTTCGGAAAAAACCAACATCACAATCTCATCTCAATTATTACTTTCTTGGTTATAAAAATTCAACTTTTAAATCGTTTCACTTTAAAAAACTTGATTACTTTCCTTATTTTATTATAAAGATTATCCTAATAAATATTTCATATATTTTTAAAACACTTTTTATTTTATTTACTTTTTAAATTTTTCTTAAATTTTTATTATGTCACTTTGTGTTATTTTATAAAGTTTTCTGTACATAATATTTGACCTATATTTTTGCTATTTCCGTTGTCCTTTTTTTCCTGCTTCAGGTCATCAAAATATTTGTTCATTTTTTTTTTTGTTTGTGAGTTTGTGATACACATTTTTTTTGTTTGTGTGTCAATATGTCAAAAGTTCTTGTTGTCGCTATAAAGGATATTTACGGGAAAATATTCGCTTTTGATTAAATTAAACAGGGAAAATAAAAAAATATTCTATTAAAGGTAATTTTTGTATTAAGAAATATAAGAATTTATATTTTTGAATAGATATAATTTAAAAAATATTGTTGATAACAATATTATGAAAATGTTTAATAATCATTTTGCGATGATGTGGAAACAAATATTTCAAGTGATTAAAATTGGACAGTTTAAAAAATAGAATTTTTTTTCTTGAAGGGATTTAATTTAAAAACAGAAGAAGAAATTGAAATCTTTAAATATTTTTTTACATATTCAGTTTTTGGAAATAGCCAGGAATTGCTGTCGGAATTGATAAAAATGATATTTTCATACCTTATACAGAAAGGGAAAGAAAAACCTTCTGTAAATTATTTATAAGGCTTCAAAAAAAATTTATTCAAATCTATTTTACAATTTTACTTTTCAATGGCAATTTATACATTTATGCATGTTACAATATTAAAAAAAAAATTAAAAAAAGTACATAAATTATTCATTTGTAAAATATTCCATTTGCTAAATTTCTGTTGTTTAATCCATGTATTTAAACAAAATTTTTTCTTAATGTGAAAAGCGTTAAGCTTTTAAATAAATCAAAACAACAAGCTACAAATACTATTTAAATATGAAACAAAATGTTTAAAATAAAACCTTGAATATTTAGCAAAAGAGGGAAAAACATCGCAATAAATAAATAAATGAACAAAAAAAAAAGAAAAATAATTGGCAATTGTTGCAAACCAGAATGGAAATCAATTTTTTTTTTGTTATATGTTTTACATAAAAATTATTTTCAATAACGTAAATTTTATTGTAAAAATACTGTAAAATTATATATAATCATCATCGTGGATAATTAATGTAAAATACACTGACTCTGGTTTTCCTACACTAGTTTGAAAGGAAACATCAAATCGGATGTTGTGTTTTTATATTTTAACCAGTTTAACATCCGGAAAAATTACACAAATATGCATGTATGTATGTATATGTATGTATATGTATGAGCTCAATAAAAAATTGTGTGTAAATTCAACAGTTGTTGAATTTTATTTATTAAAAAATATATGTATATGGAAATATAATACGGTAAATGGTTTAATCATGGCTTAGCAGCCAATGAAATGCAGCATATAGATTAACTAATCCATGACAAAGAAATTAATTTGTGATTTATATGTTTAACAGAATAAAAATATGTCAGAATTTTTGCAACATTTTTCTGACTTTTCTATTCAATCATACGTGTTGAATAGCTCTTCCTTCAACAATAGAGGCTCATCGAGATTTTGAAAGGATTTTCTCCCTATTGACGGTTAATTTTTGAAAGCAACGAGTACTTTCAGCTATTTCCTCACAGCTTTTTAGTTTCAGCGTGCAAACGTTTGTTAAAAATGATTGTAACACAAACGTCCACAAAATGGTGGAATAACCTAATCGTAATATTCCGACTCTTAGCTCGACTATAGTATCAAATGATGAGCATTATCGGGTAATTTGGGGGAATTCGTTCAATAACGACATATTTCGATGCCAATCGGACACATTTATTATCTCTTCACAACAATGCATTCACAGCGATTCCTTGGATTGGGGTCATTTATTCGATATTGTCGAAAAGTTGATTTTGGTATCAGCAATATTGTCATCGTTTTTAAAACTATCATTTGTTCTCTACATTTTTTCTTTAAATTTTTATTATTCTTATAAACACCTTTATTAAGATAAGTCACAATAGTAAAATAAGATCGTTAAAAAATATGTATATCAATAAACAGAGAATAGTGTTTTCATGAACAAAAGATGAATAGAACAATGAAAAAATGGGGAAAACTATCATGAATAATAAGTAGAATTTTTGTTCCCCTCGAAGTGAAAAATGCTATCATGAAATTCACGTGAAAAATTATTCCCGCTATTAGTTCTCAGTGAATGTAAAAAAAAAAAAATATTAAAAAAAAATCAAAGAAATTTTTGTTAAAAAATATACACGGGCATATAAATATTTTTGAAGGGAAACTTAAAAAAACGAAGCTAAATATTCAGTACTGAAGCTAGAGCGTGTGTTTATTGCAAACTAACTTTAAGATGTTAAAATAATTCGGCTACTTTTTGGAAAGCTAAACAAACAAAAAAATTGCAGCAAATTAAAGCTTCACGTATCCGCAGACTTGTATATCGACTTGTTGTTTTACATTTTGTTGACCAATACATCAGTTTCTGCCTTGTTATCAGATTTTTTTCTTAAAATAAACTTTGGCAGCTTTAATATTCGAATTATAAGAAAAACTACATACATGTTCTTTTCTATTCCCCATTAAAAATAAAGTGAAAATATCAAAGGTAGAAGTGAAAAAATTCCGAAGTAAAAAATTATTCACGATAAAGGGAATTTTGTTCAGTGAACATTTTTTCACATTGTTCTTTTGGGCTGAATAAACTTTTTTCATGGGATTTTTTTATGATTACAAACACGTGAAGAGTGAAAAAATTACGAGGAAAAAATTATTCAAGGGTGAATATGTTTTGTACTTACGGTAAAATTTTGAGAATGAAAACTTTATTGTAAATGTGTTTTTTAACAGATGTGAAGAATCTAATTTCGCATAAAAAATTCCGATGCGAATTCGGTGACTGGTTTCACTCGCGTGAACACTGCTCACAAACGGTGTATCAAAATGAGCTTGGGAGTATAACGAATCTTAGAAAGTGTTGTCAAAGAACAGCTTTCACTTAATTGAAGCGAATAAAATTTATATCAGTTCTAGAGCTAAATCGTCTTGAAACGGCTTTCCCAGTTACAGGCAACAGGGTTTTTTGTGATAGACAATGCAAACATTATACTACCGATTTTGGCAAAACTTATACCAAATTACACATATTTTTCAGAAAAGTGAACAAAATATTATGGGTTCTGATGGCTTCAGTATTCTGACAGCTATAATCGTTGAAAGTTTCAATTAATACATTAACACGTATTAATCATTTATTTAGACAGGTGCAACTGTCTAACCATCCTAGACGTGTATCACAAATGTCAAATTCGATTTAGCAGAGCAACAAGCTCTTAAAAAAATTTATAACAATCCGCAGGTGAAGTATAAATTTTTTTATTAAAATTGTTATAAAAAAAAATATTATCTGCAAAAAAAAAAAAATTGTATATCACATTAAAAACTTTAAAACAAATACATAAATCATTTTTATGTTTGCTTTCAAAACTTGTTTGCAGTCTTGACAATATTAACCTACATATTTGCGATGTTTAAATATAAGCATTAAAAAAAAAAACAAACAACAGATGGATAAAGGAAAATCGTACGCCAATATTGGTAAATATATGAAAATTTAATGTTTATATTCTTCATCATGGTAATCAAATTTGAATTAAAAAAAACTTTTGTGTTTCTACTGGTATCTGTCTGCCCTGCTAGCTAGGCTGTCATACAAGTTTATGAAATTACTTTAGCTGTAAGTCGTGTTATAGTTTTATAAATTAAATATTTTGCTGATTAGCTTATTACCATTTTATTTAATTTGTTTTTCTTTTTGCAAAGTGTACAACAAATTACAAAAATTTATAGTTACATCCTGGTAATCGTCTTATTCCTAAAATGAATTTAGTAAAAATTGTGAATGGATTTTTTTCTTTTGAGAAAAATCTATAATAAATTAAGATTTTTTATAAAACGATTGATTAAAATTTTTTTTATATATTTAAGAAAAAGTAGGCTTTGTATTACAATCGAGGAATGTTAGACATCATATATGTACCTGCGTTGTCTTAATGCTTAGATTTAATTTTTTTCGTTTTTTCCTTGATTTCTTCCCAAATGTTAATTTGAATGTCACCAAGACAAGTATTATTCACCAATTTAAGGCCTACATATAAGAAGAACTGAGGGCAGTATCTTTCTAAGAAATGAATGAGTACTTCAGGTCGAAGCGTACAAAACATAATGTGAAGATATATCGAAACGTATAATCTATAGTAAATAAAATCAGAAAGAAAATCTGTGATAATTAAATATATTTCAACGTTACCTATACGCACTACGTAGTTGTGAAAATAGATCAACAGGACATAATATAAACTATGGTACCGGAATGCGTATGAGTATTTAATATAATAAACGTTAGTCATACGTACATTAGCAGAAACAGTCGAAGCACGGTATAGCGAATGATGTAATGTCAGGCGCTTTCGTTATAACGAAGTAAAGTTATTTGGCATTAAATCCGGAATCACAAACTCGTTTTTGGATATCTAATGCTTTTTTGTTTTTAATACAATTCCACTTAACGGAACATGACTGCTTCTTTGACTGATAAATCAGATATACAGTTGTTTTTCTTTATTTGATATTCATATTTTTTAACTGATCTTCGGGTTTTCGTTCCATTATTTGAATACTTTAGGTTTTCCATTATTTTATTTTACATCTTATTCCAGGTTACCATGCAATGCTGGAAGATTTCTTATAATTCTACAAAATTTTTATTTTTTCACTGACTGATATATTTTCTATTCCTTATCCTGCTTTCTAAACACATCAAACGAAACTACAGCGTTAATAATCTTTGAAATAGTGCTTTCGCACTAAAAAGTAAACAACAAAAAAAAAATTTTTAAAAAACAAACTAAAGGAATATTAGTGATTCTAATTTTTTTTTTTCTGTACCTTTCGCTAAACTTGTCGTAAAATAAGTACACCATTCGTAATACAAGGTGGCTAATGGAAAAATTTGGTTGTTCGTTATATCGGCTTTTCGTTAAAGCGAGTATTTGTTATACCTGGCTTCGACTGTACTAATAGTGTTTTACCATTGACATGAATTTAAAAAATTCTGAATTTTATGTCAAATCCAACTGTTAAATTCTGGATTTACCATACAAAAGTGTTTTGTTAAATCCAACTTAAACACTCTTTTAATTGGATTTAAGTTTGTATTATGAAATGCAACTTTGTTTTCGCTGTAATAAATTCAGCTAAGATGAGTATGTACAGACGTGCATAAATACATACATACAAAAAAAACATATGATATACAGTTTTTCAAAGAAATGTTATAATAAGCAGAAAAAAGTATAACAACAAATGCACTTGTTTGTACGGGAAATATATTTTACTTTGAACAATTGTATAATACAAACTGAATTTAAAATTCTGAAGTTAATAAACTTCTGTTAATGGTCTTTGTCTTAAATTCTGCACTTAGCATTCAGTGTGAAAACACTATAAGCGAATAAATAAAACCTTAAAATTATAACAAAAGTAAAGAGAAATACTGAAATCACTAAAAATAAAAACATTCTCTTCGATTTTAAATAATTCTTCATATCTTTAAATTTACCATTTTAAAGTAAATATTTTTTGCTAGACACTGATGTTTGTGGCATTGACAAATATTATTTAAGAAATCAAGCTTAAGACAAGCAAAAAAAACGTCCTTCTACCACAAGTAATATAAACATAATAATCGCAGGGATTAGTAGCACTGTGCGCTATTCCAACTTAAATGTTAAGTGTCTGGAAAATAGCTTTGCCGCCCCTTGGCAGTAGTTAAATATTTCTTTGCTCTACTTAAAAAAAAATTGTTTTTTTATTCTTTGAATGAAATTGTCGTCTGGCGTTTTGGGATTGAAAACAAAGTACACATTTTATTTATTTTGTGTTAATATTTTTACTTAAAGGAAACAAGCAAGAACATTGTACGCGGTAGAGGTAATAAAAGCATTTATTTGATCCACTTTTTATAGAAATGAACCCGGGATAGAAAAAGCAAAGAATATTTTTTCAAATTAATAGCAAGCCCATAAGCAGGCTCCAGAGAGTTTTATTTTACAAAATTATAAACTGATCTTTTTGTTAATTTGAAGGTTTATGTACAAAGAAATGAAAGTGATTGAAAAGCAGTTACAATATTGAGAATGCAACATACTTAACAATTAAATAAAATCCATAAATTTGATATCTCAATTATTGTTAAAAGAAAAGATTTTTTTTATTAAGTAATTTTCATACATAGCGATTTATATTGTATTTCTGCAGAATTTGTAAATAAGTATTAGTGATGTTACGAATACTCGTATTCGTATTCGACTATTCGACTATTCGCCTGTTTTAAGATATTCGTATTCGTATTCGTATTCGCCAAATTAAAGCGAATATTTTTCGAATAATTTTCCCATACATTTTCCAAAAAAAAATCTTACAAAAGTTTAAAAAAAGTACATAAAATGTAAAAAAATATATTAATTTTTATTAAAAAAAACCCATTGTATTTCACGCAAAGTAATAACCTTCTTAAAAAACAAACAAAAATATATATAAATTATAATTTAAGTTGTCTCAAATGTATTATTAAAATTAAAAATGCTTTCGCAGCAGTGAATTGAACAAAGTACATCATCTATCGGCAATAAATTGGAATATACTCGTATAACTTAAATGCATGATATTTAAAGAAACTCGGTGAGATGTTTTGATTCTGTTTATGTAAATGTATAAGTGTGGGAAGATACAGGAATCAAACTAAAACTTTTTATATATGAAATTCCACTGACACAGGTGGATGCGCCTTCTGCAAAAATATGTTCGCTAAACAGCACTGAATTATTAATTAAAAACCCAAACAGAGTAAGAAAAACGAAATCTGAAAGTATGTAAGTAAAATAATTAAAAAATGTTCTGTAGAGGTTTTCAAATTCGGCATCTTAATGCAATAATAATGTTAAATCACTAAATTTTTTTTTCATTTATAGTTACTAACGCAAAGGCAGGGATTTTTTCCAATTAAATTTGAAATAAAAAACTCAAAAGAAATATTCGTATTCGTATTCGGCGAATACTGTTTTAAATATTCGTATTCGTATTCGTATTCGCGACTACTAAAAATTGATATTCGTAACATCACTAATAAGTATGCAATGGTATTTTCATTACATACTTATAAACTACGTATGATTGATAATGAAATGTTAATATTTTTATGTTGCTCATACGCACAAATTACTTGAATTGGAAGAAGACAAAAATATGCACAGCTTTTTGTTTTCTCATATCTACGGGGTACTAACGACATCTTAATACTTCTCATACGAGCAAGGTATTCAATTTGGAATTTTGACAAAAATATGTAATGCTTTTTAATTACATGCGAATACACAACATACAGTGATATAAAAAAATGTAAGTAAATACGAGTATGTAACTTTTAAATTACGTATCCGATTTTCATGAAAAATACTTGTATGCTTACAAAAAGTGATAACATTTTCGAATATCATATTATGAAAGTGCATTACATTACCAAAAGGTCAGTATAAAAAGTGGGCAACACCGTGTAAATAAAATTTTTCGGTACTGTAACTTTCGGAAGGTGTAACAAATTTCAATGATTTTTTAACAAATATAATCTACACTGGAAGCTAAAAATAAACATAAGTGAAGCGTAATTCAATATTTTATGCTTTAAATTTAAATAATGCATATCGCTTCTGATATTTTTGTCAACATTTTGGATCAAATTTTCTGCAATAAGTACCAAAAGTCGTATTTCAAATTTATTTTTAGAAACTCTTTTTTTGTACGAATAAGCGGATAAGTATTACGTTTCATAAAGTTTAAGTAGATGATTATTTCTCTTAATATTTTAAATGTGATATATGTAAGAGAAGATAATGTAGAACAAATGCTATTTTTATCTGGCTTTTAATTAAGTAAAAGGACGGCAGTCATCATTCTCGCATTTGCTTTCGACGGAAAGCTGTGCCAGCAACTTGGACTAACTTTTATCAATGTGCGTTTTGGTAATATTTTGCCATGCAGAGTTTAGTAAAAAACTGCAATTTTTATATTAAATGAATTTAAAACATTATAAACCTTTGCATAATCTCCTCTTAGAATACAAAGAGAAATCAGTGCCTAATAAATACCTAATAAAATAGAGAAAAATTATTTATTTATTTATTTATTTATTTACTTATTTATTTATTTCTTAAAATCCTTGCATAACAAGACTTATAATTACAATGCAGGATTATTTTTTGTGTAATAGGTTCGCCATAATTAAATTTTAGACAAAAAAAAAAATAAAAATTTATACAAATAATTTTAAATTGCATATAAAATAATAATAATATTAAATAAAAGTTTTAAAAAGTAAGGGCATATGTTTGTACGTAAGTATGTAGAAAACATTTAATCTAATTAAAATAATTAAATAGAAATTTTTTAAAATTTGTTGCGTTGCTATTAATTTGTTGATAGTGTGGAAGAGAATTCCAAAGACGAACTGCCATTCAGAAACATGGGATTATAATACTTTTGCATCTTAAAGATCTGGCAACTCTAATCTTCTGAAATAGATATTCAGGCTTTTGGGTGTATATAATTTTGTGGAGTAAAATAAATGTTCTTATCTTTAGAAGATTTTCAAATAATACACCATATAATGTTTTTACATGCAATGAAACATGATCACGCCTCTAAATAAAAAGTTTTTGATAAACACTTTATTAAACAATTTTTCAAACAGGAAAGTAAACATCCAAGAAGATATAAAAACATCTGATTTCGTTGAAAATACCTGATCGCTTTAAAGTTAAAAACTATAGAGGAAAAATGACTAAACAGTCCGAAAATCTTAAAACCCCGGATTACTGGATACTCCGGATAAGCGAGTGTCCTGATTAGGGAGGTTTTACTGTATTTCAAAGTTAAATATTTAGAGGTGTACTAATGTTTTAAAAGAAAAGTGTTTTAAATATATATTTATATTGCTCCATCTAATATTAACATAAGGAGAATATAAAAGAAATATTAACAAATTTGTAACCATATTTTGGTTTCAATAAAAGTTTTTTTTTTTACTTACACCACTGGATAATTATTTTAAAATATACCATTATTCAAGTTTCACAAGTGAAAAACAAATGCAACTGTTGGAAACTGCATGTATTATAGTAAAAATGCTAGAGGTTGCAGAAAGATACGAAATATGTAGCTGTTGCTGGCTTACTGAAAGTTATATGGTTTTCATAGTTCATACGTAATGATCATTAGTGACTGGCTGTATCTCATTTTCTTTTAAATTTTGTTGATTAAGTCTCTCATAGTTTCTGCTGTTGATGTTGTTCGTGGTATTCTTTATGATAGTAAATTTACTCTGGTGGTTGGTATCTGTTGGCATCTTTTGCATAGAATTATTACAGTTAAATCAACAATGATTAAATTACCTTACGAACAGTGTCAACCAAAAAGTTTATTAAGACGACAATGCTAAGTAAAACTGTACAATTAAAAAAAAAAAATGGCAAACATTTTGTCGTATGTTCTCTTGTGTTATATCGTTTCTCTGAATAGGACCCAATGTATATTTATTTATTACATTTAATAGGTTTGTTTTTATCCTGTACTCCTTATATAAAAAAATTCCATGCTAGAAACTCGTTCCTAAATGAGGAAAATATAAGTTGGTTTGTCAATAAATAATTGTATGGCAATTAATATTCAATAATTTCTATAGCACTTGATCACTTAAGTTCATATTTATCAAATAAATTATCCATAAATTTACTTAGTTTTTATATTACAAAATAAAATTAATTATTCTACAATAAATTAAACTTATGCAGTCTTTAAAAGGGAACCCATAATTAAAAATAAAATTGGGAATTAAATGAAATAAATTATTAGTTTCTTGTTTGGTTACGTTGTTTTTTCCGACAAATATTTGAGAAATGTGAACATAGGTTTATTATTCACTTAATATTCAAAGAACTTCTTTAAATTTTTGTTTAATGAGTTTGGTACATTTTATTACGAAATCAATTTTTAAGGAAACTAATTAAAGATTGCCTGATACATAAATATTTCTCTTATACTTCACTTTCACGAGTAATTTAAAAAAAAAAAAACCAAAAAAATATCCTGACTTGTACAAAATTTTCTTGGAGAATGGTAATGAAGCAGCCCCTGTTAATATATTTCTTTTTTCCTTATTCGCATTTGTTATTGAATAGTGGTCCAATTTTATTTAATTTAACTTCTATAATTATCTGGTAAACTTATTTTTCATAATTTCTTCTTTCTTCTGCATGTAGTCTAATTCAAGGCCACAACTTATTTTCTAGTTTTGCCAAATAGTCACATTTATCATTTATAAAGCTTGAGTTTCTGTTCTTGAAATAAATCCATGAAAATTGATAGAGGTAAGCCATTAAGCGACTAATATTTCCAAAAAATACATTCAATAGTCTTCGTGAAAATAAAAGTGACCGAAAATATATCGAAAATACCGCCCAAAATATGTTGATTTAAATTTCGATTAAATGTATAAAAAAATTTCTCGATTTTTTACTAATTTTTTAATAAATTTTAATACAGTATTTTATCTGTTGTTTAAAAATCACAAAACAAAATAAAAACTATGAAACAGACATCTGCAACAAGTGCTAAATTTTCGGGCATACTTATTTATGCACATTGATTTTTATGATCTAATCGCTTTTGTTCAAAAGCAAAAACAATTGTTTATGCAACCGTTCGTTTCGAACATTCAGTTTTATTCACTGATTGTTTTGTGCCTACATGAATGTTCTGACTGTGTCGTTAATTAATTTTGCATCGAAGCCAAAGTGTTGTTTGTGGAACAAGTGTTTTATTCAGTTGTTAAACTAATTTTGTACTCGTATTTGAATAAATAATTTTTATTTATATTTTTGTCACAGTTTGAAACATGCACACACACATATTTATACTTTTGACTTCCGAAATCAAATTTTCTACAAAAAAAAAAAAAAAAAAAAAAAATACATAGAGTTGGTTTTGTTTGTATTTCTGTATATTCATTGTATCATGCAATCCGATCATGCACAACAAAGTCGTCCTGCAAAAAACAAACTGTCTGCGAACAATACTTTTGGTTTTTATACATATCAGTTCACATCAAATGATGGAAATATTTTACACTTGTTGATGAATTTTCTGTTTGTGCATAAAAAGCGAACGAGGATAAAATTGAATAATACTTGTTTGTGTTGTTCTTAAAATTCAACGTTGGGGAATAAGTAGGCTCGATCATACTTGTTGCAGATGTCTGCTATGAAATATTACCCGTTCCTTCGACACTGGACTTATTCTTGCATAGACTAGTTATAATTTTTTACTGGCATAAAATATAGGCCACAAAATAATGACCACGGTTAATATGTTTCCTATCTGAAATGGAATAAATAAATATGTATAGACATTATTTTCTTTAACAAAAGCATTTTGGTTAGTTGTTATTAACAAAAAAAAAAGTATGCAGAGTTTTATACGTACGTACGTAAGTAAAGACATATTTATAGATTTATTAATTACAGTTATGAGAAGTGGAACCCACATGATTATATATTTCAACGAAGAGAATTTACAATGAAATTAAAGTTAGTCATGCGATAAAAAGCGACATAAGGCATTGCATTTTTCTTTCATACACTGTAAATGCGGTTTTATGCCTGGATAGACTCACATTATTGTTCATGCAAGCAAGTATGCGGTTACAAGAAATATTGTGCTGTATTGGGTGGACGAATGCTTTCATTAACATTCATCATCATTCCTGTCGCATCAACTATCAAATTGTGTATTTCATTTTTCAGTGACTTTTTCCATACAGTTTCATCTTTTAAGTTTTTTTTTCATCTTCTTTCTTTCTACTCTATTTGCTATTCATATTGATATGACTTTGTTTATACATCAGTCATTGTTGAATGCGTGTAAATATTTGCATGTATAAATTGTTGTATGTTTGTGTGTGTTCGTTTTTTCGTTGGCTGGTGTTAATGAATAGAAATTATAAATTGCCTCAGTAGTGATTGGCAGCATGCAATGGGTTGGCACTAAAAAATAACAAATGATAGAATCCAAGGTTTGATAATAAAATTTTATGATACATATGTACGTATTTATACATATGTATGTATGTCTGTATCAAACCACTAATATATTACATTTTTCATTTTTAATTTAGTTTAAATAATTTAATGTCAGCCAATGAAGCCAGATACACTTACTTACAAGGTAGTGTTAATAGAACAGCTGATCCTGCTCTTATCAAATTTGAACCGAGTACTTTTTGTGAGTACAATAGTGTGAAAGCAAATTAGAAAACCTCATCCGCAGAAAAACATAAATGTGAAAATAAGTCCAACTTCCTATCCAAAAAATTTCGGCCGTAAAAAGTACTGAGATTAAAATAAGGACCAAGTTCTTGATAGGTACAATTCCATCTCATTTCTAGGCAACCTGTAAGGTCTCTGTGGGGAGACCTTATGTTTCTAGTTTCACTTTATTATGATCAAGAGGAGCAAAGTTATGAGGGGGGTAAAAACAGCTCGAATGGTTTTGTGTAAATATACACACTGTGTGGCCGAACTTGGCCTGGAGCACTACCGTGCGCCTAGATATAATTTTTTGACAGGAGCAGGTGGAAACAACATTCTTTAAAATTAAAAAAAAAATTTTTTAGTAAAGTGTCAAAATCAGGCTGTTAAGTTAAAAATTTTGTAATCCATCAAGACTTGTTTTACAATGAAGATATTATCTTCTACAGTTGATAAAATGCAAATAACCGAGTGATAATTTCGATAAAGTGACTTGCGACACTTGCATAATAGACAGAAGAGAATATTTGGTTTATTTATTGTTTTAAATAGCGAAAGAAAAATAAATACATATACACTAGATGGCTGAAGTAGTTAGTAATATGATTTGGGACCTGGGTTCAAACCTTGGTCAGAGCAAGTAAATCAATATTATGAATTTCTCTGATGTTCCTTAGTGTTGGATAGTACTAATTGCTGTTTGACTGTTTAAGTAATTAAGGCATAGCAGCGGTCACTAAAAACTGTACCAGCAGCAATTGATACAGTTCCCAGCTAATGTACACAACATCTTTTCAATAAACAATTTTTAAGATCTAGAGACTATATTCATTAGTTGTACATCTTGCTTATGAATCGATTAGTTTACAGATCTAGCAGTGTGTTCCATGCCGACATTTCAAAACTCATATTTCCCCTACTATCTTACTAGAAAAAGAAATAATATACGATGTCAATCTGAAATATATAGATTCAATTAATTTCGTTGTTAAAATTGAACACAATCTAGATCTGAGCACGCGAATAATTGATTTAATTAAAGAGTTAATTAAAACAATTTTTAAAATTTGAAAATAATTTTTTATATGAATTGAAAATTTGTTCAGAGTATTTCTTGTGTGTAAGTTGTAAAAAAAAATTTTTATATCTTTTGTCCATCGATACTAAAGTTTTCTTAGCAAGAAAATACAAAATTGAACGACTTCATTATATTCTTCAATTAAATTAAGTAGAGTTTTTAAAATATGAAAATTAGTCAAGCTAATTTTAAAAATCAAAAATGGAATTGACAATGAATTTGTCTACAAACTTCATTTGTAGTGAACAATAAAGTTTATGCATACTTTTAAGACCCTCAATAAAATAAGCTTTGCATGCTTACAAAAAGCTAATGTCAGCTTTACTAATAAAAACAATTCCTTTAGGAATACAAAACCTTGTCATTTTAAAACTGAAATACAAAATAAATCAAAACGATCGGAATAGAATTACGGAATTGCAATATTCGAAATGTATTATTTTACCGATATTCACAATTTTCACAAAATTAATCTTCAGGACTGCAAAATTTTGTATGCCCTCAATATCTGGTTGGTATATAAATTTTTCTAAATTTGTTAGAATTTAATTCCTTATATAAGCGATTCGCAGTATACTCGTATAAAGTTTTCTTTAAAAACTTAAAACTTGTCTAGTTTGTATTTTACTATTTCTTTTGTTAGTTCTTGTTTGTATTTTCATTCTAAGTTGGTGTGTCCGAGTCAATATTATTTTGAGTTTTTTCTTTCATATATTTTACTTTAGTTTTTCTTCATTTTGCATACAATAACAATTTAAAATTATTTTTAAAATGCACAGTCATGCAACGCTAGCAAAATTTATGCCGTAAATATTTATTGGAAGTACGTATAGTCATTGTTTCTTTTAGTCAGTCGTCATTCAGTCTATATGCAAATGCTTACGTTGGTATTTGGCATCTTAGTTGGTGCTGATAAGAACGTACTTTTAATGTTAAATTGAATGTTTTTCTTTAAGATAATGTTATCGATAAAAATATATTTATATACAAGAAATTAGACGTACTCTAATGGCTTCATTTTTAATGGACTGCTATAAATTTTTATTACCATTTGTACGTGTTTTCTTTGTTTTAGTATTTAAATTATTCTATAGTTTGGTTTTATTTTTGGTTAAGATATTTTTAATCATTTGAGTTGGCAATAAACATATAATTAAAATTTTATTTTGATTTACTTGTCTTTTATATTCTTGTAAAAAATAAAACCGATGCAACAGCCGCAAATATGATCTGGTTTAGGGGAAAGCCTTTTCATTTCAGCAGAATATTTTTGGGATCGCGCATTCAAGATGGTCTATCGATGCTGCTAACTGGCAATTGTGTCTAGTATGGCACCAATGCGAATGTGGTAGATCTGCCAGCCAGGAAGGGATACCTCAGGAACGCTTTCTCAAACTTGTGGCGACTTTTGCTGTGATAATAAATCAACGGTCTTCAGAATTCTGTTGTAGTTGTCACATTGCGAAGCAGAAAGGATGAACCATCACTTGCCCCATTTTTTCTTAAAAATGCTGGATGCACTAGAAGGTTCACTCCTATAAGACGTAAGTAGTTTATTTTCCCAGCCGAGATAAGGCTCAGTTTGACGAGATTCTTATCAAAGATCTACTTCTTTTGAAATAAAATACGTTTATCTCTTAAATGTTAAAGATTATTGAAACAAAGCGTTATTTACTACGACGTTGGTAGAGTATTAGCTGGCGTAACGATGTGTGATGAAACGGAACAGCGGCGGCCATCATAAAATAATGAAAAAAAAAAAAAAATATTAAATTTGGGTAAGACGTTGGGTAATGTGACATACGGTAGTATTTACGATTTTTTGAAGTATTCGGAGGCTCTTAAGCTCGACTGCTGCTTACTACGGATATTAATTACATAATGAAAGTTACATGATACAATAAAGTATATGCAATAATACAAAAACATCCAACTCTATGTATTTTGTTCGTAGAAAATTTAATTTCGGAAGTCAAAAGTATACATACAGTAAGTTAAGAATGAGTTTACACACAAAAAAATTTTAGATTTTCTAGCTTTATTAGTAATATTTATTTACTTTTTTTAATATAACTTAGTTTTTTTTTTTTTTTCATTTATTATATTTATTTACATATTTACAAGGATATTCAATAAAAATTGACAAATTTCAGTTATTAAACAGGGGTGCGCACATGTTCCTTATGGAAGAGCAAACACCAATACATTTAAAGAAAAACAATTGTTATTCAAAATTTGTTGTTGTAAAAACTAATACATACAAAGAATAAAGAAAAGAACATTTAATTTCAAAAAATCACAAAAATGTTTTCAAGTATGTGATAGTAGATTGTGAGTGATCACATAATAATTTTTTTTGTGAATAATATAAGTTTAAAATTTAAAACTAACACCAATTTTTTTTCAAGTGCTTTTCAATATGAAGATGGTGTTGGCTGAAGTGGTCAGCGCGTTGACTACTAAGCAAACAATGACTTGGGGCCTGGGTTCAAACCCTGGTCAGAGCAAGTCAATCAACATCATTAATTTCTCTAATGTACATTACTGAGGCATTGTATTAATTGTTGTCGGACTATTTAAGTGATGAAGGCATAGCACTGGTCACTAAAACCTGTTCCGACAGCGATTGATGCTGTTCCAAGCTAATGTGCACTACATCGCTCTCCTTCGTCGGTTAGCAGAAACATCGGCGAAGTAAAACAATTAATAAAATGCCTGCAAATACAGCTTAACAAAGTTAATGCGTCTACGTAACACCGTAGGGGCCTCAAAACTGCTATAAAAATTAACATAACGCGCAAAGCAGAGTTGTGAAACAGTTAAGCCTTCTAAATTTTCAACATCTGTCTTCTCTACTCTATCCCTCTCACTGAGTTCCGGCACAATGCACTGCATACGTAGGGGTCATCCCCTACACACACACATTTTTAAACGGTATCATACGTTTAACAAAAACAAAATGTACATTGATGATCGCTGTCGTCAATGTTTACCAGCAAAGCATAAGAAAGTGTTGTGCAGTGAAGAACGACAAAAAAAAAAAAAAACAAATGTATTTCGTATTGCTAGTGCTGAGTGCTGTATGTGTATATTAAAACACACAGCCTATAGCTGAGTTTTACAAAAACAAATCACCATCAAGAGCATAGGGCTTGGCCAACGCTGGTTTAAAACAACAAAATATTAAAATTAAAACCAATATTATTCAGTTTTGGTAGTGTCAAATAACTATTTTCACGAAATTCTAATATTATTTTAAATTGATTAACATCTCCCACATATTGTAAGCGCTTCTGCATGGAACCACCCAGCTTCAAATTATAATTGCCTGGTATACTCTGCTACTCTTCCAAAATCGCGTTCATAAGCGTTGCTTTGCTTGTTGGTTGCCGTTTAGCGACTCTCCTCTTGAAATAAACCCACAAATTTTCAATAGGGTTTAGGTAGGGAGATTCGGCGCAGTGATGCATTACCGAACAGCCCATAGTAGACTCAATCCATAATCTGACCATTGATGATGGTTTGCGATTATGATTCTATCCAACATATTATTTATTTGTGTGTACAGTCTATCAGGTACAGAATTATTTATTTTTACATGTTATAGAGTTCAAAACTCAAGTTCTAAAAATATTTTCCATTATAATTTCGCATTATTTACGACAAATATGTTTACTTGAATAAAATGTGTTTGCATAAAAATGTCTGATATATAATGAAAAAAATAAAAATTATTCGTTGTAAGAATTCTTTGACGATTCATTATTAATTGTATCTTTTTTAATGAATACGAGTATTACAGTAAAATTAGAAAAAATTTGGAAAAAAAAAACGAAAAATTTCGGGAAGCTACCTTACATTTTACCACAAATACATATACAGAAACAATAGATGAATATAAGACCATCTTATTACTGCTAGAAATAAGTTCGTTGTCGTTATTGTTGTTGTTCAGGTTTTTATAATGATTACAATGAAAATGTTTTCATAAATATGTAACGAATATAAAAACCAAATTGAAATCAAAACATCAAATACATACATACAAGAGGCAGAATAAGCATCTATAGAGAGAGTTTCGGGTATATTGGTGTACATTAGAGTTATTATTAGAGTTTTCGGATAAAAATTCGCTTAAACCAAAAATGTTCTTTGAAATATTATAATTATAGGGGGCAAATGTGTGAAGGTTTTATAATGCGATTCGAAGGTTTAAAACCTTTCACTAATTTTCAACATGAAATTAAAATTTTACACTTCCTAAAAAGGAACTTGTAAAAAAAGATAATGTATTTTTATGTGCCTGCATATTATTGGTATACTCTATGGCACATGTGATTGCTCATACATGCATATAAAAACAAGATGATTGTACACCTGGAAGCCACATACACTGGCACACATTCATTGCAATAAACATGCATGAAAATGAGCAGACATTTGAAGCGAAAATTTCAAAATGTGGTTGAAATCGTCAATGTTAGTGGTTTTTTGTAGGTTTTTTTTTTGCACATGAAAAATACTAAACGCTGCAAATGTATGCGAATTAAGGCAATTCGTTAAAAATAATCTGTGTTGGAAAACTAGAAAATATTGTGTAAATGAAAAACAAATTTCTGCATTTGAAATATGTATTAATTTAATTTCATTAATAATAATTGAAGATGTGTTCCTACATTAAATTTTTTTTGTAAGTTATGCCGCCTTCTAGGTCGGGTGAATGCAACCGGTTAAAAATTTATGATAAATTTATTAAGTTTTTTACAATATCGCTTATGTCTAAGTCATTCTGAATGGTAACAATGCTGCCCTATTAGTCCGGAGGTTGCGCGTTCGATTCCTGCCAAATACCCTAGGTGTTTTCTGCATAAATATTGTAACTACGAAATTTTTTAAATTAAGTATAAGAAGATTATATCGTATATTGATCATTTAAGCCCTAAGTACATAATACAATCTCGAATAAATGGCAACTACCAAAAATCGTCCCGCTGTATTTAAGGCGAAAGTTCACGGCTTTAGAATATTGAATATTTCATTCAATAAGAAGCCTTTAAAATTCCTTTTTCCTTAAATAAATCCTTTCCAAATCTTAAATAAATCCCAAATTGCGATAAATAATAATTTTTATCGTGTAACACAAAATTTAATTAATAAAGGGTGTTTTTGTATGGAGGTATACGACTTTAAGTTGGCAACACTAGCGGCCATTTTGTAAGCAGTCAAGTGATTTACGTTTAGTTTGGTTTTGTTAGTATCACCCTGTTCTTTTCTTTACAATCCACATACATACTTCACTATTTATGTCAAATACATGAAAGGCCATTTATAACCTTAGATATAAGTCACTCTTAATCTTGCTTTCGTTCAATAAACTTGTTATAGAAAAGTTCGTCTTTTGTCTCGTGTACTTAATTAGACATTTATTCCTAAAATCCCTCACAGGTTTTGAATTTCAAGCTGAATAGAACTGAACTACGCTTCCAAATCGGGTCCAAAACAAGATAGCCGTTGATAGCGGTTTTCATAAGCGAATTTTGTTTGCCGTATTTGGGGTGATGATAATCCTCCTCATGTGTATGTTAAGACATCGCTATATTCAGAAAAAACTGACCTTTTGGTGTGATTTATCGGCTTGTGGAATCATTAGTCCGTACTTCTTTAAAATCGATGCTGGTTAGTACGTTAAAGTCACTGGTGACCACTATAGACCCTTATTACTGACCGTTTCGTTCATGAATTTACCAACCATGATGTGCAGGATCTGTGGTTTCAACAAGACGGCGCAACATGTCTCCTCACAGTTCGTGCCTCAATTGATTTATTGAAGGAAACGTTTGTTAATCGCACAGTTTGACGTTTTGAACCCGTGATTTGGCCTCCAAGATCGTGAGATTTAAGGCCGCTAAACAATTTTCTGTAGGGATATGTTAAGTCGTTAGTCTACGCCATTAAGCCCGAAACGATTGACCATTCAGAGGACAACATTTGCCGCGTTATTACCGATGTTCGGCAATAAATGTTAGAAAAAGTCATCGAAAATTTCACCTCCAGATTAGACTACGTCCAATCCAACGATGGCATATTTAAATTATAATGCCAGAAGATTATCTTTCGAATAAAGTTAATTTCATGTCAATTTAAAAGTTTTTTCTTTGTATAAATGAGAAATTATTATTATTAGGCTTAAGTTCATTTATTCGCAATGGTATAACAAATTTTTTCTTTGTTTTATTTCATTTCAACCATAAAAACTACTCTTTATAATAATTTATTCGAAATATTCTTAAGAATTTATATTGCAACATATTTCATTTAATTATTGTGTAATAGCGCTAATGTATATGCTGCATTTCGTTGGATGCTAATACCAACTCATCACAAGATTTTTAACATTGTTTTAAAACAGTTGAAATTCATTAACTTAAACACAAAGTCCCAAGTTAAAACTGAGAATTACAAAATAAAAAAAAAACGCAATATATTTAAAAAAAGAAACTTATATAAACAAGATAAACTTGTATGTAGATTAGCGTAGCCATAAAATTAAATGAAGTTTCTGAAAACATTCAATTCATATGGAAAATTTGATAAAAAAATTCTTGGTTAATATATAAAAAGTTACTTTTTTCATGTATGGCTAAAAAAAATTTAGTATTTTATATCGCCCATTGTATTGAAATTGTATTAAATATCCTTAAAGTAGAACTTGTATTCACATATTTTATATTTTTGTTTTTTTTTTTACAACTTATTCATGTTCAAGTGCATGAAAGTTTTCCAGGCTGAAATTGAGGTTTCGTCTAAAAATGTGTGCTTAAAAGACAAATGTTTAAACAAATTGTTTGTATTGAATTGCTGGGTGTGTAAATCTATCTAAATACATTTTTTTTTACTTAAACAATCATAAAATTTTCTATCCTAATTCTTTATTTGATGTAACAAATTTGCATTATCACATTTTCCATTTCTCCTCAACAAATTTTCAATGCCTTAAAAATTTAACAAACTTGTAACATAACATAACACAGCATTCATATGTTTGTATGTATGTATGTATGTATGTATGTATGTATGTATGTATATATATCAAACATTCTGAATATTTGATTAAGCACCTTGTAAAACTGCATTTTATAAAGTTTGTTTTTAACAACCGCATATGTCTATTATTGTAGAAAAGCATGTTATGCATATGTATATTAATACGAGTTCAGTTACGATATACATACGAGTACGTTCATTTCGGTAAAGTTTAAAATTTTGAATGGAAACATGCTGTCTAAAATAAAATGAACTGAGTTTCAATATAGTATAAGGTTTTCCAATATGGATGATATGATTTTGAAGTGACTTTTCGGCCATTTGTAATATGTCATGATCTGGCATTTGTTTTTCATTGTATTCAGTAGTATTTACAATTTCATCATGGAGAGATATACACAAGAACAACGTTGCTGATTTTGCACTGGAACAACTTGAAAACCGTAATGATTTTTTTAAGAAAATCATCTCCAATGAGGCTTACTGTCAAAACCGTCGTTTCTGGTGCGAAGAAAATCCACAAATTATTCATGAAAAATCATTACATTCACCTAAATTGACAGTTTGGTGTGGTTTTTGGTCTGGTGGAATCATAGGTCCATACTTCTTTCGAAATGAAGCTGGTAACACGGTTACTGCCAATGATGAGCTGTATAGACCGATGATAACCAACTTTTTATGACCAAAATTGGAAGAAGTTTATCTTGACAACATTTGGTTCAAAGAAGATAAAGCTGCGTGCCACACAGCAAATGCAACATTTGAATTATTGCGAGAAAAGTTTGAAGATTCGATTATTTCCAGAAATTGTGATAATGAATGGCCTCCAAGAAGTCATTTAACACCATTCGACTATTTCTTGTGCGGTTATTTGAAGTCATTTGTCTTTCGAAATAAACCAGACTCTTTTTAAGCTTTAGAAGTCAATATTGAACGTGCCATTCATGACATACGACCTGATTTAGTGGAAAAAGTGCTTGAAAATTGGATTCATCGGATTCGTTACTGCAGAAAAAGTCGTGGAGGGCATTTGAATGACGTTTTATTTAAAACTTAATTGTATTGATTGTACTTCACATAAAACAAACAACTTTTGAATTTCCTTAACAATAAGTGTGTTTTTTCTAAAGAAGTCATATCACTCTTATTGAAAACCTTTATATGATCTTGTATTACTATTTATATCATTAATAGTTTAAAACCGAGTTCTGCGTACCATCATATAATCTTAATAATTAATAGGCAGTAAGGTTTTTCTGATGGACTTCATGCGCATTTTTGGCAAAACTTTTACAAATTAAAAATGTTCTTTTAGAGCAACGCACGAGATATTGTAAGTTATTATGGCTTCAGTATATTAAGAGGTATAAACGTTTAAAGTTGCTGCTTATATGTACATTCTCCGTTAAAAAGTTTAGCTCATTGGAAGGTATTTTGTTTTTACATTTAAGTGTTCTAGTTCGTTTTGTTTTTACGCATAAATAAGTATGTACGAGTATATTTATTCAAATATACCATTTAATAATTGTCGTTTTGTTTGTTGTATAACAGTTTTTAAATAGATTTTTTATGACGAGTTTTTCTATGAACAATAAGAAAATTTGAATGTAATTATATTGAACTCTCTATTAATCTGTGTTGTTTTTTATAGGCTAAAGTTTCCTTGTCGTAGTCTGACCATTACATATTTATTAGAGGCAAACCGCAACACATAAGTTTAAACGCAAACAAAAATATTTGCTGCTAAGCAAAAAAATTCCCAATGTGAACATAGTGTGACCACTAAAAGGAAAATATTTTTATTTATTTTGGGAAAACAGTTACTAGATCTTACAAAGTTTTTGTAGGAACAAACAGATTCATATAAAAATATATATCTTTAGGGAAAATGTTTCAATGAAAGATTTTTACGGCTGATATTTTTTTGGTAACTTTGTTGGACATGCTTTAAAATTGTAAATAAATGCCTGAATAAGACGAGGCAATTCGTGGAAAATAAGATGTTGAAAAAAAATCTGAAAAATTTCTCAGAGAAAATTTTAATTCCAAAATAAAGAAACAAGCAGCAGCTATCGTAGATATTCCGAACGAGGTCTTGTCAAATTTTTGGCATTTGTAAAATTAGTCCGATTTTGATTTTATTCGTAATTTTCTAAAACTACTACTGATGCTGGCTGACAAATACTTTAAAAAATTTTGTAGCTGCCCGATGCGAGAAAAGCAAAAAAGCCTAAACAGATATACATATAATATAATATATAATTAATATACTAATTTATTTATATAATATAATTATATATATGTATGTACTTATATATATTACTAAAGAGGTTTATTGGCTTCTACTAAAAGCAACGTTTGTTCTAATCAGCCGTGTAGTTGAAATCTAAAAGATGTTTGATTTTAAAATTTTTCATTGTTTACTTGAAATATTAACAATATGCATTTCTCCCTGATCATTACGTTACGAACCTTAGCCTATAAAAATCAACACATAAAAAAATTTGTTTACATCTAGAATATGGTCGATTATGAAATGTTTTCATATTCGTTGAAATTAAAAATTTTGTTTAGCATTGGCTAAACTTATATTTAATATTTTTTAGATTTAAGATTTGAAAAACTTATTGATAATTCAATTTAAATAATTAAAGATTCAATAAATAATAAAATTATCAAAAAAAAATATTCTGGCTTTAAGTGCTGAAATGTATTAATATCAATAAATATTAAATTACTTTTTTATTTTTGAATATCTAAATTTATTTATGCTATTGGAAAATAAATTTCCCTTCTTTAAATATAAGTAAGTTAAAATAAATAATATGTAAACCTGACATATGTGGTTTTTCACGTAAACTACAGAATTCTTTTACATATTAATACATGCATATATTGGATCAAACAAATTTTATTTTAATACTTTTTAGTTTTGTCATGTTTAAATTTGTTCAAAATTAATGCATGTACGTGTTATTGTTGTAGTTGTGTTCTTACAGGACTAAAATTGTTATATAAAAAACTTTAAGGAATATAATTTTATTTTATTGTGTTTAAAAACTCAAAAGGTAAAACGAATGAAAATTTCGAATATCAAAAAATTTCTATATAAATTGCAACAATATTCTAAAAGTGTCCAGACAAGCGGGAATAATTTGACAAAATAAGAACCATTATGAACGGTCAGTAATTATTGGGATTATTTCGAAGGAATTTGCTTTTTAATCTTCTAAATAGATTACAAAAGCCAAAGGTTTGTTTATTTGGGGAAAAAATTCAATAAACATTTTAATCTAAGATTATTATATTCACTAATGATGTTTTTTTTTTCTACAAAAAAAAAAATAAAAATGTTACATCTCCATGTAGAAAGTGTACTTTGGTGTTCGTTTCTTAAAAATGTTTTTCTTGCAATTTCACCTTTAATACCAAAAAAATTAATAGACCCTCCTGTTGGGGCTTCGGGTGTTTACGTATATAATTTTCTTTGGGAGTGCGAAGGTTAAAATGCTAGTGTGTTTTATTCTAAAAAAATCACCCTAAATAACGGTGCAATGCAAAGCACTTTATACCACGGATAAATCGACAGTGACCTGTAAAACAGATGCCAAAGCTGTTTAAAACAGGGCGTTCTACTTAAATATGGATCAAAGTTCAAAATTATTTTTATCATTGTAGTCTAATCTAGAATACAACTGGTTTCTAAAGTAACTATAGTCGTAACAAATTCAGTTAATAGTTACCACCTCGACAACAAATATAAAGACAAATCAAAGATGGGAAAATAAAATTCTCTCGATTATGGCGGCTGCCTGATATGTTGGAAAATTTTCGAATTAAGGGAGGCTACAAATCTCGATTTTAGAGGTTGAATAAAGAAAACACGTGCTACCTACCACGTAGCAAAAAAACTTGAGTTGCAACTAAACACATAAGCCAGCATCATTCTAAACTACTGAGAGCACACTCGGCTCGAAACCAGGGACATTCTTGCAGTGAAGGGAGTACAAGAGATGTAAAAGACAATCAAAAAAGCAACCGTACGAATAATCCGATTTGACTTGAAACTTTGAAAATTTTATAATTGAGATTTTAAAATTTAGTTGTTGTTTAAATAAAATACAAAAAACTTCAGCAAAACATTTGCACTTACTTTGCTAAACCAACTAAATATGAGTGAAGGAAAATTCACATGAGGAGACATCCGGAGCCCAGTTGACTATATTCGTTTTTTTTCTCTGCTCGCAGTTTTGCTAATTTTCAGATGTCAAAACATATTATTCAGTTAAGACTTTTTTGTTGACATCTCAGGCAGGCCTGGTATCAAACTGCCTTTTGCCTCTAAATAAAAGCCGTATTGACATCAAGGACTATTGCGATAATTTTTTTTATTGTAATCTTGATGACAATTGCATAAAAAAGATGTCTTTGATTTTGCTTAAAGAATTTGTTAGATTTTAACAAAAATATACAAATAAAAATATAAATATTTGTATTGTTACTTAAAAAAGGATTTTTTTTTAAACTACGAGATAAGCATTTAATGAACAAAAGTATACTTTAGTTGCAATAAAGGAGCGATATATACACATTCAAACATACACATATAGAAGAAGTAATTTCTTAAGTTTTGATAAAACACAATCATTATAAACTTACAGTCAGCCAAACAAAATAAAAAAACAAACCAAAGAGAACTACAAGGAGCAAACCAAAAAACATTTTTATTTTTTAATTTTACAAATAGAAAAATACACAATATCCAATGATTTGAAGTTCCATTAATTTAATGAAATTCCATTATTTAATGAAGTAATCTCTTAAAGCAATAAAACTTTTTTCTAACAATAAAAAGTTAAAAAATACTTGATATTTTATCCCACAACAAGTTGAAGATATTTTAAATCTAATAAAAAAATTTTTCAAAAAGGACTTTTTTTATAAACAGAAATATAATTAATATGTCTGTCTCTTGGCTAATTATTACTTATCTTCTATATAATTGATAGGTAGTAGCATTTTTTGTGATGGATTTTATGGACACATTTATTCAACCGATTGTGACAAAATTTATACCAAATTAAAAATATATATTCCCTAAAGTGAACGATATATTGTAAATTTAGCACTTTTAAATCTATAAGGGTATAAAGTTGTAACTAATCCATGCACATGTAATTAAAGAAAAACAAACCAAATATGCATATATTTTTCTCCAACTAGAATAGAATAAATATTAGTAGAAATATCAAAAGGCAAAGCGTTGTAAAACTGCTTTTTCAAAAGCTATCATACAACTGAATAAAATTGTTGTTAATATTTTACATTATGGTGAGTATTTTTATTTTGATTCGGTTATACACATATAAAAAGCTTATTGAGAGTCGACTCCTGGAAGCAAAAACATACATAGCAAATCAAATGTCCACAAACACTACTCCCGTTGTCTGCCTTTCAATAACCAATTTTCTTAGCTCCTTCAAATTGCACTGCATACGTTAGGACATCCCCTAGTGCAGGTCCTAAAAAAAAATATTTTAGTTGTGGTTGTGTAGTATGACTATGATAGATTCTTTATGAACATCAAAAAAATTATTTACAACTAGAATACGGTCAATTCCGTCGACCGTTGGTTACACTAATTTTAGTGAAAGAAAAAGCACCAAATAAAAATTTGAGTGAAACAAAAAAAAAAAAAAAAACACTCGTAACACTGGTATCTAGTACTCAATTATATGGCTGACTTCCAAAACGTTCGTATACAAAGTTTGTATACAGTATTGCTACTGTATTTAAATCACATACATATGCAAAGTTCCGAAGCAATGCAACAACTATAAAACCGATGCCGTGTTTTCTTTCTTACTGCGTTAAAAATACTTGGCGGCGGCGTTTTGAAATGGTATACATTGTACAATTATTGTACTGCGGCGTTATGAAATGTGATGCTTTGTTCAAACACAAAGCAATTGACGTTTTGGAAGTCAGCCTATATTTTATTTTATTTAGGTCGCATTTAGACACACAAGTTTATTTTGGTACACTTTGCAGTACGCGCAAAGTTTCGATTTGTGTCGCTTGTACATATTTGTATTTATATAGGTTGTGTGTATGAATGCTCGCATTTATAAACGTATGTGTAGAGATATAATAAAGTATCAAATACAAAACATTAAAAACTGACAAAAGATCACACAAAGCGAAACCAAATTTGTAAAACAAAACTTTTTCTATCTAAACACCAAACAAAGCTTAAAAGAAAATTGAAAAAACTTTTTTAAAGTTAATTTTTGCGTGTCTAAATCGGGTCTTATTTAATACTAAAATAGTAAAAATATAAAAACGTTAACAGCAAACTTTTAGTATAAAAATTTTACACTTCAATTTTGCCATATAATATTTGTTTTTCAGTCTGTGTATTAATTATATAAAATTTTATAAAACTGATTATCTCCGAAGTTCTTACTGCAATAAACAAATCAATTTATTTTGAATTGAATAAAAAAATTTAAAATTGGATTTTCTTAAGGTCAAAAACTAAAACACAAACCGACAAACTCTACGAGTGCTGATGGAATCGCTAATCTTTAGGAGTAATGCGTCTCTGAGACTATATGCAAATGAAATAATTAATTTAGAAGTAATAAGAAGTTATAGTTTTAAGAAACTTTTTTCAAGAACTTATTTTTTGAAAATGTAAGTGCTAAAATTTGTTGTACATAGTTGTAAAGACTTTGCTGAGGTCAATATTATTGGATACTGATCTACCCCATAGTCTGCTGGATGTGTAGGGAACAATATTCATTGAACATTTTGAAGTTAGTTTTGAAAATGTCCATGTGTCGTCTGAAATAAATACAATGAATTTTGCATACCGAAATACAGTTTACTCGCGGTAACGTGAACACCGTCTGACGTGAACACCGCCTAACGTGAACAAGCTTTTGTTTACGTTGACTACTTTGTAACGTGAACAAACTCAGAAAGCTCTATTACGTGAACAATTTTTTTTCACTGCATATGATTTCCAAACTTGTAGGCAACACTGAAATGTATTAAGATCGATTTTTAAAGTTTAGGGAATCCCCTTATATGAAAAATGTATGTATCCTCTAAAATAGTTTTTTTTTTTGTGTTTGGCATCGAAATTTTATTTTAACTCTTTTTCTTATGCAAAGACCGATTCACCAATTGGTCGGCGGGATTGTTAAAAAATCTAAATGTTTGGAGTTAAAAGAAAGGGCAGATATTTTAGATAGTTTGCAAAAAAAAGAACAAGTGTGACTACTTTAGCAAAAAAGTGTAATGTCGCCAAGTCAACAATATGCAGTATTAAAAAGAAAAAAGAAGCAATTTTAAAATGTGTAAGCCACACATACCAGGGGCCGGAAAAAAGAAAAACTTTAAAATCATCAGAACTTCCAGTTATGGAAAAAACTCTTTACCGTTGGTTCATCCGAATGCGTGAAAGGAATTGGCCTGAATGTGGGCTAATGCTAAAAGAAAAAGCTAAGGAATTACATTCCCAACTTAAAGAAAGCGAGGGCGGGTTCAATGCTAGTGACGGATGGCTTCAGCAATTTAAATAAAGGTAAGGAGTTAGACTTCTTAAATTGGATACTTTATCGTGATGTCTTTTTGTTTTGTAGTGAATATTAATTAATAATTTTATTTTTATATTTTAATAATACATGTATGTAATAATAAAATAATTTCACGTTCAAGCGTGTAAAACAATTATATTGTTTTCATGAAATTCGACAATCTCTAACGTGAACTCCCTTGGTTCTAATTCGTTCACGTTACCGCGCACTATATATTATTTTGGTATCTCATAAAATAAATGTTAAACCATTCATATTTATGGTTAACTGTACTACAGGCATTTTCATATACGCCGCAGCAATCGAATTTTCCTCTGCTTTTCACATTTTACTTTGCGGCATTTTTATACCAGCCAGCCAACGAGTTTAATTAACCTTTTAATAGATGTCAACTTGAAACTGATGTATCGTATGTCGTTGAAAAAGTGAATATTATCGTTTATAGCAGTCATTGCTAGGAATTATTTTCAGTTTCAATTGGTGCAGAGAAAATGTGTGTCGTCTGTTGTCTTTTAATTATTGCAATTTATGCTTCACTAGCTGTAAGCACGCACAAAATTGCCATAAAATTAACCGGTTTAAAATATATTTGCAGTTACTTCAAGCTAATCATTATTTAAGGATAACAGAGAAAAGGAATTGTCAATAATGGTCTTTCTTGCAGTAAGAATTTTTTTTTTGCAAAAAATAAATACAAAAAATTTATAAAACAAAATATTTTCCATAAAAATTTTTCAAAGTAATTTTTTTTTCAACATGTTTTTCTTAGTGAAATCAAGAATATAAAAGGTTTTCCAATAAGAGTGATATGATTTCTTTTAATAAAAACACACTTATTGTTAAGGAAATTCAAAAGTTTTTTAATTAAATGTGCAGTACAATCGATACAATTAAGTTTTAAATAAAACGTCATTCAAATGCCCTTCACGATTGTTTCTGCAGAAACGAATACGATGAGTCCAATTTTCGAGCAGTTTTTCCACTAAATCAAGTCGTATGTCATGAATGGCACGTTCAATATTGACTGGTAAAGCTTGAAGAGAGTCTGGTTTATTTCGAAAGACCAATGACTTCAAATAACCCCACAAGAAATAGTCTAATGGTGTTAAATCACAACTTCTTGGAGGCCATTCAATATCACAATTTCTTGAAATAATCGAATCTCCAAACTTTTCTCGCAATAATTCAATTGTTGCATTTGCTGTGTGGCACGCAGCTCCATCTTGTTGAACCAAATGTTGTCAAGATAAACTTCTTCATATTTTGGTCATAAAAAGTTGGTTATCATCGGTCTATACAGCTCATCATTGGCAGTAGCCGGCTTCATTTCGAAAGAAGTATGGACCTATGATTCCACCAGACCAAAAACCACACCAAACTGTCAATTTAGGTGAATGGTTTTTCCTGAATAATTTGTGGATTTTCTTCGCACCAGAATCGACGGCTTTGACAGTAAGCCTCATTGGAGATGATTTTCTTAAAAAAATCGTTATGGTTTCCAAGTTGTTTCAATGCGAAATCTGCAACGTTGTTCTTGCGTATATCTCTCCATGATGAAATTGTTAACACTACTGAATGCAATGAAAAACAAATGACAGATCATGACATATTACAAATGGCCGAAACTTCACTTCAAAATCATATCATCCCTATTGAAAAATCTTTTAAAAGGCATATCTCTCAGTTTTTTTAAAGTTTTTGAGAAGCAAGAGTTTCAAGGACACAATCATACCGGCATTTGGTGTCTATTCCAGGATGTGGACACAGATCTTTCTTACGTACAATTATCTTTAAAAGAAAACTTAATTTTCGAACAGGCAGTTAATTCTTGGATTTACCATTTGTGATTAACTTAAAAGAAATGTTTTCTAACATTAATTAAATTTTTGTAAAAAATATATTTTTTAGAGAATTTTGAACAGCATTTAGAATTTTCATTTTTTCATTGAACTGGTACAACTGATCGAATAAATTTGTTAAATTGTTTATAAATTCATATATGAAAAATTGCAATAAAATTCCATTCTCAGTCTTTATTCATTTTCTCCATTATGATAGAAAACAATTATAATAACAATAGAATTTAAAGAGTACTTTAACACTTCTTAATGCATTTGTACATAATTGCCACTTTAAGACACCTTATATGCAAACGTTCCAGACGTGTATAGTCATGTGACTAGAAGTACACATTCAACGTAAGCGATAGCGGTGTGTATTGCTTTTTTTGGTATTAAGTGAAAATCGACTAAAAGTCAAGCAAGTAAGTACTTGCACACTCGTACGAATATTTGCGTATGCCTCAATAAATATTCAAAATCAATTTAGCATAACCAAAACCATTTGGAAAACAACATAATGTTTGAATTTAATAGATCGGGTTCAAAATGGTACTCTTCATGAGAAAACACAACATACAATGACATGAATAATGTAAAGGCTATTAGCATACTTGTATGGGGCATATACTCGTAGGCGCATACACAGACATTCTTTTAAAAGAATATTTAGTGATAGTTGCAAAATTGCCTGTTGCTCTTTATCGGTATTCGTGGTATGTCATCGGCCGCCTTGCAAAAATATTTGAACATGAAATATTCTTAGTTGAATGTTGATATAGAAAATGTTATTAATATATAAGTAAGTAGATAACTTGCAACACAAGCAGTGTTGTCAGATTAGGGGATTTATACCCAAATCGGGGATTTTTTTCAAAATGGAGATACAAAATTTGGTTTGGGGATTGGGGAATTCATTAAGGATAATTTTTATGCTTTGGGGAATTTATGAGATTTTTCCGGGATTTTTATTTTGTTTATATAATTTGGTTTATTTTTTGGACTATTATTTTAATACCAACATGTTCTAATTGTTATTTTTTTAGTACATAAGTGTCTTTAGTGTGGTAACTAAAACTTTGTTTAATATAAAAATTATGAGTGGTAAGTCTTCCGGCAAATGGTAACAATTTATAGGTCTTTAACATTTGCTGTTGGCAAGACATGGATGGGTATTATTTCATGTGAATGCTTCATATAAAAGAAGAAACTAACATACAAAATTCAAATTAATTCTTTTTGTGTTAAAAATGGAAAAAAAAATCTTGACACCAGCAAAAACAGCACAATATCCTCTGGGAACGTGAAGAATGGACAAAAGGTAAGAAGCAGCATCTAGCAGCCGTATGTGTACAAGAAAATAAACCCTGAACAATGAGTCTCTAATTTTTTCGTTTGTACATTTTAATAAGAAAAGTCTCCGACTTATAAGTCTGTAAATTCGACGCTGTTTTTAAATTAAAGAGGACTTGTTTTTTATACCTAAAAAGTTTATTGAAACAAATGCTAAAATGTTTTCTATCAAATCTCAATATTTTCAAAACATGTAAGCAATTTTCTCCAAACATGTGTTGCAACCCATTAGGACAACCCAAATTTAGTTCAATCATAAAAATACTACAACCTGCGGCAAATGAAAATGTTCCAGAGATATATATGAGTCACAGTGGAAAAAAATGCCATTTAGAAGGTGGACTGATTTATTTGATATAGAAATAACAAACAACTTAAATTTTGGACAGAAGTTTATTCATATCAAGATGCCGCTGGATCACGGCCGTTTAAAGACCTGGCATAGTTGGTATTAAATTTACTTTTCATATCAACGAGCAACGCTTGCGATGAACGAGTTATTTCGGCAATGAACACGGTAAAAACAAAAATTAGAAACAAAATGCAGTACGAGTTGTTCGGAACTCTGTTGAGAATTAATATACATGTTAAAAGTAATGGAATTTGACACTTTTGATCCATCTCCAGAAATGGCCAAATTGTTTAATTCTAAGAGCATGTACCATGTAAAGAAGATCAGGATTCCGAAGTTTTTGATTTTATCAGTCAACTTAACTAATTATACAAATATATACTTAGAAATGAACTACAGTGCAAATAAAGTATTCATAAGTTAATACTTAAGTAAATTGAAATTTAAGTACTATTATTTTTAGTGGGAATTTTTGGGGATAGTATAAATTGCTTTCTGGGGGAAATAATACCAAGTTCCTATCCAAAATATTTCGGCCGTAAAAAGTACTGCGATCAAAATAAGGACCAAGTTCTTGATAGGTACAATTCCAGCTCATTTCTAGGCAACCTGTAAGCTTGGCAAAATTTTGTTGGCTTTATAATATGGGAAAGAATTCTTGGAATTCATTATATTATGATCAAGAGGAGCAAAGTTATTAGGGGGTAAAAACAGCTCGAATGGTTTCGTGTAAATATACACAATGTGCGGCCGAACTTGGACTAGATAATACATAAATAAATGTAACTCATAAATGAATTTATATAAAAATTCCTCATACGCCACCTGAAGTTTTAAAGTTAATTTAAGTAACAGGCAGTGTAGTCAGGTAAATATTGTCTAATGTCCCCAAATTAAAGAGTGTTTTCCCCAAAAATCCCCATTTTTAAACTGGAAATCCCTAATTTTGTCCCCAATGAATATATGTATATTAAGCATCATAAAAAACTATTTTTTTATTAATTTTATTTATTTAAGTTAATGCATTCGTATGTGCTCAATGGAACTTTTGAATCCATAGAATATTTTAAAATTCCATACACGGAATCGAATTTATTCTTTTTTCTATGCCTTCGAGTTGTAAATTAAGAAATAACTCAAAATTTTCCATACTCTCAGTGAATATTTTAAGCATTTCTTCTGCTAGTACAGTTAAATAATCTAAAAACATTTGTTTGAACTCCTTTTGCTTCCAATTCCTTTGATAAATGTTCAAATGTCAACATCAATTTCAGCTAGAACCAAATTACTTTTCTTATCGTCAATTAGTACTTTCATTTTGGCAATATCGAATTCAATAAATTCTGGTTTTAAAAATTTTGAACAAATTGTTATAAAAACCAACATCTTCAATACCATCGCCTTGAAATAATCGAAATATGGAGAAGATACATAAACATATATGTATGAAAGATAATGGTAAAATAAAGCAAAATTGATAATAGGTATACTGAAAATGAAAAATCCCCAAATCCCTCCCCACGATAATCTGTCCGCAAAAACCTGCTTAAATCCCCAATTTGGGGAAAAACCCCCATACCTGGCTAAACTGGTAACAGGATACAAAAGTGTTGCATACTTTAAAGGTAACGTTTTAAAATAGTCCACTTATACGTTTTATTCAGGTTTGATTTAAATTAAGAGAATTACATTATATAGCAGTAAATTGATTTGTATAACCTTAAACTAAAAAATAGCGCAGAGGTAAACAATTATTTAAAAAAAATTTTTTTTATATGGTACAAGCTTGGTATTCGCGACTACCCATTATAGCGGCGGCTCGGTTATCGCGAATTTTTATATTGCAGGTTCTATAATCGCGATAGTTTACGAAAAACGGGTTTTCTTTTCGCGACTTTTATCTGTGTTTTTTTTTTTAATTGATTACAATGTCTATAACAAAAAAATGCAAATCCCAGTCTTCTGGTATATTAACCTTATAGGATGATTTTGATCTTCAATTTTGTAAGTTTATTCTTCTCATTTGTTGTGTAAATACATCTCTTAATACGGGAACAGTTCAACATATTTTAAAGACAACGATTTCTCAAAAATAAGAAATTTAAAAACGTTGCAATTTAAAGAAAGCTGAGTACCAAAGAACGGATAAAATGCGCTTCCAAATCTCCAGTTTCTTTAAAAATCTTTAAATTTTAATGTAAATAAAAAGAATTCTAATTTTAAAAATTACATACTACTATTCAATAACATTTTGGGTCTGGTATCGCGAATATTTAGTTTTCGCGACAGGTCTGGATTTTAATTAGTCGCAAAAATCGAGCTTGTACTGTGTAAATAAAGAAATGTTTTTTTTTTGTGGTTTGAAATGCTCATTATAATATCGACGCGTTTGTATAATATAATACATCTTTAGTAGTTAACTTTCCATTCTAGTTTGTGGAGTCAACCACAATTATAAAAATCTATTTATTTTTTATGTTCAATATCGCAAAACATTGAGATTCTAACAACATTTCGCAAAAGCTTTTGTATTTTTATTTACAAATAATAAATTTCACTATCAACTGCTGCAGTGTTAAATATTTCCATAATTTTTTCAACGTTTTCGTTAGTATATACTTATTGCATACTGAAAATAATACTAAACGGTGTGAAAAATTCGGTATGTGGCGGATTTTCTTAAATCATGTATAAACAATTTGATTCAAGTAAGAATTATTTAATTCTAAAATATTTTATTTAAGTTATTATAATTTTGTGAAATGTTCCGAATTCGTTGTGCTGATTTTTTTTTTAATATTTTGATAACAATTTTATATACAAACATGATTCCTATGTCATCTTAAAGAGAATATTTTGAGATATTTTATGAATCCTATTTATATATATATTTATTCCTGGGATTCCATGGAGGAACATAGGGCCACAATAAATCCTATTTGCGAGAATATAAATTATATGCAAGATTTCGGCTGCTTAAAGATCCCAAAATTTTTAGGAGGTTTTTTTGCCAAAAATTTATTTCTATGGTTTTTTTTATGAGTTAAATTTATTTTTTTCACTACAGCCACAACCCCTTTTAAGTTTACCACCTACTTATCCAATTGCTATGGAATTTTTCTAACATTTCTAAAAAATCATGAATTCCAACAAACACAATCATCTTTTTTAAAGAAACGGAATTCGAGTCAAACTAAGTGTTAACTTTTTTAATATTTCTATCATGTAGGAGATATAGGGGAAATTAAATCATCTTTACTTTTTAATAACATTATTTTAAAAAGGCATTAAGTTAAATTTAGTTTTTATTTTCTCCCCCATAACAGTAGTTTTTTATAGTTTTTTTGTGTTTTCATGAATGCAAATTCGTTTTTTTTACACTCTTTCAATGTTTTTATACAAAGTATTTGTTTTTTATTCTTTACACGTTTTTGTACGCTTTTATTTTTTAAGTTGCATTTGAAGCAACGTCAGAACTGGCATATTAAAATTTCAATACTAAATCGTAATGTTTACCATTACAAAGATTTAGTCTCTCGTCTAGCATGTTAAAGTAATGGTAATTAATAAAAATGCAAGTGAAAGTTTAAAGAAATAATAACTTTGTAAAAAAAGCCAAAAAAAAAAATTAAACTGACTAATAATTTTTTAAAGACTCTATATTATTCGGTCATGAAGTACTTAATAGAGAATAAAAATAAAAGAAAACTACAAAGAGAGAGAGACCGATAGCGGAAATTAAAATAATACAAACTTCATGTTTAAAAGTCAATTACGAGTAGTTTGTCTCAGTTCAGAACTGGATACATTTGCTGTGAAACATTTTTATATTCTGTTTTAAAACTGCATTTGTATCCTTATAATGAAAATTTTATTTCGCATTTTAATTAAAGTTTATAACGTGCTTCTTTTTCCAACGAAAATGACGTACTCAACAATAACTAGAGTTTGGTGTTGGCTGAAGTGGTTAGCGCGTTGACTACTAAGCAAACAATGACTTGGGGCCTGGGTTCAAAGTCAATCAACATCATTAATTTCTCTAATGTACATTAGTGAGACATTGTTTTAATTGTTGTCGGACTATTTAAGTGATGAAGGCATAGCACTGGTCACTAAAAAACTGTCCCGACAGCGATTGTTGCTATCCAAGCTAATGTTCACAACATCGCCCTCCTTCGTCGGTTAGCAGAAACATCGGCGAAGTAAAACAATTATTAAAAATGCCGGCTAATACAGCTTAACAAAGTTAATGCGTTTACTTAACACCGGAGGCGCCTCAAAACTGCCTTAAAAATTAACAACGCGCAAAGCAGAGTTGTGAAAGAGTTAAGTCTTCTAAATTTTCAACATCTATTTCTCTACCCTATCCCTCTTCCTGAGTTGCGGCACAGTGCACTGCATTCGTAGGTGTCATCCCCTTTGTGCTGGTCCTAGTTAAAATAAAAAAAGATGGTACAAAGTACTTTTATTATTCATCTTTTCATTTACATCAAAAGCGTGACTTAACCGTAAGCGCTGTTTTCTATGGTTACGGTTAAGTCACGCCTAATTAAACCTTTACCATTCATAATCGGCCCATAACTCTCCATCCAGACTATGATACCTTTGCTGCTTAACTTTTAAGGTTTTTTATGTAAATGAAAAGACGAATAATAAAGGGGTACTTCAAAGCAAAAATATGGAAAAAAAAATATTTTATTAAAGGTGAATTGCAATAACTCCATAGCCATAACCGTAATGGTAGAAACCAATTTAATTTTGGTTTTTCGCCGTAATTATAAACAGCTGTTAGCTGATTTGACATATTTGTTTGCTCTCTTTTTTTTTCTAGTATTACTTGCTAAGTTTTGATTTGTATTCTTATTTTTCTCTAAATCTATTTATTTAAATTCTTTAGTAAATAAATGGATGACGGAAAGCTTTTTTTGCACTTTAAAGTTGAATGAACAGCTGTTTATGGTTATGTCACCACTAATATGGTAACTTACGTCTAATTGAACTTTAACCGAACCTCACTTTAATTGCCACTTGCTGAAAGCAGTCAGTTTCAGTTGCTATTTAGTGCTTAACTAACAACTACAAATACTCAGTTGCCTGCTAGAAACCCAACTAAAGATTATTTTTTTTATCAATAATCGAGCCATTACTTTTATTATATAGATAATTTCTGATTCTCTGTTCACACTAAAAAAAACAAATTAATTAAGATTTCGAAAGTTTTTCTTAATTTGAATTCGAATTTGTTGTCGTATGGCGCCAATGCTGGTTTTTACAGAAACTCAGTAAAATTTTCCTTGATGTTAGAAAATACAAATTTCGTCTTTAACAGGGAATTTTTACTAAAAACTAGAGAAATATTTACTCAGTGTTTATCCAAAAATTAGTAAAAATTTCGACATGTGCACCACAACTTCCATCTTGTTGCCTATTTTTCATTTTCATGTTTTACCTTTTTCTGAACTGTTAATCTGTTACAAAGAAGCTTTTGATGTCATCAGGATCGCTGGATCGTCTGAAATGCTTAATTACAACTTTTAATCTAATATATAAAATTCTCGTGTCACGATGTTTGTTATCGAACTCCTCCAAAACGGCTCGACCGATTTTAATGAAATTTTTTATGCATATTTGGTAGGTATGCGAATAGGTGCTAAGGTATATTTTAAATCGCTTAGGTCACGAGGAGGGGTGGGAGGGGGCAATTTCTGTACTTCCGAAACGGCTTGACCGATTCTTATGAAATTTTTTATGCATAATCAGTAAGTCTGAGAATCGGCTACTATCCGTTTTTCAATTCGCTAGGGGCATGAGGACGAGAGGGAGAGGGCAATTTCTGTATTTCCGAAGCTAATAACCCAACTGATGGCCCTATGTCCGCCTGATAATTATTTTTGTTGTTGAATGACAGATGGTGCTACGTCCGCCTCATGCAGGAGAATCGTCGTGGTTCGTATTTCAAACAGAACAAAATTATTGTTTGGTATTTTTTTCATCGGCGGTCATCGTCACACACTTAAATACATTCGCTATTTTTTATAGCACCCAAAATATGCACTAGAAATATTTTGTATGGCAAAACAACGTTTGCCAGGTCATCTAGTATTTCTATAAAACTTACGACTTTTCGGACTCGACGCTTTTATGAACTATTCAGGAGTAAGTCATTTCCTAAATCTTTTTTTTTTACAAATTATTTTATTTGTATGATAAAATGTACTTAAGTTTAGTAAAAAACATTATTTAATTTTAGAAAATAAGCACTCAAATTAAATAATAAAAAAATTTTTTTGTTTGACATTATGTGCATTTGATTTGTTTTTATTATAACAAAATTTTATTTGTTTAAAAAAATTTCTACATATTTATCAAATTAAAGTTAAATATATAAATTTTTTAAATTATTTTCAATGAAATTTTAAAGTTAATTTTTTATGATATTTAAGCGGAGATATATTCAATATTTTTTTTAATAAATATTATTGATAACACTCAATCTCAATCTACTGTGATCTCCGACGCCACTTAAGAAATTATTTAAATTTTAAATTTAAATTTTACAGCCATTTCTTTACAAAAAAAAAAAAAAAATTGATAAAATGATTTCTATTGCAATACTTTTTTGCCTTTTTTCATAACTGATAAGTAAAGAAACTGCATCAAGGAGCAACACCTAATGTTTTCTTGAAAAAAAAAAAATATAAAATGAAAATCCAACGCACAAATTTATTCTGCAAAATTTATTTTATTTATTTGTTTCTTTACAATAATTTCATAAAATGAATTGTATATCATTGCATAAAGGCTACTTGCGGGTCGGTCGTTAAGTTAAACAATTTGAATGATTTTGTAAGCAGATAAAAGCAAATGAACAATATTTTTTTCTTCAACCAAAAATATATCTGTTTGTGTATAAACTGTTTTTGTTTTCCCCTATTTGTATGCATTTTAATAGTTGCAATTTTGCAATCAAACACAACACAAACAAACACAGTTTGGTGGTTCTGCTATTTTCCTGCCTTCTTAGTTTTCTAAATAATATATGCAGCACCTGCCTACCTGCCTTTCATCTTTTGCCAATTTTTTCTCTTTACTAAATTAAGCGTTTTTATACCACTTAGATTTTATGGTCCTTAAATATTTTTTTGCGTACTACTCTGAGGCAGCGGATGTTGAATGTTGTAAAAAGTGTAAGCCACAAAAATTTTTTCTTGTAATTTTTTATACATAAGAAAATGTGCTTCCGTATTTCACATTTTTTTTTTCTACATAGTTTCTGTTTGTATGTGTAACGACCAAGAGAATTATAGTATGTCCTAGAATAGAAAAAAAATTAAGATTTCTTTATGTTTTTGGTAGAGAGAATATTTTAAATTGCTTAAAAATTATACAAAATATATAAAATGTGGCATAAATATAAAGGTAGTATGTCCAAGACACAAGTATATTTACAAATAATCTCTAACTTTTCGAAAGGAAATTTGGTCTTTACATGTCTGATAAAAAGAATTGCATTTGAACGTTTTACAAGTCCCTAATACAGGTAAATGAGCAAATTGTGGAGGAAATAAACTTACTATTTTTAATAGTGACTTGTTAATGCCCTTTGTCCAGAAAAGATAAAATAGAACAAAAAAAGTATGTTAAATTTTATATTTAGATTATTTTTAATAAAACTATAACATCTATTTACGGAATTAGCTATAATTTTTTAACAAAACAAAAACATAGTTTCGATATTTTGAAAAGGAATATGTGATTTCCAATTATTTAAGTTTAAACTAACGCTTCATATAAATTATGTGCCAAAGGTGCTCCCTGCAGAAAATAAAACTCACAAACAAAAAAAAAAAAACCCAAAAATAAACTTATATTATATATAAAAAAATGTACCTTAATTGAAAAATTGGTTGGCATAAAAACATGAACTCTCTGCGTACGTGTAGATGTAGAAATTATTAATGTATATATGTGTGTGAAGAAATAAATATTTCAACATACGAACATATTCATAAGTGTAAAACTGTGAGGTTTTGTTGCACTTTTAATGTATGCAGGACTTTTTCTAAATAAATCCTTTACCGCATTGGGTTGTGGTATTCATGCCACAATTGTACGATATATAAATTTCTAATAGAGAATTACACACATTTTAACGCTAACTAAATGTACATTAGGGTTGCGTGATAAGTTTCTTATCTTCAAATGAAACATTTTGTCTTTACGTTCTCAGTTTTAAACTGCAGTCTACCGAATGGCTTGTGTTGATCAAAAAAGGGCAACAACGAAATAAAAGCTATCAGCCTATTATTAGTTGAGAAAAAAAAAAACAAAATATCAATTAAATAGAAATTCTCAAAGAAAAAGGTCTGCGTTAATATGTTAATTAATTCAAATTAAGTCTTACTTATTTTTTCTTCATATAATATTGAAGAATTTATTTTTTTAGCTTAAAAAGTTCAGTAACCTTGAAATTTTATGATCAAGCCAACGAAGTGATTTTCATAAGTATGTATGTATGTATATATATAAAATACAAAAATGTGTGTAACTATGTGTGTAAGTATAACCGCTATAGACTTCGAAACCACCCATCCGATCTGGGACCAATTCATTACATCCGTGAACGTAGGACTCGTCACGTAATAACTGTATAATTGGATGGGAAATTATGTGACGAGTTGTACGTTCACGGATGTAACGATTTGGGCCCGGATCTAAACCGGTTTCATTTGCAAAGTAATTTTTTCAACATGGTTTTAGACTCCTAAAATACTGCATTACGTCCGTTGAAGAGGGTTTCCTCTATTTTCCCAGACAACAATTGTGATTGTTATTTCAAATTTTTCAAAAAAATTTTAATTTGTAAGTTTTAAAATTTTATACTTTTTTTTAATCAAAGAAATTTTTAATTTTTCAGGCTTAAGTTCGTTTTCTCTAAATATAAGTTTGTTATAAATTAAATTATTATTTAAATTAGAAAGAAAAATCTAGTGGCTCTTAATATTTGAACAGACAAAGAAAAATTAGACTGCGCGGAGGGTTGAACTGACATCGATGTTTCGAGACTAACCACAGTCTCATCATCAGAGTTTTCTACCGCTTAGACCTCACTGCCACCACGGCACACTGTGTTGCGGCTAGTGGAAAAGTAACTTTTTTCCGATTATTTTTTTCAGTGTTTTTAATGATGAAATTTTGTCACAGACATTCCAAGTAAACAAAAAACACATAAAGCTTATTTTTATGTTGGCCCGTTGATTTTTAATTGATTTTAGAAGTCAAATATACAAAATTTTCACGAAAAGAGGGGATTTCAGGGCTGTATTCAAAATGATCTCATTTGATTTTGGTGACAGATATTTTGATTCGGAAAAAAAATCTGCCTTCGGACAAGTATCTTCTGTAAAAAAAAAAATGTTGTTTGAGACATTTTCATATGCACCTTTTTTAGAGCGAAAACCCGACTAAAAGTCCATTTTTCCTTAAAATTTGCGTTAGGTAAGCAATATCTAAAAAGTCCCAGAGAGTCCCAGTTCCAAACCACTACATAAATGTTACATAATTTGTTTTCAACGAACTGTGAAAAAATCAGCTGCCTATACCTGCCCTCCTGGGAGTTATAGCGATTTTAGTATATCATTCTCAGTATTTATTCCACAGAAATAGAACGGAAATAGTATCTTAAAAGATTTTTTTTCTACATCTATTCTAGCACTCCACAAAAATGAGCATAACTCTCTTAAAACTGAAGCTATTGACTTCAAACCGGTATCAAATTAAAGCTTTTATTGCCACCTTTCAAATAAGAAATGAAATAGATTTTGGTTTTATATAAAATTTCAGAGTTATTCAACAAATATCGAAAAATCATGAAAATTTGACGTTTATAATTCTTGTTCGGACCACCCTATAATTTATTTTAAAAACTAATCATAGGGTATTTATCAGAAATAAAAAAAGAATTAAAATAAATTTTTTTTTAAATTTTTCGAACATTTTTTTTTTATTTTTGACTTTTGTTGAAAATTTGACCCAACAATTTTTTTCGGTGTAAATTTTTTTTTCACTCATTCTGTTTGGGATTTCATTCTGACCAATCTGTAGAAGTTTCTCATCGATACAATTAAAATTACAGTTTAGGCAATATGATTTCCAAAAAATTCCGGTTTCGCAACACTGTGCGGCAGCTGCAATCACATTAGTTAAAGATCCTCTATCATTAATTGAATCTGCTGAATTACATGTAAGTTTTTACACTACAGCTTTTATCATTTTTTAATGGGTTGGAACTTTACTATACTTTTTCAAAGTCTATCTTGTTCAAGTTGAGCTTTATTCTAGTGTTTCTTATTTGATTCCTAGGTGGTAGCCGTAGAGGTAGAGGTTATGGAATGTGATACGTTATACATATGTATATACAACTGTTTTTTTTATTGTGATGTACAAACACATTCTTATCTACGTGCCTTTAGTTTTATAATTAAGTTGTGAATTTTTTTATTCGAACTGAGTGATATTTAATCAAAGAAATTTTTAATTTTTCAGGCTTAAGTTCGTTTTCTCTAAATATAATTTTGTTATAAATTAAATTATTATTTAAATTAGAAAGAAAAATCTATATCTTAATTATAAAACTAAAGGCACGTAGCTAAGAATGTGTTATTATTTTATACTTTTGCAGATCTCCTGTTGTGTGGATCCATTTAGAAAATGTTTTTGGATATTTAAGGGGATAAATGAAAATGGGTAAAAATTATAAAATCTGCACGCTTCGAATATAATAAAACTTTTATTAAAAACTTTAATTTAATCTGAATTTATGCAAAAAAGGTGGGATGCTTTCTGAATTTTTTATTATTTTTTTTTTTTTGATAATTTTATTATTTACTGAATCTTCAATTATAAATTGAAACATCATTAACTTTTTTAAATCTTAAATCTAAAAAATAAAAATAAAGTTTAATATATGTTTAGCCAATGCTAAACAACAGCTTGTGTATTTTTTATATATATGAACCGATTTTCAATATAATCTCTTTGGTTGCAAGGGCAAGTATTACTTACTCCACTTCTTACTATATCTATAGTTATATTATAAAGAGGAAATATTTGATTGTTTGTTTGTATCAAATAGTATTCAAAACTACTAGACCGATTTTAACCTATTTTTCTCTTGTAGTCAGCTAAGTTTTCAGGACATGCAAAATGATGGGGCGTTAAGACGGTGGGAACGGGCAGTCCCAATACAAAGAAAATATGAATATTCATATATCTAAGCAACTAAAGAAATTAATGTCTTGCAATTCAATTTGTAATACTCCAAGAACAAAATACAACTTTAAGAAAAATCTAGGGGTGATATGACGAGGGTAAGTAGTAACCCAATACAAGGAACACAATTATAAATATTCACATATCTGGGACATTAAAACATAATAATAGTCATAAAATTTAAAGTGGGTTACTCCATTAATTTCACTGAATTTTTCTGCGAAATCTCTAAAGCAACAGTAGGAATACCCCCTATACAACGAAAATGTCCAGGAAAAAACATAAAAGTCAATACTTGGTAAATAGATGGCGTCATCTATACTTTTCTATTGAACTTAAAGTTTATGCAAGAAAAACTTTCTTTCTTTCTGCGACTTATCATAATCTCTGCAGAAATGAAATAATGAATTTTGTATTTTATTAACTTTTATCTTAACACGCAACCCGCAAATTTTTATCAGGTCCTGAATTAATATAATGTGATTCTGATAATCTGAACGTCCCTAATACGGAACTTTTCAGCTCTTTCTAATGTTAAAAGTACTTTTTTTTTCAATATCAGACTACTACTAGTTTTTTCGTTACACACTTGTACATATGTACGAACACACATGCAATCGGAATCGTTGTAAACATATTTGTTAGCAAATGATATGAAAAATCCAACAAAACTGTATTAGATTGTACGTAACAACAAAAAAAAAAAAATCACATCAAATATTTATATAAAACATTACAAATACCCAAACGTATGTGGATATGTGCTCTGGTTTGTTTAGGTTCTTGTTATTTTATGTGTAGAAGTCTGAAGTGTAACAAAGCTAGACTTATGGTGTCTAAAAAAGGGAAATAAATTTTTCAACTATTTTCATTGTTTGACCAACAACATTAAGGTTATTGATATTTTCATCCATAGAAGTATGTGTATGTGTGTAATTATCTTCATTGCTATAAGCATGTGTTCCTCCTTGTAACAGTTGTATTTATATCCAAAATTATTTCCTACATACAGTCATTCTTATTAAAAATAGTTCGTAAAACAAATGAAATTCCTTTATTTAATATTTGTTTTCTTGTTGTTTTTTCTATTTCATTGCAAGTATTTGTCCCTTTATTAAATATTAAATTTTCTAAGCAGAACACACCAAGCGGTCCTTTGTGCAAACGCATAGATAGGAACTAAACCTTAATTTATAGCTTTTGAAAGAAAAAAAAAAAAAACAATGCACAATTAATTATTCAGAACAAAATTCAAATCTATTGGACAAAAATGTAAGAAGTTCGAAATCAATTGTTTTGTGGTTAAATGCATTTATAATAGTGTACTATTTTGAGTAGGTTTTTGCACAGATAGTTAGAAAATTATCGTATATGAAAGTAAACGAGTGCAATCTAAAGGGTGTTTTATATAGAGGCATACAACTTTGAAATGGAATAAAACTAAGATGAGATTTTTAAATCTTACTTATAGCATAAGACTGCCACGGCTAACTCAAAAATAGTCTAATCATTACGTCCAATTTTCGATGACTTTTTCCAAAATCTGTGACCGTATATCGGCAATAACGCTGCCAATGTTGTCGTCCAAGTGTTTCTAAAATGCGTTTCGCTTGAATTTGGCGAATACGAATACAAATACGAATATCTTAAAATAGGCGAATAGTCGAATAATCGAATACGAATACGAGTATTCGTAACATCACTAGTTTGCACGCGTGAACTATGTGTTGAACCTAACAACCATCTATGGCCATCTATTTACCAACTATTGACTTATTAATATTTTTCCTAGAGATTTTCTTTGTTTATGGGTATTCTTTTCCTCCCTACTGTCGCTTCAAGATTTTGGAAAAAAGTTCTTTATATTTTAGTTGTAACGCACATTAAATTTTAGGACTATCACTCTTTTAGTTTCACAGGTATGTGAATGGAGGTGGGGTGACCGTTCCCATCGTCCTTGCTTATGTTGCCTCCTAATAGTTTAGCTTTCTGTTAGTGAAAATATGTTTAAAATCATTCGTGAAATAATCGGTCTTCTTTATAATCTATATATATAAAATACAAAAAATGTTTGTACCCATGTTCGCTATAGACTCGGAAACTATCCAACCGATTTGACCCAAACTGGTGTCATTCAAAAGGGAATTTATAGAGGATGGTTTTAGGCTTTTAATATTTCAAGTGGGCGTTGCCCCTCCCACATAAATTGAATAACATCATATATCTTGACTATTGTGATAGCAAGAGTTTTGAAACATTGCAATAGTTCATATGTTACTAATGTGAGTAATCAGGACAAAAATGGGCGTTATCGGACAAGTGGGCGTGGCAGCTCCCATATAACCCAAAAATTGAAATCGCCATATTTTGGGCATTTTTTGACCTACGCCGATGATATTTGGTACATATAGTATTGACATCATTAGGAATACGTACTAGGAGAAAAGTGAGTAGGACCACGCCCCTTTATAGGAAAATAAAAAATCTTAATATAGTCTTAACTATTGGACCGATGGTCATTAAATTTTCACAATAGGATATATAAATACTTTTAATTTTATTTTATAACGAGGGGGGTAGCGAAGTACACCGGGATCAGCTAGTATTGAAATAAATTATGAAAAAGTTTATACACATTTGTTGTACGCTCAACTTGAAAATTTTCCTTATAAATCTTGTGTAAATTGAAAATTTCTCTCAGCTAAAATTTTAAATGTAAAAATTTGCAATTTAAACTTAAGCAAAATATTTAACCATCTCGTCAAACTTCATTTACAGAAAATGTATGGCTGAAATGTGCAAACAGTAATTTCTTAAAAAAAAAAATTAAAAAAACAGTTTTAAACTATTTTACATCCATCATAAACTGTTATGTTTATGATTTTTCTTGACAATGTTTGTCATTATGATAATGAATAAAGACCTAAACATTTTTCATACTGAACCTTTTTGGCATTTCATTTAAAACATTTTATTTGAAATAACAGAGATAAATAACTTCAAAATAGTTGTTTTATTTTTGTTGACCCTAAAAGACATAATCCTTTTGCCTAACACGTAAACGCAACATTTTTTCTGTACGGTTGTTGTGAAAAATAGCGTAAAATTGTTTTTATTTTAATTTTCAGTTTTATTTATTCATTCATTCATCGCAGAATATTGAGGAATTTAATTATTGATAAAAATAATTTTTATTTCACATAACACGATGGCATATAGCGAACCCTAACCGCGAAAATATCTTAAGATACATAATTTTCAATATTGGTTTTTTTATATAAAGGGTGTTTTTTATAGAGTGTCACAACTTTTGCTTTATTTTAGCACCCATTTAACAGGTGATAGTTGCTTTTTTATATGTTTTCTTTGAAATTTCATTATGAATCGACTTACACCAGAGATACTCGTGCAAATTGTTGAAATTTTTATTCGAAATAATTATTCTTTTCGTCAAACTCATCGTGCAGCGAGGGCTACAATTGATTTACTCAAAGAATTTTTTGATGAAAAAATAATTTCACGTAATGGCCAGATTAATTGGCCACCAACATCGTCTGATTTAACCCCATTAGATTATTTTCTTTGGGGTTTTGTTAAGTCACTAAACCACAAACAATTGAACACCTGGAAATCAACATTCGAAGAGTTATCGGCGAAATACGGCCGCAAATGCTGCGAAAAGTTATTGAAAATTAGTTTGGCAGACACATGGTAGAAGTCATATTTAAACATTTATTTCATAAAATTTTCTTTCCAATAAAGACCGTTTCATTGATATTCAAAATATATTTCCTTGTTTTATTGTGATTTAAATTTGTGTCACTCCATAAAAAACACCCTTTACATGAAATCATTGGCAACATTTGTATCACATCCTACAAGTTAATGATCACCCAAGATACTTTAAAGAATTTATAACAAAAACAATTTTGTATTATTTTTGATGGTTTGTTTGTAAAATTCCTTCCTTTTCGATTAGTTAGTTGCGGTTCATTTTGGCTCTTCATTTTGACGTGCAACCTACGAGTTTTATCAGTAAAATCTGTGCATTATTAGATTTAAGTTTGGGTTAAAATTCTTATTTAAAAGTTACTGATTTTGAAATTTACAGAATGTGGGTGAATAATTTCAGATGTGAGCTGACATAAACATTAGGAAAATTCAATGGAAATTTCATGGACTTTGAGGTAAAGTTTGCAAAATATTTTAAGACATGGATGCCAAATTAAAAAAAAAATAATTACCGGCAAATGTAACTTAAAGCTTTTTAACGGATTCGATTGAAAGCACAAATTACTTTATAAATCAAAGAATAATCATAAATAAATTTGACTTTGATCTCCAATTTAATTACAACAAAGTGGTTAACCTAAACACTAAATACTTTTTCCAGGCTCTTAAGAGATCTTACTATTTGGTGAGAAAAAACCGACTAAAATGATACTAGACAAACTGCGTAGCTCTTTATTTCTGTGGGAGAACACTCGTATTCTACTTTGCATATTAACAACTTTATAAATAATATTTATTTACATTAAGTTGTTTTTGATTTTCTAATTTGTAAAAATAATTTTATTAAAATTATTTTCTATATTCCTAATTAAACTTTCTTGACACTCTTGGGTCTAGTGTACGGCTTATGAAACAGATTTGCCAAATGAAATATTCTCAAGGCGCAAAAATTTCAGAGCATATTTTAAAAATGAAGTTGTTGTTCGAAAAATTGGCAGCTATTGGTGAAAAATTTTCTGAGCGGTGGTTAGTGGCCATGTTGTTAAGCAGTTTGCCATCCTCTTACGATAGTCGTTACTGCTTTTGAAGCTAGAAAGATGGAAGAACTAACTTTAAGTGTGGTTGAAACTTGTTTAATGGAAGAAAATCATCGAAGTTCATCAGATATTCCAGAATACTCTGTATTGAAAACTTCAAACTATAAATATGCTCGTTGTTTGAAAGTTTGTCATTTTTATAAAGCAAAAGGTCATATTAAGCGTGATTGTTGGAAATTTAAGAAGTCGAGGAATAATAATAAAGCTAACGAGGTAACTGCATCTATCAGCAACTCGGACAACTTTTGCTTTCCGTTAGGCATTGGGTCTAAGTCATGGATTTTAGACTCTGGTGCAACTTGTCATATATGCTCAGATCGTAACAGTTTCTCTACTTTGGATCTCAGTTTTCATGAAAAGGTAACAGTAGCTAATGGCCAGAGTGTATTAAGCACTGGTAAAGGTAAATGTCATATAGCATTGCGCAATTCCCAGGGAGAAGTTTTTGATGTTGAAATGACTGATGTGCTGTACATTCCATCGTTTTATGGAAACCTAGTATCTGTTAATAAGATTTTAAAAAGCAAGTTTCAAGTTAATTTCGAAAATGATCGTGGAATCGTTTGTACTAGTAGTGGTAAAGAAATCGGTTTGACTGTGCTATCAAATGGATTATATCAATTGCAACAAAAGGTAAAACCAAGACCAATGGTTTCATCATGCCATTTGAAAAATTGCATTCATTACTGGCACAAAGTGTTCGGTCATCGTGATGTTGAAGCAATAAAAGAAATGAAAAAAATACAACTGGTGAGTCATTTGGAATTAATTGATTGTGGTGTGAAAAAGACATGTGATGTTTGCATTAATTGTAAAATGACAAAGGCTCCTTTTAGGAAACAAAATCAGTCCAAATCAAATAAAGTTTTAGAATTAATACACACTGACGTTTGCGGGCCAATGCAAACGATGACACCTGGAAAAAAACGATATTATTTGACGTTTATTGATGACTATAGCCGTTATACAGTTGTCTACTTGCTATATAGGAAGAACGAAGTTTTTGATAAGCTTAAATGCTATCTTGAATTTGTTAAGAATAAGTTCTCCAGATATCCAAGAAGTGTAAGGTCCGATAATGGTGGAGAATATACATCTCAGCAAATCCGTAGTTACATTGAATCGAAAGGTATACAATACCAATGTACTGTTTCTTATTGTCCGCAGCAAAATGGTATAGCTGAAAGAAAGAACAGAAGTCTAACCGAAATGGCTAGATGAATGTTAACTAAAGCTAAGCTACCAAAAACATTTTGGGGAGAAGCTATAAATACAGCAAATTTTCTTCAGAATCGGTGTTATTCCAAGGTTATAGATAATACTCCATATCAACTATGGGAAGAAAAAATCCCTGTCATATCTAAGTTTAAAATTTTTGGCAAGAAAGGGCACGTTCTTATACCTGGTGAAAAACGTCAAAAACTAGATAGCAAAACTAATGTATTAGTTTTAATGGGATATGATGAGCACTCAAAAGGCTACCGAATGGTTGATGTGCATACTAATATTGTCACAATAAGTCGGGATGTCAGATTTATCGAGAAAAAAGATTTTGTTGATATCAAAAACGATAATCCAGCAGAAGATCATGTAATTTCTGTTGATATATTAAATAGAAATTTTAAAAATAATAAAAGTTATTGGCAAGAAGAAGTTTTATCTGATGATGATAACATATCGTTTCAAAGTCTAGAAAATATCGAAGTCAGAGAAGGTGATATCAGTTCTTTAGTAGATGAAAACTCGATAGCACAAAATTCCCAGGCAGTTCGTAGATCATCACGAAGTAATAAAGGTAAGCATCCAAATCGTTTTGGGTGTAGTGCTGTTTATAAAGATTTAATAGAACCAAAAAAATTACGAAGAAGCTCTAAGATAAAGATAATTGGGTTGCGGCAATGAAAGAAGAATACACAACGCTTAAATCCTTAGATACATGGGAACTGGTAACTGCTCCACCTGGTGCAAATATTATTAGTTGTAAATGGACATATAAAGTAAAACGTGATGTAGTAGGAAAAATACACAGATTTAAGGCGCGTCTGGTTGCTCGCGGGCTTACACAAAAATTTGGACGAAAGATTATGACGAAATTTATGCACCTGTTATTAGACAAACAACATTAAGAGTCTTGTTGTCTGTTTCTGGAGTAAAAAATATGTCAGTATTCCATTTTGATGTGAAATCCGCTTTTCTTAACGGTGATCTTAAGGAAGTTATATTCATGAAACAACCTCCTGGATTTGAGGAAGGGAATAAGCGCGTATGTAAGCTGAAGAAAAGCATTTGTGGACTTAAACAAGCTGCATATGTATGGAACCAAAAATTAGACAATTTGTTGTGTTCAGGGGGATATAAGAAATCCGATGCTGATCCCTGCTTATACACAAAATACACCAACGAGGAAGGGCTAGTCTATATATTGATTTACGTTGATGACATTTTGGTTTCTGGTCAGAAAGACTCTTGCATCGTGGGCGTAGAAAAGTTACTAGCATCAAAATTTGAAATCAATTCTCTTGGAAGAGCTAAGCATTTCTTGGGAATAGAAATATTTCAAGATAAAGATTACAATTTTTGTATTCGTCAATCCACGCATATAAGAAACCTAGTAAAAAAAATTTGGTTTGGATGGTTCAAAAATATCTGAATACCCACTAGATCCCGGATATGGTAAAACAAAGTCAGAAAATTTACTTCATAATCAAGAATATCAGCAATTGCTTGGATCATGACTGTATCTAAGTGTTTATTCAAGACCAGACATTGCCGCCAGCGTTTTAATACTTGCACGTAAAGTTAGTTTTCCTACTCAAAACGATTGGTCTGAGCTTAAGAGAGTGCTTAAGTATTTAAAGGGCACTGAAAATTATTTTTTACGAATGAGTTTTAATACTGTTAAATCTCACATATTAAAAGGATATGCCGATGCCAATTGGGCCGAAGATAAAACAGACAGAAAATCTAATTCTGGTTATGTTTTTCAGATAAACGGAGGAACAATAAGTTGGTCGTGTAAAAAAACAAACCCTTGTAGCCTTATCGTCGTCAATAGAAGCTGAATTTATTTCACTATCTGAAACGTGCAAAGAAGCTATTTGGATAAGACGAATTTTAGATGACATGTTTCTTACGCAAAAAAACCCAACTTTAATATATGAAGATAACCAAAGTTGCTTACATTTGATAAAAGAACAGAAGTTAAGTGCAAGAACTAAGCACATTGACACAAAAATTCACTTCGTTAAAGATCATATTGACAAGCAGCATATAACATGTTCCTACTGTCCATCAAATTACATGATAGCTGATATTATGACAAAGCCATTGCCAAAGCCTGCATTGTCAAAATTACGATCTCTACTTGGACTTGAATCCGATTGAGGAGGCGTGTGTTAGAACACTCGTATTCTACTTTGCATATTAACAACTTTATAAATAATATTTATTTACATTAAGTTGTTTTTGATTTTCTAATTTGTAAAAATAATTTTATTAAAATTATTTTCTTTATTCCTAATTAAACTTTCTTGTAATAAACATATTTTGTGTAATTTAATTTAAACCGTTCACGGAGTTTTTAACAATTTCATTGTTGGGAAATATGTGGTTTTTTCTTAAAACTAATTTTATTTTATCGGGAAAGTCAAGCAAATATGATGCACCTTTTTTAAGCATTTGAAGTCCTAGAAAACTTTTATACAATTTTATATGAATATGCATGCGATCGAAAGACGTTTGACCTGAATATAAAGTACTAAAAATTAAAAAATTTTACTTAAAGATTATTTTTAAAACTTTTAAAACATAGTTAGACCCTCATGAAAGCCAAACACATGTAAAACTTTACTCTTAGGTGAATCTTTTAGCCCTTTTGGTAGAATTATAGAAATGAGAACGAATGTGATACGACCATATTTTGCTACTTTATTGCTAACAGACACAGAAGTAAATGCATTTATTAACACGGTTTATTTTATTCGTTCTTCTTAGTTTCTTTTTAATGTTCTTTAATAAGGTTATGCTGTTAAGATATTGCCAAGTTTAACATACAGATAACTTTAGTATTTATTATAACAAAAGCAGATGCAATAATGACAACTTCCTGCAATAAAGTCGGTAGAAATATTGTTAATGAAGCTATAGAGTTTTTTTTAAGAATCTTTAAACAATTAATTACTCTGTTTATATAAAGAAAAAAGCTGCTCAGAAAAAATTTTCAACAATTTTCGTTTAAAATAATGGAATCATCTCAAACTAAATTTTTAACATGTTTATATGTAAGTATGTTGTATTTAAGGAGGGGGAGAGGAAGAGGAAATTCCAGATATGAACTTTAATTTGTTACCGCAAACAGTCGATAAAAACTGGAACATTTTAGTTTCAAACCAGTAAATCTTAGGGTGCTTTTCTAAATTTACTTAAAAATATACAAAAATCCTCTTTGGATATCGTGCATAGTATATATCAGTATACATATATTTTATGTTCTGGATATGATGAATTTCTTCACTGTTACTCACTTTTCTGAACAAAACCTTCTTGTCTGCCATTTTTAAATGAAATGTTAAATACGACCAAAAATAATGGAATATGTCAAGAAACAGACACACAAAAAAAAAAAGGAAAATAAAAATAAAAATAATATAAACTGTAAGATAAAGTAACGAAAAGTAACATTAAAAAACATTCTCCGTAGTACCGCAAAAAATGTAAAGGAAGTGAATTGTCTCCTGCATAATAATAAGTCATGTCCTTAAAATACTCTTTTATTTTAAATATACAAAATACTTAAAAAACCATAAAATTTACTCTTTTACAACAATGTGAACATGTCTAAAAGAAAAAAAAAAAAAAATAAAGCAAAAGGGTGAAAATTACATGTGCCGGATACGGAAGTTTAAGTATAACCAAACAATTTTTAATACCTTAAATTTTATGTAATTTTTTGTTTAGAAATACCCAAAAATTATGTACATACATATTTTTAAAAGTTTCAAAATACGAGAAGTGTTAATTAAGAAAATAAAATTTTCTTTTCTAACAAAAATTATAATTTAATTTAAAAAAATATAATTTTTGAAAACAAACATGACTCATTTCGTCCAAAAATTCATAACTTAATTAAAAAAATATAACAATTTTATACCAAAATTCTCGACGGTTGTTTTAAGTATTTAAAATTAAAATTATGTATTTCAGCAAAAATAGTAAGAGTATTTATAGGTTTATTATTCCGCATTATTATTAATTTGAACAATATTCTTATGAGACACAGCCATGTATGTATGAGCCATGTCCGTCTATCTGTACGTGAAATCGATTTTCACCAGAGGAATTGAAAACTTGGGTCTTAAATTTATGAGTAAAAATCTACACCCATATAAAGGGGGTGTTTTCTTTTTATAGAGCTATAAAACTTTAAGTTGGCAACGTTTTTTAACTGGCGGACATTTTGACAGTTGTCAAGTGATTTATGTTTAGTTTGGTTTGTCATTTCAACATGGAGGGACTGACGCCTAAACAATGCTTCCAAATTGTGCAAATTTATTTTGATAATCATGGTTTTGATCGAAATATGTATCGCGCACTACGTCCGTTTTATGGTCAACATAATCGTTTATCAGAGCCTACAGTGCGTACAGAAGAAGTCATTGTTGCTGAGCGTACCGTAAAGGAAGACGCGAATCAGTCTATCCGCCCTCGTGCACAAGAATTGGATGTGTGTTCATCCACTTTATGACAGATTTTGCAGAGAGATCGTGGTTGATATCCAACTCGTGCAAGGATTGAAGCTACACGAAGTGTATGTTACATGCAGAAAAACTGACTGATTGGTTTGTTTTATGTCCTGGTGTAACCATTGTTCCATAATTCTTTAAAATCAATGCTGGTCAGAACGTTACAATCAATAGTGACCGTTATCGAGCCGTGATTACTACTATTGTCGTGGAGGAGCTGTGGTTTCAAAAAGATGGCGCAACATGTCACACAGCTCGTGCCACAATTGATTTAATGAATGAAACATTTGTTAATCTCATAGTTTAACGGCTCGGACTCGTCAATTGGCCTCTAAGACCGTGCGATTTAACGCCGCTAGACTATTTTCTGAGCGGATATGTGAAGACGCGAGTCGACGCCGAGAAGCCCGAAACGTTTGATCACTTGGAGGGCAACATTCGTCGCGTTATTGCCGATATACGGCCAGAAATGTTAGAAAAAGTCATCGAAAATTATACCTTCACATTAGACTACGTCCAAGCCAACCATGACAGTTATATACCAGAAGTCATATTTAAATTATAATGCCAAAAGATTATCTATTGGATAAAGTAAATTTCATGTGAATTTAAAAGTCTCATCTTAGTTTTATTTCATTTTAAGTTCTATACCTCTATAAAAAACACCCTTTATTTAGAGATCAATTATTACATAATTTGAGGAAGCTTTTCCATATTTTTAACACAATTTTATTACATGATAGTTAAATTTAATTATTAACACTCTTTTTCATAAACGATTATTAAAATTATTGTGGCCTTAAAGAAAGAATTTTGTATGGGATACCCGATTTTATTATACACTTTAACTTTATCAATGATTTATAAATAACGTGACAAATATATAATTATGACATTAACAACCAACTACTTACTATTTCAGTATTGTTAGTCTTTGCTAAATAAAAAATATTGAGTTGTAGTTGGTAGAAATGCTCTTGATATTTATTTTATGCTTCACTTTTAATTTAAATGTTTTTCCTTAATAAAAGAGTAGCGCTATTGCTTGATAAAAATTATAATTTTCGAATTATGTTAAATATCTGTTATTAATAGATTTTTCTCATAATGAAAATTATTATGTTGATACAATTTCTTCTATTTCCCCAATTATATCATTAATATAATGTTTTTTATCATTCGTATTTATGGTGAATCCTGTTATTATATTTTGTAAATCCTTTTCCGGGTTTTCAATAGTGAATTGTATTGTATCGCTAATAAAATTCTATCACTCGTTACCGTAGTCCGATTCAACGTACTCCTTTTCCACTTTAACATCTGAATCTCCATCAATTTCAATAACAGCATCGTGATCTCCATCAATTTCTATACTATAAGCCTCGCCAGATTCCACTTCTATGTTGACATCTTTAGAAAACTCGGCAGGAAGATGTTGGAAGCAACTCAGTAGAGCGAGGAAAAATATGACAAATGTTTTCATTTTGAGAACCAAAACTTAATTGACAATGAAACTGATTGTAGCACAGATATATTTCTGCAATATCATATATTTTAATTAATTTGAAACAATGCCGAAGAGAATAAAATATTAAATATTTAAACACAGGGCAAATATAAGCGATATTTATATAATAGATATGGTTTTCATTCGAACAATGGGCCGCGTGAATAAAAAGGTAGTTTATACTACATAGTGTTAAGTACTAGCACTAGCTTTAACTTTTCAGTACTAGCTAAGTTGAAAAGTATAAACTACAAAAAGTGTGAATAAATCTTTACTAGTACTACGTAGCTAGTACTGAAAAGTAATAGCTAGTAGTGGAAAATTAAAACAAATGCGGCTGAAAAAAGAGTTGCCTCTGTTAAAAAAAAAAACTACGGGTAGCACTCCGGGAGTGCCGACAGAAGTGAAAACGTTTTGTTATTACAACAATACACGTGCTATTGCCAAAAAAATTATGCGGGTATAGAAACAATTAAATAAATACATGCAACAAATTTAACCACTTATCAAGGCGTATGCAACAGGTGAGCTTACTAGCACAGCTGACTGAGCTCGCTTTATAGCAAATTTTCATACAAACTGATATAGATTGAAGAGAGTACATAAAAAATGATTACAGTTTGGTACTCATACTTATTAAAATGCTTTAAATTTGTTTGTGTGTTTTGATATGAAATGAGTGCTTTATACCAACAAAATACATTTTGTTTTTGTATTGTTGTACTTGTTGTCGAACTGCGCATACCTGCTAGTTTTGTCATGCCACTTATTGTAAACGCAAATGCAACTGCGCCCGAGAAGTTAACAACCTAAATTTTTTCGCTCATAATGAAGAGAGTGCCATCTTTGTGTACTCTTCTTAATCAGTTTCGCTCAAATTGAAGAGTGCGCCCTCTTTGGTGCACCAAAAAATGAGTGTTTTTATCATATATGGCAACATCACCCACAAGAGAGGGCGCTCTCTTCATTTTGAGCGAAAAAAATTTAGGTGTTATCTGTAGGTTGTTAACTTCACTAACATCTGTAGGTTGTTAACTATACTACAAGTGTCAAAAAGCGTGACGGTGTCGCGAGTTCTGAGATTTTAGCACCCAAAACCTCCGTACCGCGCCAATAGAAGTTCTAAGTAAAACTTGTGGTTAAACATTTTGGCAACATTCTAAGTATGTTTTGATTATTTATTATCACGATGGGCGACAAAAATAGCGCGAAATTTTTTGATATGCTCCAAAACCATAAAATTATATTTAAAAATTCGCAAGTGCCGTCAGTGAGAGTGGCAAAAAATAATGCCTTGTTTTCACTCCATAAGGAGTATTTATAACAGTTTGGCCAGGAAATTACAATTGGTCAAACGAAAAAACAAATTCGAAACATGAGGAATGATCATAATACATTAATGCAGGCATCATATTTAAATGAAAACAAACGTCAATGCACTTTTTGACGAATAAACCAACAATATACTTATTTCCAGCACCTCATTGACATGCTTACAAAAATTTAAGTTAAAACTAGTCATTTTAAGTACTTGCTAGTTTTTAATCACACATATTTTCAGCAAACGCTGGAAAAACTAGCTTGTGCTAGACTGCAAAAAGTACTAGCTTTAACTTAAATTTTTATTCACCTCAAATCTAGTTTAAACTTAAAATTTCCTAGTATTAGCTTTAGCTACGTTTTTATTCACGCGGCCCAATGTTGACGAACGATTAATCGAAAAATTTAAGTAAAATATTCTTCGATCCAACACGACATTCCTTTTATGGAGTTAAGATCAGTTGAGATGGTTTAACCAAATAACTGGAACAAAATATTTTATTTCCAACCGACTTCAAAGAAAAGAGGTGGTTATTAATTCAAAGGGTATATTTTTAAATGTATGAACCTCCATAACTTTATGATTTATGGACAGATTTTCCAAATATCTTTTATTTTTGAAAAGGGTTGCTAGCAGTTGGTTTTCATAACATAGTTCAACAGCAAAAACAATTACGTGGTTGCGACAATTGATTCTGTTAGAGGTGACAAAAAAAATATATTTTTGTCGGCGTTTTATAAAGATCACATCGGAATTTCATTTTAGAAACGGTTAAAGTTTCTCAGCCCTGGCCTGTTCTTCCAGCTTTCGGTATATAAAACTATAGTTTCTTTACATTTGAGATGTAGGGTATGTTTAGCAACTTTGTAGAAAATATTACGTCAAATACTTTTGTAAAATGTTTTAACCCTCTAACGACCTCGCATAACGGCATTTTGTGGCTTTATTCTAACAAATCATAAAAAATATCACCAAAAAGGGGTGGAGAGGGGATGTTCTACAAAAATTTTGACGATACTACAAGTATTTTACTGTATGTGTCAGAACACACCAAAACCCAAACTTAACAAAACTACCAAAAACCAATGTGATCTTTCGAAATGCCATCATACGGTAACCTCTACCAGAATTGAATAAAAAGTATGAAATTGTTGTACAATGTATTGTTTTTTTTTTTTTTTGGTAAAATAATGATTACACAGTTCAACACGAATGTTGTTGCCTGAAATTTTCTAGTCAACTTGAATACCTGTAGTTTTTAGCTCATATGCCTATATTTTTTTTTTAATTACAAATAATACACAAAGAACACGGGAAGAAAATAGCCTTAAAATTATGAACAAATATTATTTTTCCATTTCTTATAGCTTAGGAGATAATTAAAAAGTTTTAGAAGAAAATATTTTTCTTTCAAGAAAATTTAAAAATACATAATTTCTTAATTTATTATAAATGTAAAATGCACAAAATCTTAAATTTCATTCATAATTTTGATAACCGTTTGTTTTACAAATAAAATGAACCACATTTCATTTCAATCCATTCACAAATTCTGATTTTAATCACAATTAAGAGATGGCACCTATTTTTAAATTTTTTTCGTTTATTTGGTTATTATTGTCGTAGGATGAACACATAAACGTGAACGAGTAACAAAAATTGGTTTTTGTCTTTTAAGTCAAAGACACTGCTTTGATGCTAATCCACAAAAAAAAAAAAATTAATATCAAATTTTTGTCGCATTAGGCAGCAATGAGACAATGTTTATTTTTTTTTGTTTTTTTTGACTACTCGTAATTGCTGTGGGGGTTACATGATAAGAAAGCAAACAATTATATGCAACGGGGATAGTTTCAATCTGGTTTGTCTTAATCTGTGTGGTTATTTTGTAACAATCCACATGTATTTTGTGCAACCAATGTTAAGACGCAGTAAGTCAAACAAACAGTTTTGAGTTTATAGAAAAAAAAATTAATTGTTTCTTTCCTTGGTTTGGGTTCAGCGTAAGTCAGAGACTTACCACTAATTCAAATTGAAGTCTTAATTTTTTGATCAATTTTTATTTTATGACAATGAAAGACAATGAAAGAACATGAAAACAAAATAATTGTAATTATTGAAATACAATTGAGAGAACGAAAATAAAATGCACAATAAAAGTCTTTACGTTAAAAATGTTGAAACACCTGTTTGCAGTTGGATTCCTCATATTAATTAATAAGTAAACAACTTTATGTTTACATTTAGTTCATACAACTAAATTTAATGTTTTTATATTATTATTATTACGAATAAACGTAATTATTATTTGAACTTATATTGTATATATGAATAGTAATATTATCAGGCTCAAGTTCAGTTTTATTGAATTAATGAAAATTCAAATTACTAAGCGTTATTTTTTTAGGTTGAAAATAATATTATTTATATCCAATCAGTTTTTAGCAGAACGTATCAGTACTGATTTCAAGGCCGCTACAGTTGATATTCTTCTCAATTAGTATCCACTCAATTAGTATCCACAGTATTGTAAAGATGGACAATTGAACGCTGATGAGAGGTGTAGCGGCCTTGAAATCAGTACTGATCTAAGCGGTAAACAACTCTGCTTACGAGACTGTAGTTAGTCTCGAAACATCATGCTGCCAGTTCAACCCTCCGTGTAGTCAAATTTTGCTTTGTTTGTTTAATTATTAATACCTTCTTGGTATTTATAATAAAATAAAATTATTCAAAATAACAGCAGAACGAATGTAATATTTTTGATAACTAAACTGTAATTGTGAGCAACATACTATGAAACCGTACTATCATGAAAATAAATCTAAATGATGTCACACGACGTAAGATTTACTTGGATTTAATAATAATATGATTGGATTTAAACATGATTTTATGATAAATAAACTAATTAAGTTTCACAATCATTAAGAAATAAAAACTACTGGCTATTAGGAAACATGATATTGTTGACGAAACCATACTTCTAGAACATCTTTACGCTGCTGCGTGTAAGAATCATGGATATATAAAGTTCTATATTTTCAATGGCATTTAGATATATTCTTAGAGTAAATATATATTAATTGTATTTGACTGTTTCAGTGATGAAGTCGTAGCACTGGCGTAATAGGCGCTTTAAATTTTCAACACCTATCTTATCTATCTTATTCCTTTCCCTAAGGGTCATCCCCTGAGTGCTGGTCATAAAAAAGAAAAATCAAAAACGAATTTTTGATAGCAATAACAACAATACATGTAACTCAGAATTTATCAAACTATTTAGCAAATGAAAACCATTTACAGTTCTAGTGGCAACAGTAACCGTACAATCTTAAATAAATATTTGCGGTGGGAATTCTTTTAACTGGAATGATACTGGAACTTTTAATTTTCAATGCCTTTAAAGAGGTGTTTTCTAACTTAATGCCTTGTAAAAAATTTACAAAACAAACGTAGCAAAAGGATTGTTGTAAAGAAATAAGTATTTTATATTATTATTACGAATAAACGTAATTATATATAAATATGGACAAATGAACGCTGATGAGAGGTGTAGCGGCCTTGAAATCGGTATACTGAAGCGTTCTGCTAAACTGATTGGAAATAAAAACGTTTTTCAACATAAAAACACTCTTAGTAATTTGAATTTTCATTAATTCAATAAAACTGAACTTAAGCCTACTAATTATAATTTCTCATTAATGTAAAGACATAAGTTCTTAAACAATAAAGAAAAAAAACGGAGAAATAAAACTCGTGTGTTAAATAATTTTCTTTTTGGTGAAAAAATTTTTTTTTTTGTTCTGGGCTAGGTAATCTATATGAAGTATTTCATTGATTGCTAAATTCCAACTTAGTAGATTTTTATCATCATGCTTGAAGAGCTTTCAAACTGATTGGCTTATACACAAACTTTCAAGCAATAACCGAGAATGAGTAAAGCCAAGCACAATAGTTTTAAAAAACTTATACAAACAACACAACAAATAATTTTTATGCAATATAAATCATATTTTTTTTTCCTTAATACCTCTATAATATTTATTCCCTATAATCCAAAACAAAAAAAAAAAGTCAACCTTTGGCAAAATATAATATTTCATTTGAGTATGACTCAAGAATTTGTGTTTTCAAATATTAAATTATTTGTTGAAGAGCTACTAATGAGTTGGCGATTAGCAACCAATGAAATGCAGCATACATATATAAAATAGATCTTTATTGTAGACCTACACTGTCCACCTTCCTAGGGTGGTTTTATTAATTTAAAGTATCAAGTTTCATGTATTCATCACACGCATTAATATATTCAGATATTCTTATGTAAATTTAAAATCATAAACGTGTTTGCATAAAATTATATTTTTTTTAATTAAGACACAAAATTGCTAATCTCTGGAATTATTATAAACTTTCCATATGAAATGTTACGGCAATATAATGCTGATGATGCTAAAGCCTAAATCAGTATACCGTAATTATCAAATGTTAATATTGTAAGTGAAATAAGTTATTATCTTCAATATACGAACACAGCTAGTGTTGCCAATTTAGTAATTTTCTGCTCTTATTCATGCCATTTAGCCAAACTTAATGTAAGTATAGACTTTTGTCACTTACATATATTCTTGTTTAGTTTTTTTTTAATTTTTTCTATATGAGTGATACATTTAATTAAAAAATAAGAAAATAGAGGGAGTTTTATTAAGACTTACATATCTATAAATTGAAAAAAAAAATTAGATAAATATTTTTATTTATTGGAAATATCAATACATTGCTTTAATATGTGGAAATTGTTTCGGGCATGTGACCACCTCGTATGTTTTGGAAGAAGTGTACTCTGAACGTCTTATTTTGCTTTTTTTGTTTTTAACAACTTCATACAGGACATAATTAAATTTGCCCTTCACGGCTTTAATTGTTAGTGGTTTACTAGCAAAAATCATTGAATCTATGTGGTGCCATAAGTAATAATTAGGATGTGTTAATCCCTCGACTTTGGAGATCAATTTTCGCCAAATTTTTAGTTCAATAAGTGGAGGGTTGCGATGGCTGTCTGTTATGCAGCGACATCCTGTTTAAACCAGGGGCCGAATTACCGCATACGTGATCGAGTAAAATTGTTCGTAAATTTTCTTTTTGGGATTATGGCATTCGTTATCGAACAAGTTCTATCGAAATTTCTGATTATAGCATTCGATAACGAGTACATAATCGAGTACCAGCTGTTTAAAATTCACTCGTTAGCTCTGTGTCAATCGAAATTAATATTTTTTAAGTTTTGTGTGCAAAAAAGGCGAAAATGTAAGTTTATAAATGCATATTTTATACAATAAAACTATTTAATACAGCTACATATATTCGTTTTAGGACAAATATAAACAAAATAAATGGTAAACAAAAAGATGTTTTGGCTGAGTATATGTTGGAGCACCCAACCTTGGCCAAAAATATATTACCAAATTGCAGCCAAGGAAAGGCAACAGCCAAGCGTTTATGGGATGAACTTTCTTTGAAGCTGAATTCACATGGGCCACCAACTAAGGACGCAAAATCGTGGAGAAAGGTAGGACAAAAAAGTTCGGTGAAAATACATACATACAAGAAGACGATTAACACAACAAGAGGAATGTAGCCATTTTGTTTAAACAATTATATTTGCTTTTGCACAATATGTATTTCATTTCACAAAAATTTATTTAAAAAACCCACCACAATTTTTTTATTTTCTTTTATTAGCTTGAATTGCAATAAACATTTGACAGCTTTGTTTTCATTCCATTCCAATATAAAAAACAATCTAGTACAATTTATAAAAATTTCGATACGTTAGCTTTCGAGTGCAGTAATCCATCCATTCGATACGTTTCGAAATTTTATTCGATACTAAAGCCTACTCGATCACGAATGCCGTAATTCGGCCCCAGATGTCGCCCTAATTAACATAATCCATACTTTCAAACATTAAATCATTGATCATGGTGTGGAAATGATATTCATTAATCTTACTAAATTTAGTAATTTTTAGTGAAATATTGAATTGAATTAAAATAGTTCAAACTGTTTTTAAGCCATGTGATCGAATTACGTATGGTAAAATTAATAAAATTACATCTTTTTTAGAGATCAATGATTTTTACTAACTTTTGATTAAAAACAAAACTACATTCAAATGATCTTATTTAAAAACTTTTTTTTAGTAATTTTTAACCACTTTTTAATTGCTTTTTAGCTATTTTTTTCTCATCATGTTCTGGCAACACTGAAAACAATAGGCAAACAATGATGCAGATGTTGCATGTCTAGACAAATGTCAATTAAATTTCCATTTCATATTTCTGCAGAGGATATATTGAATACCATTACAAAGGAAAAACATAAATTTTTCTGATGGTACTTTAAGGAAGAAATTAAAAAAAAAAAAATACTGCCAACCAAACACATGTATGTCAGTGAGTATAAGGATGGCTGCTACGTTTTGACGGTTTTTTCCAAAACTATTAGATATTATTTCTTTACACAGATATATTTTTTTATATAAAATTGGTGTAGCTCACAATTTTTTTTACGTTTGGTGCAAAAATTTAATTGATATCTTTTACAAAAAATGATATGTATTTATTTTTGGTTATGTGTTGAACATGTTGTTGTTAACCTCCATACAAATTAAATATTAATATCTGCGCGACCAAACCAATGAATGTTTTGAAATTTGTTTTATGCAAATACATACTGCATTAAAATCTTGCAGCGATAGAACGATGAAAAGGGGTACACCTATTCACAAATAAAAAAATGATAAATATTCACACATTTGCGCAAATAAAATATTGAATGGCTTAATATTTTCTGTGGACTACCCGTAGCATAATATATGACAAACTAAAACAGTGAAATATATAAAGCGGTAAATTCTCCTCGTTAAATAGAATGGCGAAACATTAAACCATCACTCTTGTTTGGGTCTACGGATATGGGATCAGCAGGAGTAACAACATCTATGACTTTCTAGCGAGAGAAGGTGCTTTACTTACAACTTATTTTTTCACCTGCAATCAGCAAATTAACAAAATTTTCAGGGATCTTCCCTGGATAGATGCTTTAGGGAGCCTACTTGTTTGACTTCCAGCCCTATCTGGCCTAGACTTGAACTTATCTGTACCAGGAGCCTCTGAAGTTTTCTGAAAAAGTTACTGCCAGAATATTTTGTGATAGGTCACTGCCAATTTGGACACCATCCATAGTTATAGGGACCATGAATTCTTTAGCAGCTGCCTTAACGACGAAGAGGAATAAATTTTCCATCTTCTCTGTTTCTGTCCTCTTGAGGAGCGAAGAATGGCAATTATAAGCCGATCGTCCTTCGTCAGCTTATCTGAGCTGGCGGATGTCAGAATTCTCAAAATTAACTCCGTCATCAGAACAAGTGGAAGGTTTTAAAACTAATCATACTCCGCACACTATTATTCTGCCTTTCCTTCGCATTCTCATATTATTTCGTATTTTCTATCCCTTTTTCACTTACACGCATCACAAATGGACCTAAACTGGTCTTAAGTGTGCAGTAGCAGTTTGCCTAAGCTAAGCTAAGCAACTCCTGGAATAAAATGCATTTCCATGCGAAATATTAAACCAATAGGATCGGTGATACGGGTAACTCCTTTACATAGAAATTATTAATATTCACATATTTGTGCAACTAAAGTGATGAATGTATTTAAAGAAATATTGATCATCGCATTCTTCCCCAATAAACTGACTTTGAATCTAAAATTTATTTTTGAAATGATTGGCTTCCAGCTACCTTTTTGTTCTGCTTAATTCCAGATTATAACACTGTGCTTGCCTGTAAAACAGGTGTACTTTTATAGATCTTGGTGATATCCACACCTTGATGGTGTGCTCTCTAGCATTTCCAGACATACCTTTTGGAAAAAACCTATAAAAGTTAAATGTTACTGCCCAAACTCTGAAACAACAGAGCAACGGGTGTACATAAAATATATAAAATGGAAGTAGGATAACCGTTGTTAGTCTGGTTGAAGGTGAAAAGGCACCTACGGTCTCTTCGTAAGACCAAAGTCGACCGGTAACGATACACTGTTACAACGGGAGCCGGTAAGCGCAACGGGTCAGTGTCTACCGGAGGGTAGAGGGTGTTGTTTCTATATTTAATTCACCATGCCGTGCTATGTTGCGAGATGCATATCTGTCCTCTTTAGGATGGATATGCTTTTGGTATACTCCTTCTTCTTGGGAATGGTCAACGCACTACCCCCATTGATGGCATGATTCCGTGACAGGTTATTAGTGAGGTATCCTCCGGGAATACACGTGATGGCTGTGGCTGGTAATAAAAGCTGCAAGATATATTGATTAAATAACTAATACTCGACCAGTGCAAGAGGCACAAATGGGCAGCCTCTATGTGCTGTTGCGAAACAACAAAAGAAGTGATTAAATAGCTCAATCATTTATACAAGGTGTTTACGCATGATGTGACTCTTAAAACGAATTGTATAAAGTAGCATATTATTGTCAATAAATCATACATATAAATGTAAGTTTTATTTTATCAGAGTTGGGGTAGCGAAGCACACTGGGTATATAGAAAATATTCGCTACATAAGTTTTTAAAGTAAAGGTACTACTTGGCCTTATATTTTTTTTATAATTTGGTCCTTTTTGTTATTCATTGGATGTTGTGAAATGTTGTAGGTGTTTCATTCAAAGTTGCTGAAAATTTATTGCATGAATTGTACGAACATATTGTACATGTTAAACCTTGACTTATTTAAAAAGTGTAAATATGCTCGCTATTGGCTCTCTCAGCTACATAAAGTACTTAATAGTTTTTATTTATTCTACTTTTCATATTAAAAACTTATTTAAAATCTCGATTTGACTTGTGAATTGATTCAGTAATAAATATTTCATTCATACATTGTGCTACTTTACGACTCTTTTCAATTTACTTCTGTATTTGAAAATAAAAGCCACAAGCAAAAATGTTGCAGTGATAAAACTTACTTATGATTTTATTGCTAGTAGTGTAGAAATATTAACTAAAAGCGAAACGTGAGCTTAAAAGTAATGGACTCATAGAAATATACAAGTGAGTCTTGGGAAATTAAAAGTATCACAATAAGCCTAAGCTTTTTCACAATCTTGTGTAAATGGTCTTTGCATTTGTATTTTTTTTTTTTTTTTAATATTAAATATTTTTCAAGTGTACTAATGATTTGGTATAAGTGCCAATGAAATATAGGCAAGTAGATAGATGTATAAGAAAAACACTATATTTAGTTTCTTTTTACATTTTAAATATTTCATTGAATCATTTGCTGAACCATTATCGCATCCTTCTGTTTCTTTACGTAGAAAGCAACAACTTATGAGTATAAAGTACTGCTTAAATAATACATATTTTAATAATGCTATTAAGTTACCACAGCACGTATCAATACACCAATAAAGTAATTAAAAATAAACTTTATGTTTGTAACATACAATACAATAGTTCGATACACTGTACGTACAACGAAATCAGTTTATTTTTAAATACTGATTTTGATAGAGTGCACCAAAAAAATGTATTACAGTTTATATCTGGAGTTTCTTTTAGGGGTAGTTAAAGTATCCCGGTATAGTATATGGCTGTGCAAAATAGTTAATATTATATGAAATTACTGTGGACCTTTATACGTATGAATATAATGAACGAACTCATACTAACATTTAATCGCTGAATTAGTAGCATCCATAAAATTGGAAAATACTAGCGGAAATCACTCTTAGTTGAAAAGTGCTCTTGCATTCGTTGGCAGATCTTGCAGGTCTAGCTTATGTACATATTTTGTTATTGCATTGCTCCAAACTGATGAAAATAAGCTAGACTTGCAAGACATGAAATGATTACAATACTACGAGCGCAAAAGTTTATGTAGTATTGTGCTTTTTATTTTTAGCATCTTTTACGTATAACAAACGAAATGAATTCAAAGGGAAGAGTATTCTACAAGATTTAATTCTACTGACATAAATAATACATTAAGTGAATTAGAAAGCGATGAGAAAGATTTTATTCACTCTGATGGCGATGAAGAATATATTCCACCGCTAAACGAAATAGTATTGGAAGCTTCAGGGACTGAAATGAGCGATGCTATAGAAGTAAATGAAGTTTCGTTTGACTCGGAAGAAAGCGATGATTATAAGAATGATGAAGTTCAGAAAAGAAGCGAACTTTGTGGTAAAGACGGAACATGCTGCTTAGACCATTTTAAAAACCCCACACTGTAAAAAAATATTTTACGACAATATGTGGGTAAAGCCCAAAAATTTAAGTAACTATCAGCCAAATAAATATATAAAAGTATTTTTCCAAGTGTATTTTGTAACAAATTCTTAGAAAAATAAATCGTAATACAGCAAGTTACAACTGGATATAATATACAAAACGAAAAAAAAAAAAAAACAAACTAAAATTATTTCTGCCTTTTAGAGAAGAAGATTGAGTATGCCTTTCTTGGTATTTTGATTTACTGTTGTAGTCACAAATCAAAGAGAGCACATGTGTTTAAATTGTGGAAACCTAGTAATTTAAAATTGTAGCGGGCAGCAATTCCGTACAACTGATTCAGAATGTTTTTATGTTGTAAACGTTTTGATAAAAATGTAACTCGGGGTACGCGTTCAAAGACTGATAAAGCAGCTACTTTTCGAGACATTTTGATGGTGCTTAATGCCAATTTAGGTCAAAGTTGTAAGCCTAGTGAAAACTCATAAAGTTTGTATCGGCTGCTCCAAGCCGACATTCAATGTTCGAAAGATCTGCACTAAAATTTTTTTCTTAAGTTTTTATTATTTACGGAATTTTTTTTTTCTGTTTGTTTTTGTATTCTTATTTCATGAAATAAGTTGATTACGTTGATATTTTATATATACTTGTATTTATTTATGCAGAGCTACTAACAACTTAAAAATATATACTTACAACGGCCGCATTCCCATATAAAATACTTACAGGTACCCTGGTACCTTGGTGCGCAGTTAAGGGTGCTAAGAGTAAAATGGTCTCTTACGCAAATTAAAAAAAAATATTTTAGCTGTACGGCTGAAAAAGGCTAACTTTATTAAAAGTTAGAAGTTGTAAAAAATTTTCAGATATGCTTATTATCAATTTCAATGTTAAAATTTCGATTGAAGACTCCAAAGGTACCCGGGTTCCTAAGTGCGCACATAAGGGTTAAAATTGCAACAATTAATTGATTCTATTAAAACAAAATATAAGAACAACCATACTGTTTTCGCTGGCATACAAATTATGCAGAAACTATTTCTTTGAAAGTTTTTATTTTATTTTAAATCTTTTGGAATGTTACTGCTTGCTTAGTTTGAAAAAGAGTAAACCAACTCATATACGAGTATATGTATCGCACACTAAATCATAAACCAGCACAACTCGAAAATTTTCAAAACAAATTTTATTTCACAACCCATTACATTTTTAAAGCCCTTGAAACTTTATTTTTTATTCCCGCCTACCTTAAGTGGAAAAATGTTATATCCTGCTTCTATTTTGCTTGATTGACAGCAACCACGGTCTCTACAAAAAATTTCAGATTTTTTACTTGTGTCTGTGTATGATTTATTTTGCAATAAGTATATTATTAATAACTTCAAATTAATAAATAGGACGTGTTTTGGCTAATGTGTATTAAATTTAAATAAATAATATTATAAAGTTGTTAAATTAAGTAGTAACCACCACATTCGAGTATGTATATGATTATATGGAACCATAATACTCTTTCTAAGCAAAACGATATTTTTATTATTATATTATTAAAAAAAGGCCATCACTACTGTGGGTTAAAGAATGCTTTGTGTTGCTCAAATGTTTACTACGGCAGATTAAGGCTACGAATAAACCAAATTATTCTATAGACATTGTGAGATATTAAATACTTTATCTAGAGTCATCAAGCAACTTCTTGCTGCAGTCTACTGCCACCGAAAAGTCACATAGAATAATCTCTAGCGTTCCTTCTAACATCTAAAACACATGACTTAAAGTTTTTCTATGCTGAGTCACTACAAAGGTTCATGAATATACAATAAAGAAAATGTGTTATACATGTATGTATGTATGTATGTATGTTTGTATGCATGTATCTATTAAACTATGCTACTTATTTTTTTGTTTTTTTTTTGTTGTACAGTGTTGTTTGCGTCAATAAGTTTGCTGCATTAAATATATAGATTGTCTTAACACCAATAATAAATCGAATTTTATTATGGAGAATAATTATTTTACTGTTGAAATTATAGAAGCATGTGATTGGAAGTACAAATAAATAACTATGATGTCCTTCATTATTTATGTGATAATATGTGTGTGTTTGTGTGAGTGTGTAGGTACTATAAATTTCTTAATTATTTTGTCGGATTTATTGCAGTGTTTTTCTTATTTTTTTTTTTTTTTGCTAAATGAGCCAGCCGCTTGTATGTATGTACAAATATTTAGTTTATTTCATAAATACTTATGTTCAGATCTAATTTTCATTCTTTTTATTATTTTTTATGGTGTTTTTATGGTTTTTTTTATATCATTTTTACTAATATTTTATTGTTTTTATGTGCCGTTTTTTTTTTTTTTTTTGGTTATTTTTGTTCCATTTTGGAAAATGCAAAGGCTGTTCAGTGTACCCCAATTAGGTGACTTTTATTTGCTTGTAAGTGTTATTGTGTTGGTTTTTTGTTTCTGTTTAAGGCTACATATATATCAAATTGGATTTCCTGCAATTAAGATTTTCTTTTTATATATGAAAGGCAATAAAAATGGTTTACAGTCTGATTTGTAAAAAATATGGTTTTATAAAAAGCTTAAAGGGCTTATAGAAATTCATTATACAGCTTGATTTTGCTAACAAATTTTTGTGAAGACAAATGGAATTTATCAATTTCGTAATTGATAACTTCTGATTACCCATTCTTTACGCATTCGATTAAATTTTTGGAACTGGTTTCCTTTTATGTGAATTGAAAATTATAACTTTTTTTTATACATATTAAATTATATAAATAGATTTTGAAAATATAAACTTAGTTTGAGCAAAGTATATTTATACAAGTACATGCAAGAGCATAGCTGTTCGTGTTTTTTTTAACATTTTTTCATTGACTATTGTCAAAAATTTTTTATTTTCTTTCTACACAATTTTCTTTAAGTTCTGTTGAGCATAGCTGTAAAGGAATGATTAAAAATTTGTTTTTAATTCAAAATGATTTACAAAAATTTTAATTGATTAGTTTTACACAAAATGTGAATTGAATTAAAAACACGAACACATTTCTCATGAACTAAAAATTCTCGCATGCATACACATCACTTAAAAGATTAATTGAGTTAAATTTTGAGTGAATTCATTGGTGATTTATAGAAAAACAATTTTTTACTAGAATTAGGATCATTTTTAAAAAACTCTTGAATGTTTTAAAAAAAATTTCAAAAGCGTTTATGATTCGTAGATTCTTTCGAAAAGGAATCATTTCTTTACAGCTCTGCTACTGAGCTATTTTTGACAATTGTTAGTTTATTTTAAACAAACATAAAGCCTGTTGTTTTTTTTATTTTGTAAGTTGTTGCCGAGATGCATATACATACTTGATATTGATATACTTTGGTTTCGAGGATTCGAAATTTGACGCCTAATAAAGAAAATTAACAATTTTTTTTCTTGCAACAGCTCTACATAAAAAGAAAAATTTTTGGTATTTGACATAAAATCAAATAAAGCAAAACAAACAAATCTCCAGAACAATATGAATTTTGATTAAATATTTACTTAAGTATGAAATTTGTGTGTTTTTGAATACATACACACATACATATGTACATGCGTTGACATTTTCGTTAACATGCTTGAAAATAAAATTTTTATATACAAAATGTAATTTTTTTGTGGTGCTGCAATGGAAAAAAATCGTAAAAAAATAGAATCCATTCGACCTCCACTCTAAAATTTGGAGGGAATGTTAAGAATATATTAACCTTTAAGAAAATATTTTTTTCAGATTTTTCGACTTGTTCGAAGATTGTGGAAAACAGAAATTAAGTAAAAAAACCAAATTTTAATAATAAAAACAAATTAATTTATAAAAAATAATATTTTTTTTAAATATAAGGTTCAAATACCTTTAAAATAAGGTATTGAACTTCAAAATCCATTCACTAGTTTTATAAGAACATTAGTTTAAATGTTGTCATGTCGGAAGATTTTTCACGATTTTGACGATTTTCAAATGCAAATAACTTTTTAAAAAAAAATCTTTAATTTTTTTCCCGAAACACGTGTAAAATATTTTTTTATGTTTAATACGTCTTGCAAATTTAAAGAAAATCGGAAGAGGTGGTGTAAAAAAGGTGTTCGGTCTGACATGGAATGACTCATATACATATACATGTAGTATGGCATCCCTATAAAACATACAAGGAATTGTCAATTTCTAGTTTATTAAAATAAAGAGCACAGTTTATAACTGAGCAACAAAAGAATAACACAGTCTAAATGACAGATTTATACTCTATTGATTTTCATTTAATTTATCGTGGACATGTATGAATGCACTAAAACAATTGTAAATATCTAAAACAAATACTTAATTAATTATGCTATTAGATGCATCTCGTATATGCAAGCAAATATTTAGTAATTGGCATCCTGCGCTTGATTGAAAGACATGTAATGCCGGTTACCTTAACACATATTGAACGAGATTTGTTTTTAATAAAAATAATTGAATTTCCTTATTTAATTAAATTAAAATCTAATATGTTAAGTATCTTAAAAGAACTACTAATAAATGATTGTTTCTTAAACTGTTAGAGCAGAGTAATGCTGGGAACATAATTGGGACGAACGACGAATTTTTCGTTGCGAATATTCGTCGTCAAAAATCGAACACATGCATTCATATGAAAGTGAACACAGCACCGACGTCGACGAAATTCGTCGTACGTAACGAATTCTCTGATAGATTTATTTCTATTTCATACGCCGACGAACGACGAAGAAATCAGTAGAGCGTTACCATGCTTTTTTAGTTTTAAAATATATTAGCAAATAATGTTAATTTTTACTTTAATAAGTTCTTCTTTTTATGATGTAGAGCATTTTAGTTATATATACATAATTATTAATGATGAAATTTGCTTTTAATAGTTTTTTTTAATGTTTAATTTTATAAAGGAATTATTTTCTTTATACGGTAACACTATCGTTTTTATGTTTGTATGTATGTATATAAAAACAAATTTGTAATAAAAAATACACACAATTTTTTGTGATTATTATGACAGCAGTTGTTTGTTCGTCCCAGTTGTGCGCCACACGACGAATTTATGCAACGAACTTTTGCGAACGAATTCGTCGTGCTAGACGAAATTCGGCGTTCGTCCCAATTGTGTTCCCTGCATAAAAGACGAAAAAACCATTATGAAGAAAATAAATTATACATAACAAAGCATCCAGCCATTTTCTAATCGGATAAATAAAAAACATAATATAAATATATCAAAAATATTAAAAATATTTTATATTATTATTACGAATAAACGTAATTAACGTATTTTACTTTGCCATTATTGTTATTTTCTCTCAATATTAGGGATATTTACATCACTGTGATAATCCTCATAGCTCGAGCCCAGGCCAAATTAATATTTTACATATATTATTATTACGAATAAACGTAATTATTATTTGAACTGTAATAATGTATAAATGAGAAATTATTATTATTATTATTCCAAACTATTTGAAAAGCTGTACATGAGCAAGCTGATGCCTATAGTGAATAGTAATGGATGCATTCCAGATCATCAATTCGGTTTTCGCAGACAGTATAACACTATTGAATAAACTCACAGACATGTGAATGTAGTTAGAGACACTTTTGAAAAAAAGAAATATTGCTCTGCGCTTTTTATTGATGTCTCACAAGCTTTCGATAAAGTATGGCACGAAGGTCTTATTCACAAACTAACAGAAAATCTACCCGCAAACATCGTGAAGCTTTTAAAAAGCTATTTAATAGAATGTAAATTTGTAGTTAAGGAAAGCAATTTTTTTAGTCCTCCGCAGTCGATTGAAGCCGGAGTCCCCCAAGGCAGTATCTTCGGTCCTTTACCTGTCTTACCGTTAAGCAGTAATATTCACACGTCAACATTTGCTGCTGATACGGCTTTTCTAAGCGTTCATGAAAATCCTGTAGAAGCTTCCCGAAATTTACAGGGGTATATATCCAAATTGCAAAATTGGCTCAAACAATGGCGGATTAAAGTTAATGAGCAGAAATATGTAAACGTCACTTTTACGCTGCGCAGGGAAACATGCCCGCCTATACAAATTACCACCGAGACTATACAGCAACACACTATTCGTCGTTTAACATGCAAATTGCATATAGACGCAAAGTTGATGCAAATGAAATTAAAAGCAGCCCAAATGAATTGGCTTTTGGGAAGAAATTCTATACTAAGCCTATATTGTAAACTTCGTTTATACAACGCGATCCTGAAACCAATATGGTCCTATGGAATCCAGTTATGGGGCACTGCCTCAGCATCGAATGTAGAAAAAATTCAAAGGCGACAAAATAAAATTCTACGTACAATAACAGCAGCCCCCTGGTATATCCGAAATCAGCGAATTCACAAAGACCTTGATGTTCCGTTGGTGAAGACAGTATTTTCAAAACACGCAAAAAAGTACATTAAAAAACTTGAGTTGCACCCAAACCCACTCGCGCGCAATATTCTAGAGTATAGAGGCCACACCCGGCTTAGTATCCCTCCACTTTTTATCAGCCGTACACGAGTGATGTAAAACAACAAAAATCAACCGTTGTAACTAAAAATTTTGTTTAGCATTGGCTAAACTTATATTTAATATTTTTAGATTTAAGATTTGAAAAACTTATAAAACTTATTGATGTTTCAATCAATAATTGAAGATTCAATAAATAATAAAGTTATCAAAACAAAAAAAAAAAAAAATAGATTTAAGTTTAGTTTTAATGAATTAATGAAAATTCAAATTTCATTACGCATAGATGATTCAGAAAAACCAAAAAAAAAATCCAAAATATTTTAAGAACAATTATTATTTTTGTCTCACCAAATGTACAATTTTTAATTTGATAATTGAAGAAATTGTGACTAGTTAAAATTGCCTGCCAAAAAGTACCATCATGTTTTTTTTTCAATAAAAATGTTTCTGTCAGGATCACACACAAATGACTGATTTTGCTTCGTACACAAAAATCGATACACTCGCTTTCATCTTTTACATATGTACATACGAGTATATACATAAATACATTCATAAATACATACATTATTAAATAAAAGGTTGTTAGCAGAGAAAAAGATTTCGTGTTTTTTTTGAAGTTGGAATAAAAACTAACTATTTTATTTTCAGTTTGATTATTATAAAACAATATTTTCAAAAGCATGTTATATATATCAATTGAAGTTTAAACAAGTATTTGAAACAACAAGTAATAATAATGAATAATTATTAAACAAATAATTTTAATCTCAACACTTCCACTTTTGTTTTAATAAATATTCATTCTTTAACATTAGTAATGTTTAACAATTTTTTCATATTTTCAAATTTGTGTTTAAGAACTGGTTTAGTTAATATATCTGCTAGTTGTTCTGATGTGGGCACATATTCTAAATGGAATATTTTACTTTCATATATTTCACGAATGAAGTGGAACTTTACTTCTATGTGCTTAGTACGTTTGTGAAATTGTGGATTCTTGATAAGTTTTATGGCACTTTGATTATCCAAGTGTAGTATTGGAGATTTCAAATTATCACCATATAAATCCCTTAACAATCTCTGGATCCAAAGAAGTTCTTTAACGGTTTCACATGCAACCATGTATTCAGCTTCTGTGGTTGATAGGGCTATTGTCTTCTGTTTTCTTGAAGACCATGAAATAGGACCACCCGAAAGCATTAAAACGTAACCACTAGTTGAATGTCTAGTCACAACATCTCCAGCATAATCAGAATCTGAATAACATTTAAGAATCATGTTATCAGTTTGGTTATAAACAATTCCTTCATTAATAGTCCCTCTTAAGTACTTAAATATACGCTTTACGGCCACAATATGCTCTTCATTATAAGTATCCAAAAAACGACTTACATATGACACTGCAAAGGCAATATCAGGTCTAGAAACTATAGCTAGATACATTAAAGATCCAACTGCTTCTCTGTACGGAAACTTAGCTTGATTTGATTTTGAAATTTCTTGTATAATATACTCAGCCGGAGTGCTTACAGGTTTAGAATCTTGCATACTAAATTTTTGTAGTATTTTCTTTATATATGTTGACTGAGAAATTAATATCTTGCCTGGAACTTTTTCTATTTCCATGCCGAGATAGTAAAGTGAGTTAAAAACTTTAACGTCGAATTCACGTTTCAAGATTATAACGAACTCATCCCCAATTTTCTTGCACTCAGATGCAATTATACCATCATCGATATATATGGCTAGTATAATTTTCTTGGTCTTAAATTCTCCAATGAAAATACATGAGTCTGCACTGCTAACTTTAAAATTAAACTTTGTTAAAACATCTGTGAACTTCTTATTCCAACACCGGGACGCCTGTTTTAGCCCATAAAGACTTTTATTAAGTTTACACACATTGTTGGTGCCATCAGTATACCCTACTGGCTGATGCATAAAGATTTCCTCTTCTAAAGTTCCATATAAAAACGCAGTTTTTATATCAAACTGAGGCAACGAAAAATTAAAAGATGCGCTTAAGGCTAATATTGTTCTTATTGATGAAAATTTTGCCACAGGACTAAAAGTGTCCTCATAGTCTATACCTTTTTTTTGACTAAATCCACGAACAACAAGTCTTGATTTATAGCGTTCTATATCTCCTTCTTGATTTCTTTTAATTTTGTAAACCCACTTATTTGATATAATATTCTTTCCTTTTGGCAGTTCAACGAGATCCCAAGTGTTATTATTTATAAGAGATTTATACTCTTCATTCATAGAATTCTTCCACTGTGCCCTAAGTTTGCTATTTATCGCCTCTTCATAAGTTAAAGGTTCTTCTATATCTGCTAAGAATACACAGTAGTGGTTATGATGAAGTGTAACTTCTGGTTTTCTTGATCTTAAATTGTAGTGCCGTACTATCAAATCATGAACATTGGACCTTTCAGTATGTTTTATAACATCTGCTTCTTTCTGTATGTCATGTATACCAGAATCTTTTGAATTTTGTCCTCTGATATCTTCTGCATCTTCAAATTCTTCATTTGAATCAGATATTGATAATATTTCAGGTTCTACTTCTAAGAATGACTCACTTCCCTCTAAATCAAAGTTAGAAGATTCCTTAGCTTGTGGACGTATTAGCGCTTGCGTATTTTCTCTTATTATAACATTTCTTGAAATTTCTATGCGTCTTTCGTTAGGTAACCAAACACGGTAACCCTTATAATTTTCTTGATATCCTACAAAAACACCTTTTTTAGATTTTGATTCTAGTTTTCTTCGTTTTTCTTGTGGAACATGTACGTATGCGTCTGATCCAAAAATACGTAACATAGAAATATCAGGTATTTTTCCAAGCCATAGTTCGAAAGGAGTTTTGTTTTCTTTATGACGTTTTCCTGTTCTATTTAATGTAAAAACTACGTTATTAAGCGCTTCACCCCAGTAATTTAAACTAAGATCATTGCTATGTATCATTGACCTAGCTGCTTCTATAATAGTTCTCATGTCACGCTCGGCTCTACCATTGTGTTGCGGAGTGTATGGTGCAGATTTTTGATGAACGACTTTATGTGTACGTAATATTTCACTTACTTGCTTATTAACAAATTTCAGACCGTTATCTGACCGTAAGGTTTTTACCTTTTTCTCCGTATCAGCTTCCACTTGATCTAAATATCTTGAAATTATTTGATAAACATCAGACTTCGCTTTTAGGCAATAAATATGTCGATAATTTGAATAATCATCATTGGTCCACAAAGATCGGTGTGCACTAACTCTCCAATTTCTTTTGCTCTGTTAATGCTCCTTGTGAACGGCAGTTTATGCTGCTTACCCATTATACAACCTTCACAGAAGAAATCGCTATGAGAATATTTTACGTTATGTAACGCCAAGACCTTTTTAACATGTTCTTTTTCTTGATGACATAATCTCCTATGCCATGTTTGTAAGTTATTTACACCGACTGCAACGTTTGTATTTCCGTCATATTCTTCCACTTTTATTAAGAGCTTAAAAAGTTTTGAACATCCTCTCACACACCTGGCCATTACGCTTAAAAAGACATTCATTTGCCTTCGCTTCTAGAGAGTACCCCTTGTCCAAACATGCATTCGTAGAAAAAAGATTAAGTTTTATGCTTGGTACATACAACACATTTGATAGGAATTCAAAATTCCATACCTTACCGTCATAAGCCTTAATATAAATATCACCTTTCCCAATTGCTGGAATTATGTCTCCATTACCAACTCTAATACTTTTTGGAGTTTCAAATTGCACATAGTTCTTGAACCATTTTTTATTACTAGACATATGGTCACTTGCGCCGGAATCAGCAAACCAGACATTTTCTTCCTTAGTTTCCATTAAAAGATGTTCGCCGATAAAAGCATTACCATTGTTCAACGTTGTATTACCATTGACGTTACGACTTTTATTGGGACAATCACGTTTCCAGTGCCCAAATTTTTTACAGATAAAACATTTACCTCTAGAGTTTTGAATACCATGACTTTGTTGCATGCTGCCCTTCTTAAATTTTTTTGCAAGAAATGCTTCGGATTTTCTGGGCTGAATTCCTAATCTGGATTCTTCCATACACAGCCTTGAAGTTAAATTTTTTAATGATCGCTCTTTCTTTTCTGTAGCTTCCCACGAAGAAAAAAAATGTTTATACTCATCGGGTAGTGTCATCAAAATCTTTGTTATCAGCATAGAATCTGTAATTTTTTCTCTAAGATCATCCAACTGATTTGCCAATTTTTGCAATTTAGAAATGTGAACAGAAATGGTGTCTTCAGAGTCCTTTTTATACTGGAAAAACTGTTGCTGCAATAAATGAATTGAAGTTTCTGACTTCTGCTCATACACATTTTCGAGAATTGACCACATATCAAAAGATGTGGTGCAATTCATAACATGAAGCATTGGCTCTTCACCCATTGATACAACCAACGTTCTCTGAGCTTTTGCATATAAAGAAATCCACTTATTTATCTCCAAAATGTTTTCATCAGGCTTCTTTGTAATTCCATTTACTATATTCCAAAGCATGACCTTTACCTGGAATTTCCACAAAGTCCAGCCTTCCATATCTTCAAGCTTAGAGATTTTTAAATACTCCATTTCTTACAGCAATAAATCCCCAACAACAAACGAATGTTAACGAAACAACAATGAAAATTCTAATAAAGTTATGAATCTGGGCCCATAACCTGTTAGCAGAGAAAAATATTTCGTGTTGTTTTTTGAAGTTGGAATAAAAACTAACTATATTATTTTTAGTTTGATTATTATAAAACAATATTTTCAAAAGCATGTTATATATATCAATTGTATTTTAAACAAGTATTTGAAACAACAAGTAATAATAATGAATAATTATTAAACAAATAATTTTAATCTCAACAAAGGTATACAAATGATTGTTTGTTAATACTTTGAATGGTATAATAAAATTGGTTTGTAATTAAAAAGCCATCATTAAACCTCATAACTATGGATTATTATCTATGCTAAACTAATATTAAAAAAATATACAAGTAAGAGACAAGAAATATACAAATAATTAAACAATAATTACATTTGTTTTAACCTTTAGTAAGTTATGTCAGTAGTCATGAAAGTTTCTATATCTATATATATAATTATGTTAACATTTTGTTGAAAAGTTACAAATGAATACAAACGAATAAATATTGATTAATCTAATAACAACTTTAGAAATAATTAAATAGTTGCACAAGTAAATTTTCATTCCAAAAGTGGCACACGTTTCTCTATACTTGTGGTCTGCTGCAATGCCAGCAAGACAACCAAACAAAATTAATACATACCAGAGCAGAGATTGAATCCATTCATATTTTCTGCCCATTATGAAATTCATGAGGAAATCTAACACCAGAAATAAGTTAAAGGACATACACAACATGCATAAGGATAGAAAATGTTAGTTGGCTTAATTGTTGAAAATTTGTATCAATTAAAGCAAAACAAGAAATCTTGTTTAAAGTCCAGACTAAAATAAAACATTGAGTTTCTCTAAGGCAGTATTAGGAATTGCAAAGTTTTTCAATAATATGATTATTTTTTATGGATACAGTAAAAGTCAACTCAGACTGTTTTAACAAAAAGTCATAATCATCATGATCAATTTGGTTTAGTTACAACCATTATTTGGTTAAATCTTATTTGTTACATTATGAGTGTACTATAAAATCTTCTGAAAGAGTTGGTATACAAATCAAAACTCCTTCCTTGAGTTCAAAAAATGAAAAAAGTGGTTAGAAATTTAATTTAACTATTATGAAAGTAATTATATTTTAACTATAATGTTGTTATATTATGTAACAATAATGTGCTGTCATGCGATGTATTTAATTTTAGATAAATGTTTTTGTGGCATTAGTACAATACAAGTTTTTAAAAAATGAGAGAACACTAACATTTAAAGTAGTATATTTAATACTTTCAAGAAGAAGTCTCAAAATAGTATCGTTCATTTTACTTTTTTTTTTAAATTCTAATTTAAATTAAAACATGTATAAATTTATGAAGTACACTTTATTCTCGCTAATAAATTTTATGCTCACATGAACAATCGTAATATTTTAACAATCGACAAATATTTTTTTGGTATTAAAAAAAAATTTTATATTAATTGTTTCTTACAAGAATTAATTCTCATAAAACAGCTTTAATAGTGTTTTCACAGTAAATGTTAAATCTTGTACTAAATATGATGACAACTGATTTTACGTTTACACTACAATTTTATTAAATTTAGAATTTAAAATACAAAAAAAAAGTAAATATCCCGAACAAATAAGTGCATTTGCTGTTGTAGTTTTTTCTACTTATTTTACAACTTATTTGACAAACCTTGCAATATATATTTTTGTTGATATGTACGTTAATGTTTATCAGCTGCTTTCGTCTCTATTTTAAGTTGGCAGCACTGAATTTATTACAGCGAATAGAAGTTGCATTTCATAATACAAACTTTAATCCAATTAAAATAAATATAGTTTAAAAAAACAAAAAAACACGCTTTTATAGCATATTAAACTAAAAAAAAAAAAATAAATGTAATTAAGGAAAACTAAAAAACATGTTTCTGAAGAACATCGAACTAAAAAGTTAAAAATAATTTTCAAAATAAAAATAAAACAAAAATAATTTTCAAAATAAAATTAAAACAAAAATTAATGAAAAAATACTAGTATTATTGAGAAAAAAGCGTGGGCGCTTTGTGCCATATTTCTTGTATTTCAAGCGCCCACGCTTTTTTCTCAATAATACTAGTATTTTTTCAGTCATTTTTGTTTTAATTTCATTTTGAAAATTATTTTTGTTTTATTTTTATTTTGAAAATTATTTTTAACTTTTTAGTTCGATGTTCTTCAGAAACATGTTTTTTAGTTTTCCTTAATTACATTTATTTTTTTTTAGTTTCATATGCTATAAAAGCGTGTTTTTAGTTTTTTTTAACTATATTTATTTTTTACTTTTTAGTCCAATTTATTTTTTAACTATATTTTTATAATTTTTTTTATGTTAAAAAATATTATTATTATATCCAATCAGTTTAGCAGAACGTATTTGTACCGATTTCAAGGCCGCTACACCTCTCATCAGCGTTCAATTGTCCATCTTTACAATTTTCGTAAAGTGGATACTAATTGGGAAGAAAAAAGAGAGCTTTGATGTTTCGCATGAACTGAGGTTTATGTGTATGTGTGGCCTAAAGGGATGGATATTCATTTTACTAATTCTTCTATTAGTAAATCATGAATGAAAATATATTTTTAAATTGGGGGATATCGATTTAGTTTTCAGTGCTAGATTAAGGAAAAATTAAGCACGATAACAAGACTAATTAAGAATAACCTGCTGGTGCGTATGATGAATATTTCGTGGTTTTCAAAACAGAATAACACTCATACGCTTCGTCGTGCGATAATATTAAAAACATACAAACATACCCACAGGTGAAGTTAATAAAAGCTATATAAAAAGGATTTCATTTGGATTTAACAAAACACTTTTGTATGGTAAATCCATTATTTGAATTTTTTAAATTCATGTTAGTGTGAAAACACTATAAAACCAATCGAAGAGTATTGATTTTGCTATGAACTAAGCTTTTTTATAAGAAGGTTTAAAAAGAGAAAATCATTTATTTGTGATTTTCAACAACAACAACTTACGACAGTTAAACGGCAGCGAAAATTGCTATTTTGAAATCCCCAGTATTTTCAATCGAAATCACTGTAAAAAGTATTTATTAACCGCCGTGACTCACAAGTCCACGCCGATCGAAAGTCTTTTCTCATTCAAAAAATGAGTCTTAGAAAATTTAAATGAAAATTTTGTATTTAATCAAACTACTCTTAAGACTCAAAATATAATGAATTTTTCTACTTATTTCATTTTGTTGTAAACAATAAAAAACATGCATATTTTTAGGAGCGTTAGTACATGTTAATAATAAAGCTTTATTGTGAGCTTTGCTAGTAAAATCCACTTAAACAAATTTCTGTGGCTATAAAAAATTTATCACTGTAAAATATAAATACAAAATAAACGGAATGGGAATAAGAAGACTGTAAATCAAAAATGATTGGAGTACAATTACGGGATTGAAACTATTCTGATCGAAAAATGTAAACTAATTTTTTCAAACCGAAAAATATGTTCCTCTCTCATTTACTAAGTCTTAAAATATGTTTTACATTGTTTCGCATATCACTTAACAAATTGTCTGCCCAAAAACCGAAAAAGCCACAGCAAAAATATTTTAGTTCTCAAATTATATAGAAGCCAAAGGTGATTAAATGGTGTTTTAATTTGGCTTTTGGCTCAATTTATTTGTTAAAAATAAAAAAAAAAAACATTTGAAACACTGTGTTAAAACCGATTAAATGAAGTTATGTGTTTAGAAAGAATTTTTTTTTTATAAAATTTATAAATTTTGTGCAATTTCGCTTTGATAAAAATTTTGTGCATAATACATTTTGTTTTTGCTCTTGAAGGTGGTACTTCTTAAAGCTAAACAAGCTAAGTAGTCTATTGATCAATTTAAAAAAAAAAAAAAAATAAACACCAGAATCTCATTGAACGTTGTTAAAAAGCTGATACAAGTTGTATAGATAACATTTGTTTCCATTTTTTGTTATTTTTTTTTTTTTTTTTGCCAAAAAATTGAAGTAAATCATTTTTTAAAGAACATGAAGAGCAAAGTAAGGTAAAGAAAATGTATTAAATTTTTGTAGATGTGTACATATAAGCTTGCTATACTTCAGGATATAAAATAGTGGCGTCGATTTGATGCATCTTTTATATGACAGCATCTGTATCGCTGGTTCTTTCTATGCTCCTCAAGCTAAAATACTATTTGATACTTAAATTATATTTGAAGATAGACTTAATACAGATTCATCACATACATTTAAGAGGCATGCAAATATTGTGTTGCATATTTAATTTTGCTTTTTATATATTTTATTTATATAAAAGCATATCCATTCTTTTAGTAAAATAATCGATGCAAATATTTTAAAAAACTTCATAGCTAATTTAAGTTAATTAGAATGGATATAATAAATATAAGTAACTGTTTACAGACATGAATATATTGGCATGCAATATTTTTCCATTTTTAGTCTTACATTGATCGGAAAAATTTTAAGAAATACAGTGACAGAAATGCTTCTTTTGAAACGTGATAAATGTGATTAGTCCTTTGAACATTAGCTACAAATTCAATGCATTTAATAAAATCGATATTATTCGCAATAGTCTGTTAAAAAAAATATTGAAGATCATGATTAAGTTCAGGTCGCAACTTAAACTTTTAACCGTACTTTGTTTTTTTTAGAGCTGTAGAGCTCATGAAGGATTAGTTTAATTAAATAATTTATTCAATTGATGCAAGTGAAGAGCTCACGGTTGCGACAAAAGAACTGGGGCCAAATTACGGCATTCGATATCGATCGAAATTTACATTTAAATTGTATGGAAATTTCGATCGATATCGAGTGCCGTAATTTGGCCCCTGATGTCACTTTTGCTTTTCGCTTGGCTGCAGAAAACACATTGAGTCGTTGGTTGGACTCCAACCGATAACCTCCGGACTAATAGGGTAGCATTTACAAAAGAAAATCAGCCATGGCTTCACCCAGCATAAAATTAGTTTTATTAAATGAAGCGGAGTGTTAAAGATTCTCCAATTAAAAGTAGCCAATAAATATAAATAGTATTTTTAATTAAAATTGTTACTTACGAAAGAACATACTTTATGTACATGAATCAATATTGGATCACCCAACTGATACACACGTATCTATATATTAATACTTCAGCACACACGCTCAATGGTGGTTTAAAAAGACTTACTCTCTTTTTTGTTTTAACAGCAACAAAGAATCATATTTATGTGGTTTATGAGCATTCAACAATTCCGTGAAAGTGTGCTGTTACTGCAAACATGAGTTTCTACTTTTAAATACAGTACAAACGTTTAACAATCTCACAAAAAAAAAAAAAAAATGAACGATAGTAAGAACATTTTACATTTAAAAACGTCTGTATGTGGTAAATTGTGTTAATGAAGTTTAAAAATGTCAACATTTTTGCATTAACATTTATTTTCCAAAACCACATTGCAGGCACACAAAGAACAAAAAAAAAAAAAACAAACTGAACTAAATATTTCATTTAATTATATGAAAACCATTGAATGCAGTAAGCAAAAAAATTTAATTAAAATTAAAGGTGAAATATTTATATAAATAAAAGATTTTAAATAAAATTATGAAAAACATTCAATTTAATTCGAATCTTTCAACATCGATTTACGATTTTATGGTTTTATGGCTTCAGTTCATGAGTGAGAACAATTTTATACGGCTGAAGTGGTTAGCGCGTTGACTACTAAGCAAACAATGACGTGGGGCCTGGGTTCGAACCCCGGCCAGAGCAAGTCAATCAACATCATTAATTTCTCTAATGTACATTAGTGAGACATTGTATTAATTGTTGTCGGACTACTTAAGTGATGAAGGCATAGCACTGGTCACTAAAAAACTGTTACGACAGCGATTGATGCTAATACAAGCTAATGTACACAACATCGCCCTCCTTCGTCGGTTAGCAGAAACATCGGCGAAGTAAAACAATTAATAAAATGCCTGCTAATATAGCTTAACAAAGTTAATGCGTCTACCTAACACCGGCGGTGCCTCAACACTGCTATAAAAAAAAATATACATAACGCGCAAAGCAGAGTTGTAAAAGAGTTAAGCCTTCTACATTTTCAACATCTATGTTCTCTACTCTATCCCTCTCTCTGAGTTCCGGCACAATGCACTGCATACGTAGGGGTCATCCCCTGAGTGCTGGTCCTAATAAAAAAAAAAAAAAAAAAAAAAAAAAAAAAAAAAAATCTGCCAGGTTGTGGTTTGAGAAAGTCCCAATTGTAGAGAACGTCTTGGAATCGCCAAATTGCGGTCTTCAGCAACACTTGCCTGAACGGCAGCAATAGTTGTATTACTTCGAGCGGTTCTTTGTCTTTTTGGCATTTGAACATTATGTAAAGTAAATGTAAGCTCAAAATTTTCAACGATTCGACGAAAAGCGCACGAAAATCTGCAATTTGAGAACGATTATTTTGGTTATAAAACAGAATAATTTGTAAACGTTGTTCTTGCGTATTAATCTCCATGATTAAATTGTAAAAACTACTGATTACAATGAAAAACAAATGACAGATCATGACATATTACAAATAGCCGAAAAGTCACTTCAAAATCATATCATCCCTATTGGAAAACCCTTTATAAATGTATTTTGCTTTTCATTACTTGCAATGAAAATCATTTTAATCTGCAAATTTATCTCAATGATTGTGCATTTCCCTATTTTATTATTTATCTGATCACTTTTGAATTCCTTATTTTTGATTGCACAAGTAGTCACCCACGCTTCGTCTTGAAAGAAAAACAAGTTTTTCCTTCGCTAGATCTTTTGTGAATATTGGATTGGTCCGTAAGCTCTCTTTCTCTCTCTCTCTCTCTCTCTCTCTCTCTCTCTCTCTCTCTCTCGTAAAAAATTGGATTTTTAATCATAGTCTTCTTTAATTTATTTGCAAAAAGTGTGCAACATTCTTTGTCAAAATCAATGTAATGCGTATGATCAACATCAACTGTGATTCTTATCACACTCATACGCAATCATTTTTACATTTCATACTAAAAAGTTCTTTCAAGTTCAATTTGGTGCAATATTGATGTTGAAACAAGCAAGTGCACAACTATTAGAATACACTTCAATCGGATAAATAAGTTGATTTTATTTGAATTACGAGTATTTAATTAAGTAAATGATTTATTTTTGGTTAAGCTATTTTAACTGAGCCAATTTAACTATTAACGATTTAAGGTACTGTTACATTCAGCAAAATAATCCGTTAAATAATTCGTTTAGAATTAGTCATAAGAATCCTGTTTGTTGTTTTTTGTGCTGTGAAGAAAGTTTGAAATATATCACCAATTACATGTTAATTACGGCAGTTTATCAAAAACTTTTTTGGAATATGTATTTGAACTACATTTTGTTTGCTTTAAATATTATTAATAGACCAGCAGCTTGACTTATTAGCAGTTTGACGTTATGATTCTAATTTTTTGTGAAATATAATATGTATGTGTTCAATATACAAAATAATTTTGTACGAAGTTACACATTTACTCATGCCAAACAATTCAAATCAATCAATTAACAATTTTGAAATTAATTTATCAAAACAGAAAATCCGAAGCATCTGTATATAAATTTTTTAGAAACATATTGAACTAAACGTAATAAAATACTAATTGAGGATGCGTGAATTTTCCAAACATTATACGAGTATCTGACTAATTAAGTTGTAGATTTAATAACTTTGCATATGTGAGATTTATTGGATTTGAAATAACATTCGCTGAATGCGTAACAAATTTATCGTAATTAAGTCTATCAATGTCGTGAGTTGATTGATTATTAACATTACAAATTTGAATGTCTTAATAAATTTATAGCAAAAGTGATGAGTGCATGTGTGTGTCATTCAATAAGAATTTATGTACGTAGAATGTGGCTTCTGGTTAAAAGCGTGACTGAAACATATCAACAAAATTTAAGCAAATTGTATTTTATTTTATTCAAATTTAAGTTAAATTGAAGATTATAAGGCAATGAAACTTGAAGTTAACAACATCTCGTTTCTCTTATAAAAAAAAAAATATTCTTCAGCAATAACTAATGAAAAGACTGAAAACAGTAGCAAGATAAAATATTGATTTAATTTTAACATTTTAATTATAGGGTGTTTGTATAGTTGACCTGTGATTAAATATGATAAAAATATGTTGTTTATCCTATTCTGTTTTGTAGTTCAGCCGTTTGTTTGTTGGTACATTTATAATGTGTAACATTTCCAATATGAATTTTTTTATAATTAGTCTCTTCACATTATCAAAATCTGGTTTGTGCCCGCTTACTGCACAGTGGACAGCAAGTGCGGTTTTTTGCTCTGGCAGTTTATCATTTTATTTTATATCAGATTTATGTGCTGATATTCTCGTTTTTAGTTTTGTTTTTGTGGTACCAACATACCACATACATACATATTACAAATATTACATATTACAATATTACAAATACATACATACATATTACAAATGTTTTTATCATCGCCAATGCAAGTTATCTTATAAATCATATTAGATTTATCCTCTTTATGAAGGGCGTCTTTAGTGTTGCTGAATATTTTCTTTAAAGAGTTATTTGTTTTCATAACTAATTTATATTTATTATTGTCGTGTTTTTCATCATCTCCGATAGTCCAGGTATATACGTAATTTGTTTGTATATCTTCTCAGTGAAGTTATTGATTGATTTGTTTGGCTTAGACTTAACGTATCTTAAAAGTTTTTTTATGGTTAAGTTGGGAAATTCGTTTTTTGCTGTAAAATGTTTGTAATTTTTTGTTTATTTTCTCTATGAAATTTGTTGTCACTTATATCATGTACTCACTCTTCTTATAAAATTGTATACATATTTAATTTTGTTAATGTCTCATCTAGCATATCCCTTTTTACAATTGCGAAAATATCTTGGTTTTCTATCCATTTTGCTAAAGACAGTATCTTAAACCTCTTCTATAATGATATCTGCTATGACAGGTGAGATTGGGGATCCCATGGGCATTCCTTTCCTTTGGAAAAGGACAACAAGCTATCTTATCTAGACTGTATAGTCCAAATTAAATGTAATAATTTTGCCAATTATCACTAGCAAAATGGGTAGCAATAGAAAAAAAATAAAAAAAAATTACAGGTCTTCTAAAGTTCACACATAGGCGTTCCAAGATGAACAGATCCGAATGCATTTTATTTAATTTTTTTTATAACTTTTTCGCCTTAACTCTCTGCAGACTTTTAATAACAGGAAACTAATTTGTACTTTCTGTTTTCTGAATAGGCTTTAAATTTTGATCTAGTTTTGAGGTCAATGCTGAAATTAACTATCACCAAAAACTACTGATTTTATTAATCATGTCGTTGTCTCAATATAGAAACAATTTCTGCTAGCCAAATTTATATATGAAATAAGAAAGCTACCTACCATAAGATGACATAGGATTTAATTTATTTTGTATGTATTTCACTTTTTGCCTCCTCCTTTTTGAATGACGATAATTCGATGTAATTTTTTTAAGTATTACTTTATTAACTCATTCATAACAAAACAAATTTCTTCAATAATCGTGTAACACAGTATAAAAAATTAAAAGAATTTTTAATAGAAAATTTAGCAAGATTTTAAAAACATGATAAATAATTTTGAAATCTCTCAAAATAAAAAACTCAGAATTGAAACAAGCGCAGATCTTACTTAAGTTTTTATAAACGAATTTTTTTTAGTGAAGTATACCATTTTGTTTAATTTCTTTAAAAATTTAGTCCTTTTTAAATAATTGAACGGGGGAAATATTTTGATCCATTCGAACACATAAAGTTGCCGCATGTGCTTACTTAGATGCATCGTACAATTCACACCCAACAAAATTAGATGTACATACTAAATTTTACTAAAATTTAAATTCATAACTGGATTAAACAAATTACCTTCAAAATAGTTGAAAAAAATTTCTAATTTTAAATTAAAAAAAAAATCGAAGTACATTTGTTCGAGTTCCAATAGACTATGGGTATTATTAAAAGGTTTTCAACACAGTAATAAGAAGTAAGTTAAACAACCACACAGCAAGGTAATGAAACACTTCACAATTATATGAAAAAATGATTTCTACCCACGGGAAATAGCGCTCTTAACGTAATTCTTACTACTTTTTACTAGTTCTTAGTCAAACTGGATTGCAGCTTATGGAATCAAATTAAACCATCGCGAATAGCAAATATAAATTTGAATTTGTATTGAAGGCCCGATAACTCGGAAGAAATCACTTTATGTCACTTCGAACCTTTAACCCATTAGCTATGGGTCAAAATTTGCGAGTTCTATGAGTTACCTAATCGATTTTAATTAACTTTTTTTAATTAAAAATTTATTTTTTACTATATTGATCTTAAAGTTTACTTTTGATGTTGTTGGTAAATTTCTTATACACATTTATTTAATTTTAGGATAATATATTTAAGTTTTCTATGAGATTTTATGTATTTTAATAAAAACTTTAATATATTAAAATATATATAACGTGGTAATTTGCATTAATGTTGGTATTCATTTAATTCAGTGAGAATGCATTAAAAAAAATTGAGTTAAGTGAACGACTTTTAATATAAAATGAAAAAATCAAAGTCATAAATTTCTTGTACTTTTGCACTGTTGTAAGCTGTCAAGCTATTTAATGAAGGTTTTCTGCAAATTATACTTTGAAAAAATATTAATACTGTAAAAACTTCATAGTCTGTGCCGTAACAGCTCGCATGCCAGCTGAAAGTCCTAAGTTAGTTTAAAGTACTTAAATAAAAATTCATTTTTTTCTTAGTTTTTAGAGTGCGATAATAAAATTTTTTATGAAACATCTTTTTGAATTTATGATTAACTAGAATATTGAAAATACACTAATAAAAACTCCGTGGTCGTTATATAAACAAAAAAAATAGAAGTAGGTAAGCAGCATGTGTGCTTTTTTCATAGCTTTTGTAATAAAACATTCAATTCTTTATGAGCAAAAGCTCATAAATCCGAAATATAACTCGCCAGCAAGCACAAGAGCATTATTAAACAACACGTAATTTTGTTCTATCGAATAACGAAAACTACTTTCATATTGCAAAGCACACAATGTAGCGTAAATTTTTTACATGGATGTTTGTTAAATGCAAGTAATTGGATAATAATATAAATGAGAATACATTTATCTTTTAATAGTTCGAACTCTAAAGCAGAAGCTAAAAAAATAAGAAGGTTCTAACGACTGTTTATATCAGGGAGAGAACAAACAAAAATATCAACGAATTTTAACGAAATATCATCGAAAATGTCCTTCCTTTTTAACACTTATAGAAAGGCCCCAAAAGAAGTACTTTTGGTGTTTGCTTTATTTTCTTTACAAATAAAATTTTGATCTATTCAGCCCTTTACGTTGAAGTTTAAAGTGATGTAGAATATTAAAAATGTCATTTGTTGCTTGAAATATTAACAATTTCTAATTCTCTCTGATCATTACGTTACGAACACAAAACTTACGTTCACATTTATATAAAAAAAAAAAAACGTGACCAATAAAGAAAATTATAATATATTTTCTTTAATTCCAAAATTTTTTTAATTATGCATACGAATTTTTTAGAAACTGTATAAAAATACATTTTTATAGAATAATTTATACAATATTTAAATATAAATATTAAGCTACGTTCACATTTATCAAATATTTGTCGAAAATAACGTAACCAAGAAAAAAACTAATAATTTATTTCCCTTAATTCCAATATTTTTTTAATTTTGGGTTCGAATTTTTTAAAAACTGTATAAAAATACTCTTTTGGAGAAGAATTAATTTTATTTTGTAATATAAAAATCGTGTTAAATGACACTATCCCTAAGCAAAACTATTGGTTACGTTTTTTTGGGCAAATATTTGATAAATGTGAACGTAGCTTTATATAATAAATTAAATATATATTGAACACTATACCTGAGCAAAACTAGTGGTTACGTTTTTTTTGAAAAATATTTAATAAATGTGAATGTATCTTTAAACAATAAAAATCATTAATAAACAGTTCGAAATATTAATGAATATTATTAAAGCTTAGGTTTAGTTTCTATGGAACTAATGAAAGTTTTAAGGAACACTAGAATATCCAATCAGAATATCAGAACGTATCAGTTTGCCGATTCCAAGACCACTACACTTCTTGTCAGTGTTCGTTTTTACCATTTCATTAAGGTGAATACTAATTGGGAAATAATATAGAATATAAAATTTTTAAACAAATTTTCAATAGAAATAGAATTTAATAATGTTTGTTATTTCTAAATGTTGAAACAGTCTTTGGTTAGCCTGAAATTCTCCACTTCTGGTTGGTCGTTACCACTATTCTAACAAACACTCATAGTCCGTTATTTTCAAAGTAGTCTACTTTGCAATTTAATTTAATACTGGTAATTCCTCAAATTTGTTTGAAATAATTAAATGCTATAGCTTTTCTCGATCATTTTCTCTCTTTCAGAATTAAGAGAAAAAAAACTTTACCTCAAAGTTTTTACAAAAAAATTAGTGCTATTTTTTTACGACTTTCAAGCTCAAACTCAAATTATTGTTCTTCCTTTATTTTACACAAAACCGGATATCTTATAATAAATCACCCTATAAAAAAGAAAACAAGGAAAAATCCGTAAAATTCCATCACAGTCCATATAACGCCAAACTTACTGATATCAGATTACAGATCAAAGTTCCTTGTAGGTAAAAGGATTTAGAAATTCTATGTTACCTTTCATAAATTTATATCGTTTTCGAAATGTAAAATTAACTTTAAAAATATTCCATACTTGGAGGGGTTGCCTAATACACGAGTAATTTGACTTTAAAACAATTATTTTACAAAATTTATTTATTTGAAAAGTTTTCAAACTTATTTGCTTATACACAAACTTTTGAGCTTGGTAAATATTTTTCAATGAATTGATATTCGGCAACAAATTAAATTCAGCGTATAGATTATTTTATACATAATAAATAAATTGATTTTTGAAAACTCTTGAATGTTTATTTTCATAAATTTTTAGCTTCTTATTTATTACAATTCTATAAACGAAAGACATTTTTTAATAAAAATGTGATGTGTTTTTTATATTTACAGGTTTTTGCATATCTGCATCTATTGTCCTTAACTAAAGATTTGATCAGAAACTTTAAAAAAGAAAAGGTAAGTGGCCCTAAATGCCCTAAGTTCCGGTTTTTATATATTTCTGATTTGTTACTCACTCGGATCGAGGTTTGGTATATTTTGTAAAAAATTTCTTGTTTTATTTTATATAATATTGCAGTACCTATGGTGAGAACTCAATCCCTCTCTAAAATAAACACCATAAGAAATCTCTTAAAAAGGAATACTGGTAGTTTTTGGTCCACTTTTCTAAAATAAGTTGGTACAACTTTTTTAAATGCAGTGCAGTGTATTATTTTTGCTTGAAAAAATTCTTAAGGCCTGATATATTAAAACTGTTTCATTTTTAAAGTAAATTTCCGCTACAAACTTGTTTTATAAATTAAAAAAAAAAAAAAAAAAACAAAAATATATTTTTTTATAAATAACAAAGTTATTATATAAAAGTAGATCGTTCAGAAAACTAAAAGTGATTCTAAAACTCTTTCCATTTGTATTTAATAAACAGTTGCAGATTCTGTAAAATTCTTGTCCTTTTTTGTTTGACAACTTGTGGTTTAATTAGAAAAAATCCATTTAATGCAATTAAAGAAATTAGAAATTCCCTTAGAAGAAAATCTGTCCAGCAAAGTTTTTTTTTATTTGCAACACAGTGTTGTGTATCTAAAAAATAAATATCACCACCTTTTGTATCACGCACACCTAAATTTAACTTCAAAGTAACACCAAATTCAACAAAAAAGAAAACGTTGTGTTATATCGAACAAATGCTATCAACTAAAGTGTCAATTTGTTGACAGAGATAAAATGGTAAAACCAACAAAATATTGATACGAAATTCAATGGAGTCTTGCATCTCGACTGACATGAATTTTGCCAGCAATATTTTGAATATAGAAGAAAACACCATAAAAAGTTAAACTGGAATCACAAAACTTAACAGTAAAAATGACACAATGACACACCCACCAATTGACAAGAGAAATAAAAAAATATCTAAAGCAAATAGAAAAATGAATCCAATGCGTCCGTCTAGTTGTTGATTGTCAAGGGACTTAAAGACAAATTGTTTTGAATTGTATACTTTTTCACTTTTGTTTATTTATTTGCAGAGGATTTTTTTATGGTTGTGTGCTTGATAGAGAATCAGGCAGGGCTGAGTAAAGAAAATTAAGTATCAATGGGTCTTTTTTATGGTAGACGTTTAACTTAGAATGACATCAGGTCAAGAAAACAAAATTAAAGCATTCATCAATCGCTAAAGATTCCATTTTAATTTAGTCGTGTAATAACTTCTATATTTACTGCTTATACAGAAAAAAATTCCTCTATAGTTAAAAAATTGTAAGCTTGCACATATGCTTGCACTATTTCGAATTTGAGGAAAATGTTACGTCTTGAACACATCCATGTTTTCTAGACCACCAAAGTTGAAATATTTATTAACTTTACTCACTCCATTGAGAGTTTTTTAAAGATACAATATACATATGTATATAGCTTTTTCATATTGGCATTAAGAAACTGATAGAAATTTGGCTCTACGTGCTGAAAGAAATTTCAGTTACAACTGTCGGTCATATGACCAATCATGTTTGTGAAGTGAGGGTTGTTTTTGGGTGACGATTATGAAGCGACGAGACTTTTTACAGCAATTTCAGCATTCATTTATATAATTTTCTATGCATAGTTCTTTGAAAATTACGTGTAGAGAAAATAAAAAGAAATTTTTATTTTTTACATTTGCATTCCGTAATTAATTATGTATGGTTTAGGGTAAATTATTGTCGCTTTATTGTTTTACCCCTACTTATTCAATACGCGGGTGCCAGTACTTAGGGAAGGGAATATGGTAGGGAAGATATATATTAAACATGTAGAACGCTGAATTCTCTTAAAACTCTGCTAATGCGCGTTTTTTTTAAAGGTGTTAAGTAGACGCATTAACTTTGTTAAGCTGCATTAGCAGGCGTTTTAGTAATTGTTTCTGCTAACCGACAAAGAAGAGCGATGTTGTGTACATTACCTGAAAATTGTAAAAACCGCTATCGGAATAGTTTCAAGTGGCCAGAGCTATGCCTCCATCACTTAAACATTCAAATAAAAATTAATATAACGCACTAATGAATATTAAATTAAATTATGATGTTGAGGACTTGCTCTGATCAGGAATCGAACGCATGTCTTAAGTAACAGTGTGCTTAGTAGTCATCGCGCTAAGCACAGCAGCCAACACCACTTTACTTCTAATTTTTAATTTCTTCTTGTATCATCCGGTTGCGACATCTTTATATTTCCTCTAACTAGATCTAATAGAGCATCAAGTATGGTGCCCTAAAAATTATTTCCTTCAAATCAATCTTCAATAAATAAAAAAATAATTTTGAATTTAAAAAAGAACTCTCTTATTTTGGCTGATACGTCATTTTAAAAAGTTGCAAATGATATATTTATAACAAAAAAGTAATAAGTTTTTCCAATTCAGAAATGTTTTCACTTCTGAATTCACAGTTTTGTGAACCCAATTTTCTTGAGAAAAAAATTTCCAAAAACTGAAAGAAAAGAGAAAAGGGTAGCTTCCCCTTATCAACCCCTAACATAGAAATACTCGAATAAAATTTATTTCCAGGGTGGCCTTTTAATCGGAAAAAAGAAGTGTGTACAACTCGTGCCATTTTTTTCATAAATTTTTTAGTTTTGCTTTGAAATTATTAATGAAACACCTCTGCTGACTTGACTTTATCCCTTAAGACTTCTGTTCATTCAATTTACTTGACATCATCTGGATTATAGACACCACATATCTTTGCTATTTGTCTGTGTAATGCAGATAATTTGTCTATTTTCCACAGATTATTTGCGAGAAAACTTTTTATTTTATATTAGAGACTCAATAAAAATATTTTTTTTGTTAAATAAAATAAACATTTTTTATTTTCTATTTTGTGCATTAAGTTCTTTAATATTTTGTTGTATTTTGAAAAGTCACAAATTTGATCTCATTATTTTGTGTTGGCATATGGAATAAAATTGCATTATTTATGTGTGCAGTTTGGCCATAAACATTTTAGTCGAGTTAAAAAAATAATCTCAGATTTAAATACAATCCTTTTAGGTGAACAGTTTGTTGGAAGCATCATATTCCTTTGATGGCTATTGATAAAACTAAATATTTATTATTTTAATATTTAAATTTAAATTTAAATTTAAATTTATTATTTAATATTTAAATATGTATTTGTTCAACAAAATCTCTATACAATTTTTATTCAAAAATATTAGATACAATAAAGTGTGTATTAATATTTCTTTAAACAAAAAGCTTACAGATCACATTTTCGTTAAATAATACACTATATAGCATACAACTATTATGATAAGCGCGAATTTAAATTAAGTTAAGCTCCGGCATGCTTGAACTCTGGCTCGTCGTCAGAAGGGTGGATTAGTTAGCCTTCTAAAGGGATAATTCGAGGCTACATGAAGCGGAGCATTTTAAATTGCACGCAATACTGACTTGGGGTATATAATTTAATTAAAAAAATGTTTTTGAAAAAAAAAATCCATTTTAAGGGTTTATTTTAAGTTTTCTAAATCCATATGAAAATTAATATTATCAGGCTCTATTTATATTTTATTGAATTAATGAAAATTCGAATTACTAAGAGTTTTTTTTGTTGAAAAACATCAATATCTCCAATCAGATTAGCAGAACGTATTAGTATACCGATTTCAAGGACGCTATAACTCTCATCGGCGTTCACTTGTCCATTTTTACAATTTTCGTAAAGTGGATACTAGTTGGAAAGAATATCAACTATTTAACCAAGAAATATAATACGAGAAAAAATTTACTTAATTTTTACTCTATTTTTACATGTTGAAACAACTTTGGTTAGTACAAAATTTCCCATTACTGGTTGGAAACTACAATTAATATTAAATTTTCTAGCTCTACTGTGCTGTATTTTAAAATATTATCAATTTAAAATAATGTATGACGGATATCTATAAATTAAGAATTAAGGACAACAATTTTGTTCAGATTTAATTTTTTGATTGCATGGAATTTGGTTTTTGGCAAGAGGAAAATAAAATTATTTGGTTTAATGTCATAAAACATTTTATTAAGTTTTTTTTTTAAAAATGCTTACAGTCAGTTATTTTATACTGTTTAAAAAGTTATACATAGATTTACCAGAAAATTTAATTATCGTTTCAATTAAGTCTAACTTTGTTGTTCAGTGTAATTTTCAATTACAAAGAAAATTAAGGATTAATTTTAATATACTTCGGCAGTATATGAGTATAACATAAATACCCAAATACCTACATACTCTTCCATAATAAAAAGCATATCAGTTTCAAAACAGTCCATTCTTCCTTAAGTCCTTTTTACAAAGTCTATTTATCATTTATAATTGCTTTAAAAATGCTCTTCTTGTATCCATTTCATTTGTACACAAGCTTCACAAACAAGTTGTAAAAAAGAAAAACACAAACAACACAAATTTAAAACGTTTGTGGCCAGTTTGGATATACGTAAATGGTTTCATTCATCTTTTACCTGTTTCTAATTTATTGTGTACTTTATGCGCATTTGCTGAGAAAAAGTACAAGCAAACAAACAAACAAGCAAACCAACAAACAGTAAATCATTAGAATTTAGTGATTAGGTAACCATATTTTTGGAAGACGGTTTTACAACATAAATTTTTGTAAATTGTTTTTGTTGGCAAATTTATTTGAAAATGTTACTTGCATGGAGATTTTTCTTGCGAGAAATTGAAAAATTATTATGATGTTGAGCAATTATAAGGTCAAAATTTTTGTAAAATTGCAAAGAAAAATTTTAGAACTAAAGTTCTCTAAAAGAGTTTATTAAGAAGCTTAAGAATTTTAATGTTTTTATTGCTCAATTAATATCACCAATACAGAGATCAAAGATAATTTGTTATTAAAACTTTTAATGTTTTAAGTAGAACAACAAAGTGGACAGAGGAAAATAAATCTTTCGAAAAACAATTTTTCCGAAGAAGCTGACTAAAAAACAGACGTGACATGAATTTGTCTAATCAGAATATTGTGATAACAATATGTGTGTAATATTTCCTAAAAATCAATATAGTATTCTAATAAAATCATTATTCAATGGGTGATCTTTGTTAAGGTTTAACTTCAATCAGAAAAAACTATGATGTAAATGTTCATTAAAACCTGGTAATTTTATCAATTAATAAAACCAAAGAAAAATCATGGTGGTTACAATTATAATCGCAAAGTATTTTTAATGTTTAGATTAATGATTCAGTCTACTATATGTGCATGGAATTTGTAATCTGAGAAACATAATATGGTTACTCATTAAGAATCTGATAATGTGTGTGCAGAAAAAAAAATAAGATTTACAATACAAAATAAGCCAACCATAAGATCCATTTCTCGAATATGTATTCATGCTCCGGATTTGATCAGTTTCCATATTTTTTTTTTTTTTTTTTTTTTGATAATTTTATTATTTATTGAATCTTCAATTTAGATTGTAATATCAATAAGTTTTTCAAATCTTAAATCTAAAAATATTAAATATAAGTTTAGCCAATCCTAAACAAAATTTTTAATTTCAACGGTTAATTTTTGATGTTTTACATCTCTCGTGAACGGCTGAGAAAAAAGGTATCCCTTCTTTTCAGCCGAGTGTGGCCTCTATAATGAAGAATATTGCGCGAAAGTGGATTTGGGTGCAACTCAAGTTATATGTTTTTTCGCGTATTTTCAAAACAGTCTTCACCAACGGAACGTCTAGATCTTTATGAATTCGATGGTTGCTGACATACCAGGGGGCTGCTGTTATTGTACGTAGAATTTTATTCTGTCGCCTTCGAATTTTTTCGACATTCGATGCTGAGGCAGTGCCCCATAACTGGATTCCATAGGACCATATTAGTTTTAGGATCGATTGCGTTGTATAATAGAAGTTTGCAGTCTAGGCTAGAATTTCTTCCAGTAATCCAATTCATTTTTGGGCTGCTTTTAATTTAATTTGTGTCAACTTTGCGTCTATATGCGATTTCCATGTTAAATGACGATCTAGATGAACGCCTAGATATTTGACTATAGTGTGTTGTGGTATAGTCTCGGTGTTAATTTTTATAGGCGGGCATGTTTCCCTGCGCAACTTAAAATTGACGTGTGCACATTTCTGCTTTTATACGCCATTGTTTGAGCCATTTTTCCAGTTTGGATATATATCTTCTACACGGCTTTCATGAACGCTTAGAAAAGCTGTATCATCAGCAAATGTTGACGTGTGAATGTTACTACTTAACGGTAAGTCAGAGGCATATATTAAGTAAAGTAATGGACCGAAGATACTGCCTTGAGGGACTCCAGCTCCAATCGACTGCGGAGGGCTTAAAAAATTGCCTTACTACAAATTTACGTTGCATTAGATAGCTTTTTTAAAGCTTAACGATATTTGCTGGTAGATTTTATACTTTAATATGAAGGTTTCCATAATAAATTCAAGTTTGATTGTCTCGCAATCTCGTTTAGAGACATTCGACATTCATACACCAAATTGGAAGTTGTATAAACGTCTGATAGAGACTTGATAGCAGTTTTGCTATCAGTACAGATTCAGATATCCTTCTCGGATAACCTATATTACCTTATCCAGTTTGCATCTCTTTTTATGGCTGATATTGCTGCCTGTATTACGCTGCATTGATCGTGTAGCTTAAACATTCTTCTCTATTTGAAGCGAGGAAAGAATATGTCCCCACCCACTCCAAATCCCGAATTAGATCTCTAGCGTATCTTTCTGATGAAGGGAAGATGTGCTCAATAACAATACAAAATTTTAATCGGACAACGGTATGAGTTTTACTGCAAACCAGTTAGAAGTTCCTGTGTTCTGGCGTGACCTTTGGTGGACGTTTTCCACGCACCTGCTGACACAAGTCTGATCGCAGAGTTCAACGATATTTGCTTGACCATAAGATCTGGTGCCAGTCAGTGCATCATGGTTAAAAGCGTTCTTGATGCCCATGTGTTAATCAAAGCAGATGTTCGCAAGATCCCTTCTGTGATCGCACAGTAGATGAATTTGCTTAAAGCTGGCCAATACACTAATGCTCCATACGTAAGTATTGTCTTAATTACCATGTTGAAAGGTCATTTAGAGTTCTTGGAATTTATACCTAGCTCTTCCCTATGGCCCTTCGGCATGTATATACAGCCATTGCGGCTTTTTTTCCTTAGTTCGGACGATACAGTGCCATGACATTTTTGAGTCCAGGTGAATACCCTGGTATTTCGCATTGGCAGACAACTTAAGTTCAATCCCGTTTATAGTCTTAAGCGAAAAGTGTGGTACCATATATTTCCTAGTGAAAAGTACAATTTCCGTTTTCCAAGGATTAACAATAAGACCATTATCGGTGTACCATCTGAAGATGGTTCTCAGAGAAGGCTGCAGACCCTGTGATATAGTATCCAGATCTTTTCCAGTTGCTCCCAACATATATCACCGGTTTACGCCACAGTTTTAACCATCATGGAATACAGTTCCTTGAGTAAGGAGTTTAAAGAAAGGTTCCTTAAAAGAGCAGGCAGAACACCTTCCTGTGTAATGCCTCTATTCGCATCTTTACTTATAGTAGCCGAAATTGTGTATAATAATCCAATATGGGTTTGAATATAATTTACAATGGTAAACCATCATCTTAGTCAGTTAATAAATTATACCCTTTTTTTTGAGATTTCTTACCCAGTATTAGTACTTAATACTCATAGAAATCTTTATCACCCAACTGAATTTTTAATTCACGCACCCATTAATTCATGAAAATACAAACCACTTTTTGAAAGCTTGTTAAAAACTTGTATTATTATTTTATTCAAGCCCAGATTGAAAATTAAATACTGAATTTTTCGAATTTAATATTAATGGCACATATTCAGAAATCATAACCAAAATCGGAACTAATAAAACAGTAACTTAAAAATAATTAATAGATAGTTAATAGATAGTTACAGATCTTATTCACAACTCATAACTGGCGTATCAACTGCTCTCGGATGGTAAAAGAAATGCAACCTTGCATATTGGCAAATAGAGAAAACAAAATGTCGATAATATTTTGAACGGTTACAGTAAATTATTAATTAAAAATATTATACAGCTATTTAAAAAAAGTTTTGTTCTTTAAAAAGTTCATATAATTTTTAAAAAAGTAATTTTTAGTTTAAAGTTTAAAATAACGGCGTGTAAAAATAAAATTATTCAACAGAATTTTGTTGACCAAAAACACATCTCTAGTTAATTTTATTTTTTGTATTGATGTTTTTTGGACGCAATAAAAATGGACGCAATCAGCAATCATCAGCTGTTCTTTGAATGTATTAGTTAGTCAGTGGAAACTTCTCTTGCTGAATGTAACTAACTGTGAATAACTTAAATTGACACTTAAAAATATTACCACTTAGTGATATTTTCAGAATATATGTGTATATTTTTCCAGCAAAACATATTTTTTTTTAAATTATTATAATTTAGAAATAATTTTTATAAACGAACCGCACTAAATACAAAATTACTTAAAAACTACTTTATAAATGCTTAAAAGGCAGTTTTCTTATTAAATTAATAACTAAGTACTTCTGAATTAAATTCTTAATGGAAGGAAACATTTTCACCACAAAAATATAATTTAAAGTCTTCATATCAAATAAAATCTGCAGCGAATGCATTTGTATATCTCAGTAAAATGATACGAGCTTAAACACTATATATATATATTTGTATGCGTATTTGTATACATAATCAAAAAAGTAAAAAAAAATGTTACATCTGTTCTAGTTCATTGCAGTTTTTCTTAATCGTTAGCAGCGTGTGTGCCTTTGTGTGTATTAAATTTGTGTCACAGTAAATAATTAAAGACACAGATGTAGGAACTTGTTCTAAAACAACTGTAAATATTAAGTTTTTATTATCAACGAGTCTCTGATATATGTATGTGTTTATTATTTTTATTATAATTATTATGATTATTACATTTTGACTTGATAAAAAAAGAAAACAATTAATTTTATTTTATAAAAACTAATAACTATCAATATCATTGGATAATACTACAACAGACAAGGCAAACACTGTGCAAAAGACAAACACAAATACAATTGAATTTAAATAATAATAACACATGCATATTAATGCTGAACGTACATTAGTGTGCACTTGTCACAAATACATTTATACAAAAACTTTTTATATTCACATGCTGGAAGGAAGTCATTTCTATCATACCATAAATATTACACACAGCCAACATCGAAAATGTTCGTATGAATGTCGATGTGATCATGTATGTAAATTTTTAACAATTATTTTCAAATACCTCCATTGATATATAAATTTATGTCTAGATTTTTATGTCTTTATGGAAAATAGTTTATTATTATTATTATTTGCATGCAAAAATACGATGGCATAAATATTTGTATACAAAAAGTGAACATTTACTATTTCAGTGTAATATTTTACAATGTCTTTTTTAATCAATCTACTAAAAGTGATGTAAAAGAAAAGTCATTATTTTAAAGAAAAAAGATTATTAATGTGTTCACTATAGATGTCACCTTAATCTAAATCAGACGTTATTGACTAATGGGAATAAAGTAAGAGAAACAGAAGCTAACAACCTTAAAGTGTTAGAAATAAATCGCTGCAGCCTAAGGACAGTAAGGGCAAAAATATATAACAGTTGGATACCTATAAAATGATCTCTATTTTAAAAAATATTCGGAATTTTACCCTGAACTTGTGAATGCGTGAAATTAAGTTTCATTTTATTTAATAAAAAATTTATCCTCAATCCTTTCCTTGTACAAGAAAACTTGCTCTTTGCAAATTTTGTCTATACATTGGTTCATTTAGTAAAACAAATTACCTTGCACACTGTAAATGCTCTTGCTGATACAGTTTGTATTTATATACATAGATATATATATGTCTGTTTGTGTATATTGTTGTATTAGCACTATAAATTCGTGTGAATAATTTTTGTAGTTTGCATTTATGTTTACATGAATAAACACAAATTAACCGCAAAATATGTCTTTCATTACGAAACGTGTCATTTTTACTACATGACAGACAAACAAGCAGACATAAACAATTCATCCATTCAAATGACAAATTGCAAAGTGGCAACTATTAGGGTATTCATCCATTCACGCGAATAATCGCCCCTATCGTGTATAACAAACAAGTGGAATTTTTTCCCCATGAAGTTTTTATTCCCCTCGAACTGAAAAATGCTATCATGAACCTCACGTGAAAAATTATTCCCGCCATCAGTTATGAGAGAATGTAAAAAAAGAAAGAATATTAAAAATCAAACAAAAAATCAAAGAAATTAAAAAAAATATACACGGGCATATATATTTTAAAGGAAACTTAAAAAATCAAAGCTAAATATTTATTATTGAAGCGATAGTTTATTTGCAGCGTTTGTTTATTGCATTCTATCTTTTATGTTGTAAAATAATTCGGCTACTTTATGGAAAGCCAACAAAACGAAAGAATTTCAGCTAATTAAATCTTCACAAATCCACAGGCAATGTTGTCGACTTGTTGTTTTACATTTTGTTGACCAATACATCAGCTTCTTCTCTATTATCAGATTTTTTTCTTAAAATTTACTTTGGAAGCTTTAATATTTGAATTATAAGAAAAACTACATACATGTTCTGTTCTATTCCCCATCAAAAATAAAGTGAAAATATTAAAGGGAGAAGTGGAAAAATTCATAGGTAAAAAATTTTTCATGAAAAGGGGAATTTTTTTCAGTGAACATATCTTTTACGTTGTATACATTTTTTTGTTGAAAGATTTTCATGATTGCAAATACATGAAAAGTGAAAAACTTACGAGGGAAAACTTATTCACGGTAGAGTTGAATATTTAATCGTGTAAGTGAAAAATGGAACTCAAATAGAGCTCGATTGAATATTGAATTTCTAATTTCTTTAAATTGCTCGAATAATAAAAGAAATTCGAGTTTTTATTTTTTAACTAGTCTAACTTATAAATAATCGATTAAAATTAATGCTCTAATGTTAGCTTTTACTTGTTTTGTTGATGAATGTTTGAATATATAAAAAATTTAGAAAAATTATTATTCAGAAATATTTATTTGAAAATACGAATATTTGAGTTTGTAAACTACAGTTTTTTTTTAAATCCAAACAAGGGTTGAGTAGGGATTTTTATTTAATAAAAATAGAATTGCACTGTTGTTTGCAAAACAAGTAACGCATAACTCTCATATGCACAGTAGGTAATTTTAGCTCCTTTTTAGGCCAAAAATAATTTCTTCCAAAATTTTCAGCGATATCGGCAATTTGAAATTTTAGAGTATGTCATTAATACGCACAGCTGTGCTTTTTGGTTTTTGTAATAGGGTTGCCATGCTATGAAAAAATAAATAAAAAACTAGAAAACAAACGGATGCATTTTTTTTAAATACTAAAATACGATAGAGGATATTAAAATAGCGTATAAGCCATGCATTTTCAATAAATAATATTATATTTTTCTTTTAAGGTCATTTGTCAAATTTATTTCATGTATTTCTTATACAATCAAAGCTTGATAATCCAGATAAGAGATTGAGACCCTAATCCGGCTTATCAAATTATGCCGATTACCGAATAAAAATGTTAAGACATTGTGTTTGCATTAAAAATGCTGATACTGCAACATAATATATTCCTAACTCCGTTTCATGGCATTTACATTTCGGTAAATTCTATGCATCTCTCCTCCTTGATATTTCAGATTTCTTTGAATATTCTTTTCTTAGACGCCCTCTCGAAGGGAAAGCAGATGTAGAAGTATACAAATAAGGATGTAAAATAAAGGTACGTGAAAGCCAATTTTGTTTTTCCTTGAAAAAATCGTTAATTTTTTATTAATTAAATCAGTTTTACTGATAATAAAATTGTAAACAGCTGCAGTTTTTTTCTTTTTATTCTTTTCACAAAATCCAAACATTAAAAAGTTCAATATATTTCAAGCTGAGGCTGTCTGAAAGAGAGTGATGTAAATCAAAAAACGAAAAAGTGAAACGGAAAATAAAACAAAATAAATTCAGAATTATTTTGTTAACAATTTTCATCAAGGAAAAACACTGCAGTCGACGGCCAATATTATCAAAAGCTTATGGGAAGTTTACGGTTAATGAAAAGTTTATTTATTTCAGGTGAAGTTATACTTACACAATTTTTTAATAAAAGCAATAACACCCATCAAAATATCATGGGTTTTTTTAATTACTTACTTACCCTCTTTTCTTCATATTGCGCACGATTTCCTTCTTTTTGTCTAATATCTGAAACAAAACGTTTTAATTTATATAAAAATTATAGTTTTTATGTTGCATTGAGCATGTTTCTTACAACTGCCATCTTTGGAAGCTTATAAATCAGCTTCTATATGTTTTTTTACGAAAACCATGAATTCAGTTATTTGCTTTGATATATTCTTAATCGAAGGTGATAAATAATAACTTTATTATTGTAAGTGCAAAAGATTATTTTTGGCCAAGATTTTCGTTCAAATTACCTACTGTGATATGTGTTGCTGTGTACCATGTGTGTATGCGGAGAAGAAATTCTGACAATTTTATTTTCAAATATAAGCTACACAGTAAAGGTATTCAGTGTTTGGTGCAATTGGCCTTGCGAAAGCGCAATTGAAAAAATATCCATGATATCTTAGATTAAATCCAGCAACAAAACACACACATAATTTACGTTAAAATTCATAAGAAACCTACAATATTTTAAATTTAAACTTTTGCAAATATATATGCACCACATATTGAGTACCACCAATAATTTTTGCTTAAAAAAATAATACATTCAAACGTAGTTTCAATTGCTTTATACCATGAATTAGAATATTAAATAAATGGCTTCGGCATAAAATCAGAAAGTAAAAGCAATTCTTAATCTATGAAAAAAATTTGATCTTAAACGAGCATAAGGCAAAAACAAAAAAAAAAAAAAATAATAAGAATTATTCAGGCTTTACTTTGTATAATTTTATTTTTATTTAAATTACTTTTTTAAAAGATAGGAAACATCAGTAGCTCGAAATAATTGAACAGACAAAAAAAATTTTAACTGTACGGAAAGTTGACCACACATAATAATAATTCCAGAGGAACAACGGTCTTATCAGAGTTGTTTTCCACTTCTTTGTATTAAATGCCATTCTGTTCGACTAAAAATTCATAACTTAATTTAAGATATAGTCAAAACAGGTAGCTCATTTGACTATTTTTGCCTTGTTTCGCCTGTTGAATTTCAGTGGTAGTTGCGATATCAAATGCTTAGTTAACACATGGTTTGGAAAATTTTTTCATATTTTGACATACGGACGTAGAAATTATAAATATGCCTTAAACCTTATAGGTAAGAACGATTTCAACGCGATGTAAATATGTGTACTCGTATATCCACTTACAAATACATAAGAAGAGTGGGAGTTTATCTAGTTCAAGTCTACAAAACGGTTCTGGTCCAACCATTTTCGTTTTCGTTTCCGTTCACTCCAAAGTGTGCGAGAGCCTAGCAGAGTGTGATATTATTCATGCTGCTTAGCTGGTTCAGTTTAATACGAAATTAACAAGTCAACTGAGAGGTAAACTCTTATGAGCGAAGTGCTTTAATGGCAGCTTGACTATACGATAAGATGGCAATTTCTCTTCCTCGGTAGCTCCTATCAAATTGCATACATCTCTCCGTAGCATAAACTTCTCATTGGAAAATGGTTACCTGTTTTTCCAAAGGAATCGTAATATGTAGTTAATACTGAAACCATCAATGTATCACTTAATAGTACAAGTTCCAAAGAAATGACGGGTAGTAAATTCACCACATTCCTTCCTGGTGGTCAGAAAAGTTACAAACCTCTTGTCGAAGTCTTACACTTTGTTGATCATACCAGAGGATTAAGCCAGTATGGGCAATTGTCTTGCCAGTGATGATTGCCCCCATTGTAGCCGATAGCTTTTGTAGTTTCTCCAATTGATCTCTGGTCATGGTCAGCCTGACCTGACCAAGTCTGACCATGAATTAAGTTAGAAATGTTAAAATGTCTATATTTGATACATACTACATATTTGTAGAAACAACACTACCTGTATTGAGAATACACCTTCATTGTAATCAAACAACTTTTGAAATGTATATCTCATATTTCTCTGATTATTAAAATTTACGAACTTTAGCCTGTATAAATATAAACAAATATTAAAAATAATTTAATTGGAAAATACAATTAATGTAACGGATGCCTAAATAATTGAAATATTATTTAATTAAAAAGAAAATTACTGGCATAAATCGAGAAAAAAACATCAGAGAAATATGTGAAAATCTTAATTTTAAAGCCCAAGCAAAATTTACTCAATAATTCTCGAAGTGTGCCATATTTTTTTTTTTTTTAAATTAAAAATTTCAATAAAGAACTAAATATAAAAAATATATTATTGATTACATATGAAAATGAACATAAATTTATTAATAAAATCTACGAAGAACAATTCATTTAAATGTACACTGCCCCAAACTCCATTGACATTCGGCACTCTTAGATGAAACACGTCGTATTTCGCGACCACCAACATTACGTCTGTCATTGTCATGTTTTGCGACGGCACACATCAAATGATTATTTTGAGAAAACGTAACACGATCATCATCCAAAAATTCAATATTCCAAATATAATTTAAGGGAGCATCAGAAGAGTCCCAACCGGCTATCTTCATTGTATTCGGCATCATATAATAATACATTTGATATTTAGTACCTTTTAGGGAAACATTAAGTTTCATCTCATCATTTTGTACATGAAAATCTCCCACTTCAGCTTTAATAAAACCGGTATCATCCATCGATCTACTGTCATGCCAAAGCCAAATGTATCGACTAAGTGGATCGACTTTTGCCTCAATAGCTGTGTAAATGTAAGTCGAGTACTTAACATTCAAAAGGCAAAAGTAGGGCATAAAGTACAAATATTTCAGATTGTAAGGCAGCTTTTCAATAATATTTTGTACTTTTAATTTTAAGTCCAAATCCAAAGTATTGTACAATTGTTGTCGTGTAATTTTATACAATTTATTTGCGAATATATGTAAAAACTGTTTTGCATCGGTATGTTGTTTTTGTCCAAAACTATTGTAAAGTTGCAACTCGGCACGCAACATAATTTCAAATAATTTCGTATCATTTTGCTGATAAATATTCCATAATAAATCTGGCAATTTGGTTAATTGGCCGCTTAAAGCAATTTCATCTATTGCTACGGCCAAAATACTTTCAAACATTTGTTTACTATAGTTTTCATCTAATTGTTGTATCAATTCGATTAAGTTATTTTCAGGCATTGATGTATTGATATTGGAATTTACAGCATTAACTAAAAGTTCTGCAGTTTTCGTTCGCAGATGTCTTTCCACAATAGTTCGTAATTCAGCCAAAGCATTTTGCTCTTCTTTTATTTTGTTATAAATTGTATTACTTTGTTGTATATCGTTGGCATAATTTGTTTTGATTTTCGTCCAACTGTCCAGCAGTTCGTTACTGCCGCAATAGCTGGGTATAAATTGTTGTAAACAACTTAGTAGAAATAAAAAAAATACTTGGGTTGTTATCATTTTGAGAATAAAAACTGAAATGAAGTTGATATTGCGAAAGTGAATGGTATTTGTATTGTGAAATAACAAATTAAACCATTTTGAACTGAAATACAATAAGCGAACCGGACCCTTTTGTTATTAAGCTTCTTAGTGACTACTAAAGCTTCTTTCTTTTTCCAATAATGTTGTAATTAATATATCAACCTCAATATCCATAAATAATTATAAAAGTGAATTTTGTATGAGAATTCTGTATTTATTGTGTACTTTGTTTGAGGGTTAAGTTTTAAGAAAAGAAGCTTTATACCTAAGTTTCAGTTAAAAAAGCTCTGAAGCTGCTTACTAGAAAACGAGTTGTATTAATAATTCTTTAAGGGAGCTTGGATGCCAAATTTCTAATTTTTACTTGACATCAAGTCAATAAAAATAAAGTATTAATGGAATTTGTTTAAATGACTTTTAGTTCAACTGCAAAGTTTTAGTCAAAGCACAACATCTTTGCTGTAAACAATCACGTCTTCAAATTCATCGTGTGTTATTTCTTTTAAAAGAAAACTGCCATTGTTTTATTTCGCTGAGGAGCTAGAAGATTCATTAATAAAAATTTACAAAAATATTTATTGTTAAAAATATTCGTAACGCATTTAAAGTGTTAAAATTTGTGCTTTTACTAATAGCATCACAAGTAGCAGCAATTGTTTACGTTTAATCTGAGTTTTAATTAATTTCTTATTAAATCATAAAAAAATTATATGCCTGTTGGAAATACCATACAAAATAAAATCTTATCTCTTTCATTAGAGTATAGTTTTTGTTTTAACACACATTTTTAATATAATTTCTATTGGAGATGGGCATTGCTCACATAATTTACATGAATCATGAGTGATGTCTTTGATTTTAATAACTTTTAAGGGTACTCTAACCATGAAGAGGGGTTTCATCCAAATGCATATTTTTTTCCTTAAGCCTTATGATGGCTAAACCGAAATATATATTCATGATATAAATAATTTGCTAAAAAAAAAATGGCATCAATTTGTTAATGCAGATTTTTGCATATTTTGGGGAAAATGCATATTTTTGCATATTTTTGGGTCATCTTTTGAGAAAAATTCAAAATGCAATAAAAGAATTATTTTTAAGAAATTAATATGCCTAAACTCTTGAATTGTTTTTCGCAAATTTCTTACTATATTCTTACATCGTTCTAAAATAAGTTATAATGATTGTAAAACTACACAGCTGCCACATTTAAGGCCCTTCCCACGATGTTGACCGATTTCGTTCGCTGGATTTAAGGACGTAAAAAAATAACTTGCCTTTCACTAGTAAGAGATTTTATTAACTAACTTATTATTTCTTGACTTGCATAAATGCTAAACAAATAAATAAAATGGAGTGTTAGAAGGGCGCTAATCATTCATTTTTCGTTTACAATTCCAGCATTATCGATTGGTCGACATCGTGGGACAGGCCTTTATTAAAAATTGTCATTTACTATTGACGAATTTTTCGTAGGAACTTAGCGACGAATTCGATCTGGCAGCAATTTTTACATTCAATTAATTATTTACAACAAGGCACATACATACATGTGTAGATATATACCTAGCACATGCATTAGCAAAAATTTTATTCAGCTGTGTGTTTTGAGCGTATGCAATTGCTTATATGATGAATTGTGCAGTTGTTCATTCACCGCGATATATAAATAGCTCTATTTTTACTCGTATACACAAAACAAAATGAAATCATCACCAAGATAATCTTAAATCTTATAAAAGTCTTATAAAAATAAAACTATTAAAAATTAGCTATACCCTGTGTGCTTCGAAGCAACCCATTCATATAAAATTAAACTAAAATTTCTACGCATAAATTATTGATTGTTATATACTTTATTATTTTAGATAATTGTACCTTTCCGCCGTCCAACCACGTCAAGATTTTCCTGGAGGTTTTATTTTGTTTTAGAAATGATGATGAGCGCATTTCATAACATTGGATGCTTAATAATTTGTTTATTTTGTGGTACACCTCCCCCCCTCTTCAACCATTCTCTACTATGAGCTCAACATTTCGCTGGATGCTATATTTTGTTTTAGAAGTGATCCACCGCGAAATTTGTGCCATTTATTGCTTAAGCTGCGAACATATGCGGATATATATTTTTTTTGTAGGAGGTGATACCCTACAGTAATACTGTTCTAAAATTTAAAGACTATCGATGTAACCATTTGGCTTCCTAGAAGGCACATACAAACAAACAAATATACAAACACAGATTAAATTTTATTTATAATAATAGAGAAACTGTTTTGTCTACAAAAACAAAAGCACAATTAACAAAAATTAAGCTTTTTGCATTTGAGCTTAAAAGAAAAAAAAATTACATTCTGGTCTAAACAGGTTTTTAAATCTTGTTGGTTATTTATTTTGTAACTTGTAAGAGAAATACTTGATTTGTTGCAAAAAATTATCGCAAAGTTGTTTAAAATTAATCAAGTTTTAAAAATGACGATACAGTTAATACGACTAGTTTAATACTCTCCAATCATTTATAAATATTGTCTTTTCTTTTTGAGTATAATTTATTTTCTCTTACGGCACATTATTTCTGGATTGCAACACAACGTTATAAACGGTGTTTTTTTTAGCTGAATAAGAACTATCGATGTCGATAGCTATGGTTTGACAGCTGAGAACGTCATATTTTGTCAGCTAGTATTTTGCTGCAGATTTTTTTTTATGCTATACTCCAAAGTCAATTGTGTTTACCTTAAAATGAATTATCAGACGGTTCTCAATGAAAGTGATTTAAATTTTTCTGGAGATGATGACATCGATGAGGAATTATCACTTTCAGAAAATGACCATTTTGTCAAGGCTTTTAATTATGGCTGATAGTCCAGAGAAACGCCTCCAAAATATATCGTTTAATCGCTCATATCCAATATACTTCAGCTTTTTAAATTGTAATGTTTTGAAAAAAAATTTCATATAATCGCATGAATACATAGAAAATGGTAAAAGGGAACGATCAAATAAAACGAATTCATAGATTAAAAAAAAAATGTGTGTATTGAGAATACATATTTATGCATCTGCATAGCAGAAATTCAAACGCAATCATACTTTTGTGCAAATATTTTGTCACAAATTAAGAATTTTAAATATAAACATTGTTGTACGTCCATAAATATTTGGATGATATCAAATTTATTTTATTTTAAATGTGTAACTAAAATTGAGTGCTAAAAACTGTCGTATATTTTAATTTTCCCGCAGAGTTTTTGTTTGAAGATTTTTAAAAAATGCAACAAAATTAAGGATTACCATAACGACTTTTTACCACAAAAAAAGGATAATATCTGTGGAATGTTGCAATAACATACCTAAGTCATGTTAGTCATTTGAAAAAATATATCTACTTAAATGTGACACATTTGGTGTACAAGTCAATTCTTGTACAGCAGTTTTAATAAAATATTAAGGGTAATCACGATGGGTAGTGCATAGTGTGCAAACGATGCAAATAAGTGCAAATATACACACATTTGCACAACATAACAACAAAATGAAGAAGAGAATTTAATTTTGTAACTAATTTTAATTTAATTTACAAAGTTTTTTTAATTTATTAGTAAATAATAATTTTATGCATTTGTAACTTAACATAGAGGTCAGTGTTGCCAGAATTTTTTATGGGCTGCCACATTTTTGTTAACAAAATTACATGCTCTCACAAAAATGCAATAAATTTAAAAGTACGCGCACGAAGTACACTAACATGCACAGAAAATTGGCAAAATGCATATTTGCACAATCACCATCGTGATTACCCTTATTAAAATATTTTCAAAGTCCTGTTTAAATTAATTTTCAAGAAATTTTGATTTTATTTTTGTATGTTTAATCTACGAAAATTTCTATACCATCTGGCATTGGGCTTTGAAAGAAATATTTATTTAGCGAAAACAAAATTTCCAAATGACCAAATGAAAAAAAAAAATCTTTAAGATGGGGACACTGAATAAATATGAAAAAAAGAACAAAATCCATTACACCGGATAGAGTTGAGAAGACCGAAATCTCTATTCAATTAAGCCACTATTATTAAATATATGTTTGTATTCTAAAAAGTAATAATGCACATCGATATTAATGTATGAGACTCTTATCGTTAAAATCTTATACGTGGTTTTAATTTAGCATGTTTTTAGAGAAGCATATCTCAAAATAAGTTCTTTGGACTTAGCTTAACATCTCCGGCATCTAAATTGGATGTTTTTTTTTTAATAATATCGTCTTTGCCATGGCGATAATTGTAGAAAATATAATTTTGCTGGGAATGAAAACATTTATTCCATCTTTTTTATTCTCAAGTTTTGATTAAACCAAAACTAAATTCTTCGTACAATCAAAAGTGGAATCAGATACAGGAAATAAGATTTAGTATCTGGCGTAATCATAAAGTGTTGTACGTTTTATCATCCATACCTTGGTGCTATGCCTTCTTGGGAAAAGGGTAATTTTCTTTTCCAGACATTGTCTTTGGCCAATTACCCAATCCGTAAAACAAGAGAGCAACGGATGCACATATAAGGTAGAGAAAGGATTTAGGTAATCTATGTTAGTCTGATAGAAGGTAAAATAGCCCCCTCAGACCATAGTCGATATAAAATTAATCTCTGGGTGCTTTCTTTCGATGGTTGACCTTAAATGGTACCATGGCGGCCAGTAAGTCCCACCGGAGGATGTCTATCGGGGAGGTAGGAATTGTTGTTCTATATTGGACACACATTTTCGATGTGGTATCTGCGAAATGCATATCTGAACTCTTGGGATGGATATGCTTTTGGTATACTCGTCTCTTTGAGAATGGACATGCTGGCAGCCACCGCGCTACCGTCGTTGGTGACATGATTCCGTTACCGGTTATTGGTGAGGGAGAACACATGGTGGCTGTGGTGATTACAAAAAGCGAGGAAAGGTTTTGAATTAAGGACTGATCTTCGACCAATCATAGTGGCTGCATGAACTTCGGTCTACTTCAGAAACAGTACCCGATTTGTATCAACCATTCACAGAGATCGCACTATACGTGTAATTGAAGATGGGATCTTATCAAACGAGTTTAAGATTAATTCAGGCAAGGCTCAGTTCTTTCCCCTATCTTTTTTTCATATTTCTTAATTTGCTCTTCATTAAGAACAAATTAAATATATCCATAAATAAATTTCCCTTATTGTGATGATTTTTTTTTACAAAAATATCAATTGCTATAATTTGCATATCAGTATAATCCTTTTCGTTTTCTTGTGGTCGATATTTGGAAATAAAAACTAAAATTGGCGAAAAAACAAATTTCGGCAACTGTTTCTTTATTCGCATGTTGATTAAATATTTGAGAAATAAATAATGTCGCAATCTTTTAAACTATTTTTTTTTTCAAATGTGTTAGTTAACTTCTAAATTTTTTGGGACGGTGACTGTGACGAGGCTTCCAAAAATTTGGCGTTCCTTCATTTTGCATATTTATGCGATTTTCTTTTGGGCGATTATTCACAAAATTCTCACGTGTACGGAGGCTCTTAGTTGCTATGAAAGAAAATAAAATCTGTACCAAATTTTAATTTTTATTTAAATAAAAAAGTATAAATTAATAATCATTTAATATTCATTCACTTTATTTAAATCACTTTACTTTAATTTAAATTATATTCTATGATTCCGGATTACAACTTCCAATCTTCAAGAACTCAAATCTTTTTAATATAATATTTTTTCTTAAACGAAATGATTAAATTTTCATAAATTTTATGATTCATCGCAAAACACTTATAAATATCCGTAAATGCTTATTTTTCGCAACTTCCATCCAAATTAAATGTTCTCTTTCCTCTTAAATTAAATTGTTGTTAAAGATAAGAAAAGTTTTGTGTTATAATTTTCTTACGTAATAAATATTTGCATATTAAACGTACCAATGTTTGCGTAAATAATCAACTTTCAAAAGCTAAATTATGCAAAATGTAAAAGCATTTACATTAAAGACACACCCACATGTACATTATTGATTCAAAACACATACAAATAAACATAGGAGAGCACCTTCAAGATGGCAACAAGTTAGAAAGCCAAAAAAATGTTTTGAACATGAAAGTAATGAGAAAAATAAAAAAATTGGAAAAGTATACGAACTGATTAGACAACAAAATTTTTAAATTAATTTTGCATAATAAATTACCATCACTTATCTGTGGCCTAAAAGAGAAAATACATTACGAAAGTCTTTTCGTAAGTAGAAAAGAAATGAAAAACAAAATAAAATAAATTTGTTATAAAAGCACAAGTATGTATGGATATGTTACATCGATACTTTATCTGGGACTGTGGAGTAGTTCAAATATGTTTTATTTCAAATATGTCACTTGCCAACACAATTTGGCCGATCACATAAATAATGGGAATACATATTGATATGTATGTGTACGTATTTATATTTAGATATGTGGTATCTTTTAACTAAAACAAATCGATTTTAAATTCACGAGAAAATAATGATCAAATATATTTTATTCAAAACATTCTTAAATAATTCATTTAATAGCTGTACACGTCCCCAACCTTATCTGAGATATTCACGAAAATTATATGTATGTTTTTAATTTTTTTATACGCTAAACACGTTGTGATTTATTATTACTAAAATGCAAAGATTATAATAGTTATTATCGTATTTCTAGATACAAATTTAACAAGTGAAACAAAATGCAAAGAAACTCTCGAAGATCCCTTATGATTTCTAGTTCTTAAAATTCCATTTTTATTGGACTTTAAAGCGGATAACAAATATTCAATATCGCCACTAGAATGTCAAACATTCAAGATATATTTGATGTTCATACACCAAAAGAAATCACATGTTTGAAGCAGTTATAATCATGGTTGCCATAACATCATAATGTTTTGAATATTTTAAGTTTAGTACTATTATATTAGATTTCAAATCAACGAATTTTCTTAAAGTTTCGTAGTTTTTTTTTTCTTATGGCTTCTAAAGAGTACCATTTTACTTGTTCGCTGTAAAAAAGATTATGAATTATTTTTATTTATACTGAATACTTATTTTTATATTTAGTAATTTATCTCAATTCGATTTTATAGAGCGGCTTTCAACTTGAAAAATCAATAAGTATTCAAATCTTAAATCTAAAAAATAACAAATTATATTTTTAGTAACAACGGTTGATTTGTTGTTGTTTTAGGTCTCTCTGACAGAAAGAGTATCCCTCCCTCTCAGCTTAGTATGGCCTCTATAATTTAGAATATTACGCCCAAGTGCATTTGGATGCAAATCAATTTTTTGTTGTACATATTTTGACGCATGGTTTGAAAACACATTCTTCATCAATGGCACATTTAGATCTTTATAAATTCGTTGATAAGTGACATACCAGGGAACTGCTGTAATTGTGCTGATATTTTTGTTTTGTCGCCTTTGAATTTGTTCCACATTTTATGGCGCGACGGTGCCCCATAACTGAATTCCATAGGATCTTATTTGTTTAAAGATCGCATTGCATAATAGAAGTTTACAGTCCAGCCTTAGTATATAGTTTCGTCCAATAAGCCAATGCATTTAAGCTGCTTTTAATACCATTTGGGCCAAGTTAGCTAGCCAATAATGCGATTTCCATGTTAAACTTTCGTGCCGTACTTTTTCGAAAGCCTGTGCAACATCAATTAAAACGCAAAGCAATATTTCTTTTTTTCAAAAGTTTCTCTAACTACATTTACAAGTAATTGGGTTTATTCGTTAGTGTTATGTTGTCTCCGAAATCAGTATTAATGCGGTATCTTTTAAAATTGCTGTGTCAAATTAGGCAATAAGCTAACCTTTGGATGATCCTTGCCGGGCTTTGGTATCATAATAATCAGCGAAATCTTCCATTCATTCGGATAGTCTTCCGGTGTAGAATACTATTAAAAATTAATAGAATTATCCTTTTTGCAATATAAGGAAGTTTTTGAACCATTTTCTTTTTTGTGTCGATAAAATACATGGGTTTTAGTTTTGTTTTTAAACTAATCATGGCTTCTTCAATCTCCATGATATTAAATTTTAGCGGAATTTCTAGTAAAAAGACGACTGGTGGCAGTTTAATAATACATGGAGACTTATTAGCAGTAAATACATTTAGCAACTGAGTAACAAATAGATCAGCTTTTTCATTCACAGTTCTTGCCCAGTCACCATTTGAACATCATAATCGGCTTTTTTAAGTCATGTGGCTGCTCGCCATAACGAATAATCTGATTATGGTGTCAATTTCTTGCAAAAATTTTTGCAGAGAACCAGTGTTTTGTTAGTCTCTTAATGCTTTAAGGTTTTTTGAACATTCCATCAGTCTTATTTTTAATTGAAATGATGTGCCATGTTTACCATTCTCGTCGGACTCTCATTTTTTCGATAAAAGTGTTTCCATTACGATAGAAAAAATTTTATTAAATCGTACTTGTTGATAGGCTGAAGTGAAACTTGTGGCATTTTGCTTAATTTCTTTCCACATTAGATGCCGAAACAGTGTCCCATAACTAGATACCAATGGACGATATTTGTTTAAGGATCGTATTGTATTAAATTAAAGTCAAAAATATATAGATAATATATTTTGAAATTCCATGACACGATATTTCGTGTTTCAACTGACGATATACAAGACTAACTTGATTTAATGAATGTATGTAATTTTTTGTGTGGGAGAATTTATATAAACAAAAAGTTAATTTGCATATTCCAAGTAGTTTTAGCTGGCTGTAACATATAACAAAATTCGGTTAAATTAGAAGGCATTTTTATGCCATCTTTTTAAAATAAAATCTTTACAAAAAACTTTAAAGCCTACAATCAAAAACAGTTATACTTAAAAGCAATGTGTAATAAAATTACATACAATAAATCTTTATTCTGCAATATAAGCTTTAATGTATGTATGTATGTGTGTAGACATGTATAGAAAGTATGTAAATATCCTGGGTGAATTGTATGATTAAAACCACTTTAGCATAATATTAGCCAAATGTTTCAGAATATTTTCTGTACAAAGCCAATGGGGGGAAGTTTCAGGTTGAAGATAATACAGATAAGACAGATAAGAAAAAAATGTATTACGCAAAAAGCAGAATAAAATCTTACAGGAGCACAAAATAATATATTAAGCATTTGCTTAAGTTTATATAAAGATGTTTTATATGTGTGTATAAGAAAGAATATGTGTGAAAGATTGTAAAGGATAACAAAATGTTGGGATTTTCCTTATCTTGATATTTTGCGGTATTCGATTGAAGCAAATTTTAAGCTCTGGTATGATTTTTTTAAAACTGTCTAAAGCATATTTTTCATGTTCAAATTATGTATGTATATAATATTGTTTACTACTTGTTGACACTGTATATATGTTTTTTAGTAAATAATTAAAAGAAATATTTCATCAGATGAAAGTTTTAACTTTTAAATTTTTATAATTCTTTTTTTTTTATTTCTTATAATCCTTCTTTCACTTTCAAATTAACAATATTAACAACGATATTAATAATTTAAAACCTAAATATGTAAATTACACCACAAGTAATAAAATTTATATGTATGTATGTAGAGAAAAAACCAATTTTTAAATAGTATGTTTTTTTTTTTCATGCAAATCAAGGTGTTTTGACAACAAGGAGGGAGAGTGTTGACAATAAGCATATTATGAATAACAACAGTTATTTCGTGTTTTATTAAAAAAAAGGACAGAACAGAAAAAAACAGTGATCCGGTCTAGAAAAACACATCCAGCTGCGAACATTTTTTTTCGCATAATTATTCAACAACATTTTAGGTTTGTTGCTAAACGTTATTATTGATTTATCCAAACAAATAAACAAAATCAAAATTCTGTAAAATAGGTGCCACCTCTTAATTAAAATTAAAATTTTATTGAATTACGTCTTATATTTTTTTTAATAAATTTTTAAAGAGAAAATGTTTTCTAATTTTCTTGAAGAAAAAAGTTTTCCTCCAAAACTTTCGGAATATCATAATGTGGTAATTTAAAGGTTATTTGCTATTGAATTCTTATGTGTTTAAACAAAAAGCTAGTTTATTGTAAATTATGGGGCGCAAATCCTCTTATTTCTAATTAGCGCTAAAAAACTAATTTATAGGCATTGGAGCTGGGAATGTACGAGTATGTATTCAAATTGGTTAAAAAAATTTACGGCAAAAAATTCATGTTGATTCTTGTTATATTAGATTATAAACTACAAAAGTGACACAATAACTCGATTAATTTGAAGAGATTTTAAGTATCACAAGCACCAACTTTACAAATATCAGGAAGCTCTCTAAAAAATTTTATACAAAATATACCAAGATATTTTAAGAATCAGTAAAATTAAAAAGAATGAAAGAGATAAATTGTAGAATGCAGTAATGAAATGTTGGTACAACACAGCCTTAATAACGACGATCATACGACTATGAGTAAGAGATTCCTCTAACGTCACCAAGATCATGGTGTTAAGATTTATGATTTTGAAAGTGTTATTTATGACACACTGCTACAACTAGAAATTTAAAATTCGACTAATTGCCAAGTTTCTGGTCGAGTTCGTGGAATTTTCTGAAATAAATGTGAAAAACCATAGAAAAATATGACGATATTTTATGTTTTTTGACGGTTTTGCTGTTTTGAGTAAGATGTTATTGTTTTTTTTTTTTTTGATTTTATCTCAAGGCAAAATTTTTAGATCTAATTAAGAGGTAAAAATTTGCTGAAGAGAGAAAAGCAATATTTCGAATAGTTCACGAAATATGGACTTAAGAATCAGTACATGTTTTTTGAAAATTATACTAAAAACCACCCCCAGTCGAAACCTTCAAAAATTCATTTAAAAAAAACCTTAGGTAATAATTCAAATCCCAGCTAGGGTTTTTCTTCTACCAGCATAAGCTTTCAGATTTTTCTCAATTGGTTCGAGATTTTGAAGTTGAAAAATGTGCTACACATATCGTTTTATAAAGCAATTTAAAAGGGGATTTCTTTAACCGAATGGGTTTTCACTTATCCAAACTTCTTTTTATCGACAATCACGCATAAGCGAAACAAAGTACTCAAAATTTTACATTTTCGCTTAACCGAATTCGACTGTCTTTATTTATTTATTAAAAGATAACTTAAACATTAATTAAATACTTAAAGTAATGTATACGGTACGCAGTATATCAATGAAGGGTATGTTGTTTATTAGTTTCACCACATCATTTAGGCTTTGCTGGGCCCTCCTGGTTCAGTTTTATCCCCAAAGCTACTAACTTAATATGCCATAAATTTGTTTTTCTTTTTTGAAAATTGCTTTTATTTTATTACAATTAAATTTTGTCTATTAAATTAAGTAATAAATATTAATTTGCTTAAGCAATTCTACAAGTTACAACAGCATATAATTACATAATTATTTATTGCGAGAACTTGCTTATTAAATAACCCATAATAATATGCTAGTTTGCATTCTAACATACAATATATTAGAAATAAATTAAAATAATTACATAACTACACATAATAATATAAAAGCTCTATACTCGCTAGAAGATTAAGACGTTTCTTAACTTATACAAACATTAAATACACAGTAGTCTTGGGCGTTAGAAGCAGTCTTTTGCTACACTGTAAAAACTAATTTTAAATTGTGAGCCTTATAAAAGGAAAAGAAATAAAATAAAATATTAAATTGTTTCTGGTCATGCCATACAAAAAGTTGAGGAATAACGAATGAAATGTATTTTTCTTTAACTTTGGCTATTGCCAACAAAAAATTTAAGATTTTAACAATTAATAACAGGACCCACAATACAAACTTGGCTAAAAATTTAAATATAATCATGTTCAAAACAGGATTTTAAAATCTCAAATGTGATGTACTCGCTCGTTTTAGATGTTTATAGCTGAAGCCATCTTAAATACTTTTTTTCTACGATCTCTTGACATCAGTGGTGAGTGTTTGGCTCAATTTGTCCTGGTACGTCTTTGAGTTTTATACATTTAACAGGAAAGTACTTTTTTGGTTTCGGTGGTTGTTTATACATATATATATATATACGTATACGTAATATGTAAGTAGACCTAATTAAATATTTATCATACGCATCGTATTATTCCTGCATGTTTTATACATATAACTATAGTATATGTATATACATAATTGCTATATTATTTATAAAGGTAATAAGAAAACAAGATTTATGAGTTAATCATGGATATCAGAAAATTATAAAAGGATTTAAGCAAGTAAAAGGTTAAATTATTAAACGAAAAATAAGAAAGCTTAACGATACTAATAGTTGCACGGTACTTGTTTGCGGAAAACATTCAATATAAATCGAATCAATAACCTCAAAGGTGTTTATGAGTTAAATAAGAAAACACTATGAAAGTTAAAATTCTTTTATTTCAAAAAAATAACAAAGCACCACATTGCATTTTATAAAGCAAACGTTTGTGCAATAATATGTGATACTTTACCATTTACAATTATTAATTATATATATTGTTACCTAAAATCTAAAAGGCAGCAACAGAAAATAGAATTCAAAATTGACTTTAGGATAAGTGAACACAGAGCCAAAACTGCCTAATAGAATCAAAAAGATTTTAAATATATATTAATATTTTAAAATATTTTTAAGTTTATCAAGAAGGAAAATACATAAAATCAAGAAGAAAACTTGTAATTCACAATTTTTTTTACCCAATTTTCGTTATTTTTGGCACCAAAAAATCAATTCATAGAGAAAAACTTTTTGATTCTATTAGGTTTTCATATGAATTGTATAAAAAAGGTATTTCTTATTGATTTCATTAGGCCATCTTATTGATTTTTTTCAAACAGGTATTCCTTATTGATTTCATTAGGTTCCTGTGTGATCATGTGTAAATCATCTTCTTAAACTGGCTGCTAACATGTAGCAAAGTGTTGTAGTGAGGTGGTTACAGTGCCTATTTACGAAACCGAAGCTCCTTGCTTCGAGTCCTAGCAGACGTAAATTTTATCATCCAGATAATACAACTTCATGCTGTAAATAAGCATTCCGGACGTACCATGACGTTCTGATGCCATCAAATTTGTATTTCCTAACATTACATCAGATAAAACAGTGCCTAATAAATCATATTAATATTATAAATGTGAATGTAAGTTTGTTTGTAGCGCTTTCACGCAAAAACTACTAAGCCGATCATCATGAAACTATATACACATATTAGAAGTAACATAGGATACTTTTTATTAAAAAATTTTTATTTCTTACGAAAGATAAAAAAATTGTTTTTCAATGAGCATATTTACACTAGAACAATTTTTAAGCCGCACAATTTTTGTTCTTTCCAAATAACACGAGACTAATTCATCTGGCATATAATGTATACGTGTACTCAGCTTTGTGAGAGTTAGTGTTTTTTTTTTTTATTCATTTGAAGTTTATCTTTCGTTGTGCACATTACGGAACATGGTTGGCAGAAATATTGCGAGAATAATAAGTGATGATGAATTGACAATTATTTTAGGAGGAATTTCAAGTATAAGAAGTACTGAATATATAAATATAAATACTTTTAATTTTTATTTATAACGAGAAGGTAGCGAAGCATACCGGGATAAGCTAGTACCTAATAAAATAGAACAAAATTAATAAGATATCTCTACGGATTTTTTTTAAGAAGGAAGTCTTATTATTTTAATAAGAAAAACCTTTTTGAAAACATAAATAAGAAAACCATAAGTTTCTTTCTTACACAAATACGGAATTAAAACAATTTCGATCGGATTGTGTCACTTGCCCCGTTTATATAAACAAACTCTTAAACATATTCTTGTGAATATCACGAATAAATTATGTCCTGTTTCAACATAATGGACGAATGGTTTTTTGAGTTTTTTGAGTGATTCGTGTGCAAAATTTGTACTCAAGTCATTTGTCTGTTATGTAGAAACAGCATATTACTTTTATATCACAGTTCAACGTAATGTTTCATCGAATTTACTACGGACTATGCAAGAATACCTGCATCACGCCACTAAAGTAAACGGTGACCGTCTCTTGTTTATATTAAAGCCATATATCTTAAAATCTCAGGTCAGCAGTGATAAAGCTTTTGACATGTGTAAAATCTGACATATACCCACATTTACATACATTCTGAATGTAAACAAATACACATGCATTCATTTTGCATTTAATGTTAAATATACAATTACGATGGCATGCTGAAAATTGATTTATATAGAAGTTATTAAGCGTAAACTATTCATGTAAAAACTTTTTAGGATTTTTGTTTGATTTGCAAAAGTTCTAAAATATTACTGAAATAAATTAATCAATGTGTTCTTTATTAGTTTTCTTAAACAGATAATTGTTTTATTAAAAAAATAACATAAAAACTATGCAAAATCTACTGATAAAAAATGTATTGGTTTTGTGATTTCACGTTTGTTCTTCATTGTCGGCTAACTAAATTGTTTTAATTGTTATCTACTTGAGGATATCAGGGGCTTTAGGGAATTAAGTGACTGTATGATGGATGATAAGGGCTTCTTGTTTCTCCTTGGCCAGTAAAGAGAGTAATTAGTCAATAAATTTAAATGAAGGGGATCACAATGAAACCAATTGTGCCTCCGAGTGGATATGTGTTTGACACACCCTTCCTAACCCAACATAACCTAATAAAAATTTTTCGTACATATCCATTAGGTATGTTTAAACTCTCAAACAGCTCTTTTTAATACATTATTCTCATAATTTCATGTTTACTTGTGCTTTCGAAAATCACGCCGGAAAGTTAAAACTTTTGTGGTCTTCACAACACCATTAGATCAAAATTGTGATTTCAAAATCACAAAGATTTTTGAAATCTTGTGATTTTCAGAACATGCCTAACAACTGATACATTGGATTGAAAACAGAAATTAATACTTTTATGGTTGTACAACAACTATTACAAGTAACGAAATGGATTTACGATTCGCGAAAACGTAAGAATCAGACAAATATACAGTTTTAATAATTCAAAATGGAAATTTTATTTTTAAATTTGACTGATTTTTTATTGGTCAAAATCGTAAATACTGCTCTCGGGCGACGTTGAGAAATAGAATATCTAGTGGAAATATTATTTATGACAAGAGAAAAATCTATAAGTAATAGAAATAAATTTTAATTTCTTAATTTTTATTTTTAATTTCTAAAATTATTTTTTCCAAAATTGGAAAATTTTCAAAAACGTAAAGAGAACATTTTTAAATCCTTTTTAATTAATGATTTATTGTTTCAAGAATTTAATTTGGTAATAGAAGTATTAGTTTGTATGTGAACTTTTCAGCTGATAGGAAGCATCTTGTAGAAGAACCCCGGTTCAAGTTCCAATAAACCTTCAGTTTTATAAAAAGTTTTTTAACCCCCTTCATTCCTTCGTTCTATCAAATGAACAGTATTGGAAAACACGTGCTAAGCAGGATTAACAACCACATAACAAGAAAATGAACTTCTAATGAATAACATGAAAACATTGTTTCTAGCCACACAGATAGCGCTACTGAAGAAAGTTTTTCTAATTTTTGGGAAAACACGGAAGTAGTTATCAGTAAAAAATTTCTTATAGTTATGAAAAATTTTCCTGTAAAAGGCGAAATTTGTGTACAACCACTTTTTACTCAAATTAAGCAAACTTTTCAAAATTTTAGTAAATTTTTTCAGGACCAGCTCTCAGAGCAACTTATGCCATCCTATGTGCCAGAATAAGAGAGAAAAGGATAGGATAGAAAGGTTAGAGAGAGAAAAATGTAAAAAAATACTTAATTATTATAAGCTATTGCGCGTTTTTATTAATTCTTACAGCCAATATTTGACTTCTACGGCAGTTATCAATTGAACAAATAAGTAATTTTTGAACTAATCATTTCTCTGTTGCTTTATACACTTTAACATAAAATATGAGATAAAAATACTTTTACAGTTTACTATCGTTTTTGTCTGAATATCCCTATAACGTGTCGATTTCATTGCAAATATTCAACGACACATAAAACTTTTTGTTTTAGCATAAATAAAAACAATATAAACAATATATAAACAACGAAAAGTTTTGTCACTGAATGTGGGTATGTATTTATGTGCTTTGTTAATAGCATTTGCGAGAGTTCAAAAGGACATATGAGGTATGTTACATACATACATATTTAAAATGCTGCTAGTGGTTTAGGATGCAAAGATGCTTTAGTGTCAGGCCTTTTATTAAAATATTTAGAAGAATGTTATAAACAATATTTTTGTGAAACTTTATTTCTAACAGTAAAGCATAAATAAAAGATTTGCGTTTCTACTTCAATGGTCAGTATCTGGTCCTTAATAATAAATCATCGATAGCAAACATGTATATTGTTTTATCAATTTTAGAGAATAAAAGTTATTTTATGCACAATTTATAATTTGGATATATTTTGAAAAGGTCTGACTCAAGAAGGCCTTTCCTTACAGAATGAAAAAATAGTCCCCTGAATATGCAGGCTTATGTGAACTGCTGTACAAGTATATGTGTACCTAAGATGCAAATGTTAACAAAAATGACAATCTTAAAATCAGTGAAAGGACACATTCATGCAAGGACTTAAAAACATTGCACACATATATTTTGTATAACATGCTTCGAATTCATACATGTCCGTGCGAACATATACATATATAAAATGTATGTTTGCAAATAGAAACACATTTAAAGATAAAAAATCTTGATATAATATTTTACTAGACAGTTGGCAATTTAAAAAAAAATATTTTATTTGTCTGCAACAAAAGGTTTGTTTGTTGCTTTTTTCTAAATGTGAGTGTTTGTTTTAATGAAAGAGTTTTATTCGCTAAAATTTTTCACACAACGATTCTAATACCCTGACAGTCAAGCAGAAATAAGTTTTGTTTGTTCTGTTAAGTACGGTCTACTTTTATTCAGTCGAGGTCAATATTAATAACTCTACATGAAGTCAGTGAGACTTTTTTCAGATTTTGATTGAAACTTATTTTTGGGAAATTATTTACTGGAAGAAGAAACAATTCCAATATAATTTTTTTGTTGTTATACGACTTCAACCATTATATGTTCACAGGTGTAGGCTTAGTAGCATAATACAAAGTCTGCCCTAACAAACGAATAAAAACCATTTTTTGTTTTAAATGTAATAATATTTTGCGATAAGATTTTTCTCCGTTTATACTATAAATGAAAAATTTATGTCTGTGTTTGTTTTTTTTTTTTTTTTGTTTTTTTGTGTTTTCTGTAAAATAGTCACGATCCTATTGAAATCCATATACTTGGTTAAATTCTCATAAATATTATCTGAAATTAAATCTAAAACTCATTTGATATCTAAAGCATTCTAAATAGAATCTAAAAGGGGAAAACATTTCAAAGGCCAATGACCAGGCTTTACACCAATAAACGAAGAAATTAAAAATGGAGCAAGTTAAATTAAAAGAACAAGTAGACACAATTATTAAATACATCTCTTTTTAAATAGTGACTTTTAGATATTAATTGGCATATTAAAAATTAACCATTGGAGGCGTTTTTATAGCTATCTGCCCACCTGGATTATATTTTGTTCAACTATGTCGAAAGTGGCGCAAAATAGAAATATGTTTTGCATTGAGCAAATGATACCTGAGATATTGGATTCGAAGTTAAATTCAAGCAGGTCATCAACATCTTGAATTTTTCATTCATTTGTTATTGTGTTAATTGTTTTTCACACTTCCGTATTTTACCTCTTTATAATATAACTTTTCAAAAGGCGACAAAGCTTTTTCAGATTACTAGTAGGTATTGGATCTTTAGTGAAAGGAACTACTGGATATCCTAAAAATATTATTAATGTTAAAGTTTATATGTTTGGATGTTTGTTCGACTATGATCCGAAAATTGTTCAATGAATACAAAGGATAAAAAAGGAAAAAATTGGTTGTTTTGCTACTTTTTATTTTTGTAAGTTTTTTACTTTTAGTCCTTTTTTTCTTTTGGTACTTATTCTCTTAATAGATTTGGATGAAATTTGTTAGATGCATGTGACCCACATCAAAATAAAAAGTACTTTTAAGGAGTAAATTGGTACTTTTTTTTACTAGTTATTTTTGCACTCATATTTTATAAATTAACATACTTGCTGGAAACTGCAATGAAAAAAATTTGGTTCTTTTCGTGCTTTTTATATGTTACTTTTAAACTTTTAGTACTTTTACTTTTACGAAATTCTCCTAATGGATTTGGATGGATTTTTGTTGGACGGATAGCATGTGGCGTAAAAATGCGACAAATTGGTACTTTTTGTAAATTTTATATTTGCACTAATATTATATAAATTTTTAACATACTTCCAATGAGATAAAACTGGTGCATTTGGTACTTTTTTATTTATGTTAAAATAATTCACCCTCTTATGAATTGTGTAAATATATTACAAACATTTTGAGAAAAATTACTGAAAATTCTAAATACAACATTAAGGACTCTTTACAGTTTAAGAATAGAATAAAGAATCAGATAATAGATTATAATGAAAAAATTAATTTCACTAGATATGGTATCATTATATCCTAGCATACCAATTGATCTAGCCATAAATATAATAGAAGAGAAATGGAGTGTATTACAGGAACACACAAATATTGAGAAAGATTTATTCTTACGTATCCTTAGATTTTGTATAGAAGACAATAGATATTTTCAGGTAAAAAATAATATATATATTCAACTAAAAGGACTTCCAATGGGTTCTCCAGCTTCTTCAATTATAGCTGATATTGTAATGGAAAAGTTAATAGATGATTCAATTGAAAAATTAAATGTAAAGCCTAGATTAATGACGAAATATGTTGATGACTTAAAAACGAAATTTCATAAGAAAAATAAAATTAAAATTAGAAACATATTAACTGACAATAATTTTCCAATTGACATTGCTTCCAAATTGATTGGTCAATATAGGGAAAGGAGAAATAATAATACCATTACTATAGTAGAACCAAAGATTTATAAATCTATGACATATATACCAGGTATATCAGAACGTTTAGGAAAATCAAAGATTTATGATACAGAGAAATATAGGATGGCTTATAGAACTTATAGCTCATTAAATAGATTATTTAGTAAGACAAAAGATAAAATTACAAAATGGGATATGTCAAATTTAGTATATAGGATACCATGTAATAGAAATAATACTGAAAATTGCAATAAGGTTTATGTAGGTACAACGAAAAATAAATTAAAAACAAGGATTGCAGGACATAAACCAGATCAGAAATATAGAAATATTAATTCACAAAAAACAGCATTATCCTCTCATTGTTTTGAATTGAATCACCATCCAGACTTTGAAAATGTATCAGTTTTAAACACAGAAAATAATTACAAACGCAGATATATGTTAGAAATGTTACAAATAATTAACACACCAATACAACAAAGAATTAATTTTAAGACAGATACTGAAAATATAGCTCAAAATTACAGACATTTAGTTACAAAAAGATAGAACATTTCACATGTACTTTTTATTAATGTATTTATATAGTTACAAATAAAATTAAGTTTAGAGCAGTTAAGGAAATTGATATTAGAATTTAAGACTATAAGTTAGTAAGAGATAAAAATAGGAAAATGTAATTTGTATTTATGTGTAGGTGTATATTCAAAAATATTTGTTCATTGGTTTAAATTTTTTTCAATCAATGTTTTTGTTTTTGTTAAATTATTTTAAAGTTTTTTTGTTTCAAAAAGAAAAAGGAAAAAACTATTTTCAATTGACAAATATTTTTCAATATTTTGATTGGCATTTGTTAAAATTGTTATAAATTAGATTTAAACTCAATTTCTCCTGTAGAAGCCAACCAACGGTGTGGCGAAATATCGAAAAATTAATATTAAAAACATTTTTTATATAAAAACGACCTAAAGCTTGAAAAATTATTATAAAATTATTATTATTATTATATAAATTTTTAACATACTTCCAATGAGATAAAACTGGTGCATTTGGTACTTTTTTATTTATGTTAAAATAATTTTTTTTAGTTCTTTTTACTTTTGCTACTCTTTCTCTTAAAAAATTCTCTTCATGAACTTGGATGAAATTCGTTAGACAGATTGCATGTTACCCAGATTAAGATATATAGTAAAGGGGTAAAATCGGGACTTTTGTTGATATTGTTTCATTATGTTTTTTTTTTTTGTACGTTGAGTTACAGTGTACTTTGGCGTAAAATAAAAAAAATGCTGGTATATTTTGTGAAATTTTTACTTTTAATTTTTTTGGAATTTTTTTTACAATAACATACATACAGTGTACTTTCTTGGGGGTAATATGGGGAAAAGCTAGTAATATTGGTGCTTTTTGCTTTTAGTACGTTTTGTTTATTTTTTAGTAACAAGTTGCTTGAACCAAGTTACGAGTTAAAGCTATATTACTAGCTGTTTCTTATAGAGTGAGACAATTTTAAATCATGATAAAACAAGGAAATATATTTTTAATATAAATTAAATGGGCTTTATTGAAAAGAAAATTGTATGAAATTAATGATTAAATATGATTTATCTCATGTGGCCGTCACATCTGACGCGTAGAAGGCGCAATCTGGAACACCAATTTTCAACAACTTTTTACAGCATTTGCGACCGTATTTCGCCGATAATTCTTCAAATGTTGAATTCCAGGTGTTCAATTGTTTGTGGTTTATCGACGTAGACAAAAGACTTAACATAACCCAAAAGAAAATAAAGCACACGATCTTGGTGGCCAATTAATTTGGCCGTTACGTGAGATTATTTTTTCATCAAAAGTTTCTTTGAGTAAATCAATTATAGCGCCCGCTGCACAATGAGTTTGACGAATAGAACAATTATTTTGATTAAAAATTTCAACGATTTGCACGAGTTGCTCTGGTGTAAGTCGATTCATAGTGAAATTTCAAAGCAAACTAAACAAAAGCAACTATCAGCTGTTATGGGTGCTCAAATAAAGCAGTGATGCCAACTCATAGTTGTGACACTCAATAAAAAACACCCAAATCCAAAGAGTATGTAGACCAATGTACGTAATTCTATATTAAGACATAGTCCATATTCAATATAACTAGTTAACAATTAACATAAATTTAATTTTAAAGTTAAAAAATTATATTTAATAAAAAACTATTTATTTTTATTTAATGTTCTTAAATTTTTTTACCGTAAGGCGGCTGGAATCGTCAATTCAAGAATATAAAGTTATAATCTGTGTATAAAAATGGTTGTATACATATTTTTGATAACTTATTTTCACAAACTCTATAATTGGAAAATTTTTTCTGTATTTATCTTACAAAATTCTGACTGGTGTTTTTATATAAATCTGAAGAAAACAAATTTATCTTATTTTAAAATAAGAATTGAATGTTGAATTTTTTTGAAGGAATTTTTATTTGATTTCAAAAAATTCTTCATGGTTATAAAATTACAATCAAAATAGACATCTTTTAAACATTTTGAAGGATTTTTTTTTTACTAAAATTTAGTACATGCCTTTTTTTAGTGTAATTATGGCAAATGTTAAATTTTACTACTTACACCATCAATGATTTTCAATGATTTCTTGACTAGACTTAATTGTTGTTATTGTCTCGTTTTGTTGTAATTTCAAATTGACAGGACATAAGTTAGACGTCTAAGAGTAAAATAAATATTTGAGCAAATTATTTGCAGTTAATCATACTCAGACATTTTAGTACCAATCTCTGTTATTAGCTCTTCTTTTCGCCAGGTCATAATTAACAAAATCTAAGAGGTAAATTTATTGTTTGCATTCCATGATGAGTATTAGTTTTATATTCACATCTATTCTGTTCATTTTTGCTTTCTCCAAAGAGCCTTTACACAATAACTGTAAACATTTGTTAAGAGAAGTCGATAAAACGGTTTAAGTTGTTTATTTCAAAAGGATACAAAAAAATAGAGAGCTTTAAAGCTTTTGTTTTCGCCCATTTTTTAAAAACTGTTGCAATAGAATCGAAACACATACGAATGGTAGTCGTAGCTACAAATGGCGATTTACATTTTTAAATAATCAGTATTAGCTTGAAATGCGTTTAGTAGAAAATGAAATGCGATACGGAATGGTCGTCGTAAATTAGCAAACACAAATGAAACGGGAAAGGATACGATTTATATAAAAAAAGTGATATTCGGTTAAAAGATAAAAAGAATGTAAAGTCTAGTTATAGACATACATGAATGTCTGCATACATTTGTATTTATTTGCAGATGTAAGCAGAAGCTCTATAATTTTTTGCGTGTGTAAAAAAGCAAAAAATATTTTGAAAAAAATTTCAAATGATGTTAAAGGTGAAAGTGGAAAATAGTTGAAGTCATTTGAAAAAACAAATATCAAAGATGTATAAGAAAAATATATAAAGCTGTAATAATAATATTAATAAAATTAACAATGAAAATAATTTTATTGTTGAAGTGTCGGATTATTTGCAAATTTGAGAAAAAATACAAATACTAGGATTTATAACTTGGGGAATAATATAACGTACAAATTTATTTGTTTTAACAGGTAGGAACGAAAAATACAGCCAAACACTCCTGTGTGTAGCAAAGGTATTATTATTTTTTTTTTTTTTTCAAATTTGCCGCAACATCAAAATAATAAAAAGTTTTATAACTGCTTGAACGCTTGAGAGTTTTTATTGGAAACACTTTGTAGCTTTGAGGCATATTTACAACGTCTTGCCGCTTTATTATAAGATATTTGCCTGTTTTTTGTCTTGTTTTTTGTCTTTAATTTTTCTGGCTGATATTTTTTGCAAGGCCCATAGTTAAGTTAGTAAAGTAATTTTCCATGATTTTAATGAATTTGGCGATAAATTAAGAAAACGATTGTTAGCAACACAAACGAAAAAGAAAAAATATCAAAATTGGAAAACTTTTGGAACTTCCTTTTTGTGCGTCAATGATTAAATATCCTTGTTGTTTTTTAGTTTTATTGCAATATTTGCATTTTTCCTTAACAATTAATTGTTCTATTTTAAAGTTTTTAAGCATTTGCTAAAACGGAAATAGTGAAAAGTGCCAATAGTTTCTCTCTAAAATTAAAAAGTTTCAAGCAGACTATATTTTGTAATATTAAATATGCTGGGTTTTTAAATTATCAAACAGGGTTTCAAATTCTCTTTCTTATATTTTCGCACACTAAACACAAAATTCAATAGTTGAATTATATTTGTAACAAAACAAGGCGATTGAACATCAGATGTCCTCGAGAGTCCTTATACTTAAATTCTCTTACTTTTGCCGGTAGTTTTTTTCCATCTTCCACAGCTGTTAAATCACATGTTTCAGTACATATTTTTTTACCTTCCTAAAAGGCATTTTCGGAGGCGATCTTGGGCGAGTATTTGTTGTGCTTAGAATAAAAACAATTCCAAAATGGCTGGATATTCAATTACTCATTTGATTTGAACAAAAATAAAGGCGAGAGTTCTCTAATATTTTTATCAAAACATCAATTTCGTTCTTCTTAATTATAAACTGTGAATTAATTGGTAAACCTGATGGTCAGTATTTACATACGACTGTCTAGAACTGCTGGGTAACTGAAAACTTAACTAAAATATATATTTCTTGCATACACCTACCTATACGGCATCTAGGCGCACCGTAGTGCGCCAGGCCAAGTTCGGTACACAATGTGTATATTTACACGAAAACATTCGAGCTGTTTTAACCCCCTCACAACTTTGCTCCTCTTGATCATAATATAATGAAACTTCAAACATAAGGTCTCCCCACAGAGGTGATCGTACAGGTTCTACCGTAAAATCTTCCCGAGATATTAAGATGTGAAAACTCCATATTTTAGTACAAATTCACTCACTCACTGACTCTCTGATTAATCAATATTATTGGGCACTTCCAGTAGAGCTAGAAAGTTTAAATTTGGTACACATGTAGGGGCACTTTTCATCTGGGGGGACAATCATGCCCCTTCTTTGTATGGGGCACTTTCAGTATAGCTAGAAAGCTGAAATTTCGTACACAGGTAGGCCCAGATAAGCAATACATAAAAATATTTATACAAAAACAACTTAGAAAAAAGAAGTGAGATCTGCACAAGAACTGCAAAAATGTTTTTGCCTTTCTAATATGGTAAAGAATTCTTGGAAAAATATTGCCAAGCTTATAAGTTGCTCAGAAATGAGATAGAATTGTACCTATCAAGAACTTGGTCCTTATTTTGATCTCAGTACTTTTTACTGCCGAAATATTTTGGATAGGCACTTGGGCTTATTTTCACATTTATGTTTTTGTGCGGATAGTTTTTACAAAAAACTGCTTGAACTTCACATTTTAATTTTTAACTAGATTAACATTTAAAATCAATACAGTGATATTTAGATTGTTTTTTTGTTCAGAAGTGTACATTTGAAAGGTATATTCCATTTTTTTTTAATCTTTTGAAATTAGAGATATATTTGGATGTTCAATTATTTGGAAAATATTCGCAAATCCACAGTTTTTTATTTGTATATACAATATTGTGTGTGCATTTGTCTTTGTTTTATTAATGTGTTAGTTTTAATTTTAATATCTTACCATATATCCCAAGCCGTTGCACCGATTGCATTAAATCGTTCGCAGTACACTTCTAGAAATCAATGTATCCTGAATAGCCGATAAGATGTTTTTTTGGGCGCAAAAAAATAATTAAAAACTGGTACAAAAGTATTAAAATTTATATATAAAAAAGTTATTTATATTTTTCTGGTACTCGTATGTTTAATTTATTGGAAACAATCCAACCCTCTTCCCTCCTTTGAGCAAAAAGATTTCATTTTATACCCTTCACCAAAAATGTTAAGGATATTTATAGGTTTGTCATTCCGTGCATATTTTACAATATTCTAGATCCTTATAGATAGTGAATTTGAATGACCCATGTCCGTATGTGTTTACGTGAAATCAATTTTCCAAAGCCACCAGAAGATTTAATTCGTAAATAGCGTTTTTTGCTTATTCTGTTACACAAATGTCAAGTGCACTAAAAAAATGCATATTTTCTTTGAAAATTTTATTAAAACTTTTTGTTTTTCTTATATGTATAAGAAAATTTAAATGGATTTAAAAAAATATTATATTTAAATAAAATTCTAACTAAATTTAGATATTTTATTTAACCTATTTGAAAGCAAACTTTTTACTAAAAATTAGTACATTTCTTTTGTTTTTGAGTGCATTTTCATCATTTAAAACAGAAATAACTAAAAATAAAAGAAAAAGGTCAAGACGATTATTTCTTTCATTTTGTATTTATTTCTTGTAATCTTTTACAAACAGACTTGAAAATATTTCTATTTCCCTTAAGATTTATAATCCAGCAGACTTCTTGCGCTCCAATACTTTACTTTTGTATTAAAATATTAAATCTTGCAGTCATCTTGTGTCTTTATGTGTTGTAATAGGAAATTTAATCATAAAAACTATGAAGAAAGATGATGATGATACTTGTATTACTGCTTAAATTTTGAATTTTAAACCATTTTTTATTTTAATACAAAAATTTTGAGATATACGGATTTAAAAAATTAATTTTATTTAATTTTTTATATGTATCGCATTTCAGAAAAATAAAAATTAAAATCAATTATAGAATATTTGTTGAACAGAGTAAAGCAATTTTACATTCAGATGGTGCATCACCAATGAATTTAAAATATTTGTTTTGTCATTGAACAGAAGTTATAAAAAAGCTGAACTCTATGATTCTAAAAGTTTTGCACATAGTACTTATCAATAACAGGCAACCGTTTTAGAGACTCCAAAAATAAAATTTGGAGTAATAAATTTAATAATCGTGCTGCTTGGCATGTGTGAAAGTATTCCTTTTGTATTGCATTCCTATTTCTTCTCTGAAACATTATATACTTTGTGAGCAAAATTGTGCTTTTCAATATCATCAATTTTAGTTTTCTTAATATTTGAAACAAAGAACTTAAGTTTGTTAATATTTATATAGGCTAAAGTTCGTAAATGTTTAAAAATCAAACCAAAAAAGTTTGTCTTAAGTATAAAAAAAAAATCAACAGATTGAGCATTGTAGGATATAATTCGCTGGCAGCACTGTAATGTTTAATATATGATGAAAGCGGGTCATCAGAAAGATAAGACGCTTGTAGTCTTCAGGATTTAATGATGACATGTTTGGGAGGGCAGAACCGGACATAACATCTGTCTGGAATTAAACAGGAAAAGATAGATGGGAATATTAAAGAAGGAGTATGTTTCTATTAGTAAAGGAATAGATTTTTGTTTGTTTTTACGTAGAATTAAAAAATTTTTATGTCCAGCGTACCCAGGGAGAGGGATGGGACCCGTCTGAGATGTGCTTTCCAGTAAGAAATAAAATTAAAATATTCGCCAGCTAGCATTCATTAGTAGTAAGAAGTCGCGTATTATATTTGTATCTGATGGTGTATAAATGGAATATGTAATCACGTTCAACAGAGCCGCCTAACAAGTAGTGAAAACATTTGCACATGAATACTGACGAGGTTTGGTAGCTTTTACCGAAAACAACGTTTGTTCTATTCGGCCAGTGTAGTTGGTATCTAAAGGAATGTTTCGATATTAAACTTTTCCTTTTTTGCTCGAAATATGTTAACAATGTCTATTTAATATTTCTCTGATTACACTGCTCAGCAGCAAAATCCTCCTTTAAATAAAACTATGTGAACTATATGGATTTTGATGTCCTAAACTAAAATCCGTTTTCGGGTTTTCTCCATCACGTACGGTTTTTTTTTTATGGGCGTGGCAATTTTCCCCCCCCTAAATTAGTCCGGTACGAAGACTTATTTCAGCCTAACTCGAGAACGACTCATCCGATTTTCATCAACTAAACACGAAACGATGCGTCTTTGATGATCTAAACTCTGAATTGAATTCCGTTTCGAAATGAAATCGAGCTGTGAAATAAAGAAATAAATCTCTATCAGGACTAAAATCTAAATATCCTTCACTATATTTTTAAATCTTCAAATCTATTTAAATCTAAAAATTTCGAGACATTAAAATTTTTTTTCCGGTCCTTAGCAATTTTATAACAACTGTACAGAAAAACTGTTTCTTTGTAATAAAATTAAACTATTTTCTTTTATTAAAAATGAAAAAATGTTTCTCTTTGATTTTTAGCCTAAAGAAATAGATTCTTTCTTGTTTGTTTTTATTACTGAGAGTTTTATGTTTTATATTTTAAAAATGTAATTTTTGTGCACAAACAATGTTGTTTATTTCATTTGTATTCTTTCGACATTTATTAAATTTAGATTTTGTTTTCTACTTTCTTTATAAATGAATTATATCAATGAACTCCTTTTACTTTGAATATTTTACAACAGTTTTTATTAAATCATAAAATATTTTTATAGTGTTTTGTGATTGTGATTTTTCTGTTTCTCTGTGATCACAAGCCAATTTGATGTATCGTGTTGTTGCTTTTACTGTTGCCCACTTTTTTTATTTGGGTCGTAAGAAGATGTGTATGTTTATTTTATTGTAAATTTGCGACTCACATTTTATTGTTGGGTTTTCAATACCGTTTACATAATATTTTCACATGCATATTTTGAATAATAAATTTTTATTTACTATCGAATTGTACGATAAATTCTTTTTGGAATATTTATTAGTTCTAGTTGATACTAAAAAAAATTAATACACTGAAAGGAAACCGCTTTGGAAATTGAATGAAATCCTTACGGTGGCGATCTTAGGAGCAACTGCTTTTTTGCTGGATTATCTTCGATACCTCGCATAAAGTGTCCGAGACACAAAAATCTTTGGAATTTTACGCGTTTGACTGCATCAATTTCTTTTTACCATGGTATACTAATTCACTCTATCACTCCATTGCTGTTTATCGACATTAGCAAAAACATCAGTGACATTGCGTAATTTTAGTCCCATGACATCAATATGACCTGCAATTGCTAGCAGGATGTTAGTTTTGGTGAATATTTTGTTATTTACTGCTGCGTCACGTATAAGTTTTTCCAACAAAGTATTGCATAGGTTGCGTGAAAGACTGTTGCCTTGTCTAAAGTACCTCAGAGGTATGAACTGTTCGGAAAGATCCTTTTCAATTTTTCATGATGATTTTATTTCAAACAAAGCCATCCTGTATTATTTTTAAGTTAGGTGTTGGCTGTATTGGTTACCGCGTTGACTACCAAGCCAAACTATGACTTAGAACCTGGGTTTAACCCTCTTCAGGGCAAGCCATCAACATCATAAATTTCTCTAATTCAGATTAGTGTGCCATTGTATTAATTGCCTTTTAACTGTTTCAGAGATAAAGACATATCGCCGGTCACTAAAACAACTGCTCCGGCAGCGATTGATCCTGTTTTAACCTAATGTACACCAAGGGAGCACTTTTTTGGTTAGAAGAACCGTCAGCGAAGTAAGCCGATGAATGACAATTATTGCTCAGACATCTTACACATTTCAATGCGTGTACTTAATACTTAAGGCGCTGCAAAACTGTTCTCAAAAATTAATTTAAACAATTGTAAAAGAATTAAGCCTTCTAAGTTTTCAACAGCTATCTTCTCTAACGTATTCCTTTTCCTAAGTTTTGGCACAATGCATTGCATAAGTAGGGTTACTAAAAATGTACGTCAGAAAGCTTCGGAGAACTTGATGAACTGGAGGTGGTCCATGCAAAGAACAGAAGTTTTCTCCCATAGTGAAAGTCCTTTTCATGAAGCTGTGCCAGTAAAATATATAATCCTCAGCTCTCCACATAAAGCAGTTCCAGTAACAACAATATCCGATTTTGTTTTGGTGGATGACTAACCTGATATATTAGAGGATAACACCTTTAAAATATTTCAAAATATCAGTGACACCGGTGTAAGGAAAACAGTTTACGTAAACAAGGACGAGCAAAAGTGTTCAGCAAAAGGAGCAGAAATTAACCGCAAAAAAACATACAGATCCCTGCATAGGCTAAACGACCAAAATAGAAAACATTTTCAAGAAATGAAAACAATGAAACGTGGAAAAATTCAAGAAATAAGGTGCCACAATGTGTTCATAAACTAAAAATGTTACTAGTATTGAAGAATCCCCATTACAGGTGTCCAAGTTTTATCCAAATTATGTTGGTTGCAGCAGTGCTCGAAAGTTGTCTGTGCTATTCCGGTCAATTAAAAAAAAAAATGTTAGTTTGATTGGAAACGCCAAGTAAAATTTTCAGTTTTCTCACATACAACGGTCCAGTAATTATATCGTTTACTTGAAAACGAACCACGCCTGGCCTTATCAATATTTTTTACAATCACGAACGAAACGTTAGGCTGGCTGTAAAACAATGAGAAAATTATTCTGTATTGTTAAAAAAAATCACGTCAGTGTTTATAGTTCACCCAAATGAGGATATCAGCGAAAGTGTGATTATGTTTTATATGTCTGTATGAGTGTTTCATTTAAACTAATATTTTTGATCACAATTTGTTTACGCATTGTAACGTTGATACAGAAACAAAAAAAATTATTTTTGTTGTTGCTCTTGTTTTTGAAATAGAAACGATTACTTGGTGATATGGGAATCATTTTTTTCTATTAATTAATTTCATTTTTAATTACCTCATTACTGATTTATGGCACACAAGTTTTTGGTTAAAATTGCTCTTGTTAACATCATTAATTATTTGTATCAACATTAATTGTAGTTATTTGTATTTAAAACTCCTTCTGTTTGTGGTTGAATGAAAATAAATTATTCTTTCTTTTAATGGTTTTAATTATTGTGTTGTGGTCTTTCCTAAAACAGGCCATCTGAAAACTATTCATACCTTTCTAATTATTAAATTTATTATCTACTGCAGAGATAAACAACAACTTTCTTCTTGAATACAAGAGAACATTTTTATTTTTTTGCATTATAGATTTTAGTTTGAAATATTTTTACTAATAATTTGATTTTAATCTCACATAACGACATTAACAACTCACACAATGTTAATTCTAAACATACTAAGTTTTTGAAATTTTTAAAAACGATACAGTTCTACTAATCTGATTAACAGCCTGTTTTTCGAAAATGAATTTTTGCATACGTTCTCATAAAAAACGAACGAAACCACTTGTAGTGTACCCATGTCGCCATACAAAATGCACAATGTATAAATACCAACTTTAAGTGTGTAGCGCAACAAGCGATAATGTTACACATGTTGAAGTGGGTCAAAAGAATATTGTTTGCTTGCATTATTGTTGGCACATGTAAATTTAAGATGTAATATAATATTTGATAATTGTGACTTTAATTTCTATTTTCTTTTATTTATGAATTTGTAAAATATTGAGTGATTCAGAAATCACTCAATGACCTAAGAAATTTTAGTATATAAGCTAGAACAAATTGTAAATAAAATAGGATTATTACAAGCAACTGAATTCGGCACTTGTTTGCCTTTTGTTTTAATCTCCATTCTTTTGGCAGTTCTTTTGAACGCCTAAGTTTTAGCTGGGACCCCCTCAGCTGTTTTAAAATAAAAAAAGGGCTATAGAAAACATTTATAAACCTTTACATGGCGATCCTGCCGACCGATCCTGCCTACAAAATCTGAAAACCGATCCTGCCGACCGATCCTGCCTACAAAATCTGAAAACTGATCCTGCCGACCGATCCTGCCTACAAAATCTGAAAACTGATCCTGAAAACTGATCCTGCCTACAAAATCTGAAAACTGATCCTGCCTACAAAATCTGAAAACTGATCCTGCCTACAAAACCTGAAAACTGATCCTGCCTACAAAATCTGAAAACTGATCCTGCCTACAAAATCTGAAAACTGATCCTGAAAACTGATCCTGCCTACAAAACCTGAAATTTGCTAGTAATAGAAAGTACCAATCATGACTCGTGGAAATCAACGTGACTTAGCCTGTCAAAAGGACACCAAAAATTTAGATGAACAAAGCACTGACAATCTAAAACGACGTAAACACGTTTGGGTTTGGTTTATAAAAATCACAAATGTAAGATGTTCTCTAGTTTCAATATTTTAAGTTTTGCTTAAATAATTTACAATTATACATACATACAAACTTAACTTAAAACAGCATTAAAATAATATAAAAATCAACAAAAAAAAAAAGCAAGCACAACAAACAATATGAATGAATTGGAAAAAAGACTACAAAGAAATAGAATTATAAATACATACATACGTTAATTTTACTTACAAATTAATTAATTGAATATATAAAAACAAATGGGAATTTAATGAAAGAATGAATAGTTAAATGAAATCCTCTTGAATATTATTATATATATGTAGTTTAAAATATAAAATAATTATACATACATATATACATTTTTATTTATTTCTTAACATTTTTTTAACTTACACACAAATACACACAACTTCCAACATTCATGTACACATACTCTTTACTTAACCATCAACAAACCAAGTCTTCTTATTAAATAAATCAAGTTAAGATATTGCAAAATATTATTAATTGAAATCATACAAGCATTAAAATTAAATCTAAATAGAGACAGACGGAATAATAGGGAGAGACTTTTTAAGAGAATACTTATGCAAAATAGATTACGAGACATTCACAATTTCTTTGTTTACCAATAATGAAATCATAATTCTGCCAATGCAATCAAAAGCATTCGACACATTAAAAATAACTATACCACCACGAACAGAAATCATACAACCATTGAAATTAAACCTTACAGAAGATTGCGTAATACTTAATAATGAATTAAAAAGTGGTATTTTTTTAAGTAATTCAATAGTACCAAAAAACGGAATGACACATATTAAAATTTTAAACACAACAAATGATACACAAATTTTACAGGGCATTAAACTGCATACTGATCCACTAAAAAACTATGACATATTAAATTTCAACAATATAAACGACAACGAACGGTTCAACAAATTTTTGGATGACTTGAAATTAAAACATAATGACATACATATAAAGAAAATAAAGAGACAAATAAAGAATATAATGAGGCAAATAATAAAGAACATAATGAGGCAAATAACAATTTTAGTGAAACACGTGTAGAAGAAAAGAGTATGGAAAAATGCAATTCTCAGAAGTCTGATCAACTTCAAATATGGGAATGTATATCCATTAATGACGTCAAAAATATGAAAAAATTGCAATTTAATAAATTTGAAAATATAGAACATAAAGATATAATTATTGAAAATAATATTGTGCACATAGGACGTGATGATAATTCATCGAAACCAGTTTCGACCATGAAGAAATCACGTACTCAAAATAAGAATGATATGAATATAGGATGTAACGATAATTCATCGAAACAAGATTCGATTATGAAGAAGTTACATGCCAAAAATATACAAAATGAAAATAATATGCATGCAAGATTCAGCGATAAATCAGCGAAACTAGATTCGATACTGAGGAAACTGATATCTAAAATGAGTAAAAAGAATATAAATGAATTAGCGCTATCAAATGAAGATAAAATATTTAATATATATAACAAAGAAGAATTAAAAGAAGCATATGCAAAATTAAGAATAAATAATAAAAGTCCTCAACTTAAAATATTAATATATAATGCCCCAAAAAGAATAACAGATGACATTTTAAAATACAAACTAATTGACCAATTCCACAATACCACCCACGCAGGTCATTTAGGAGTAAGAAAAACAATAATTAAATTAAAACAGCGATATATTTGGAAAAACATGAACAAGATGGTAAAACAATTTGTATCATATTGTGACAGTTGTAACAAAAATAAACAAACAAGACACATAAAAGAACCACTTACACTAACAAACATACCACAACAACAATTTAAAACCATTTAAGACATTATAGAATAAAATACTAACATATATACGTAAAAATAAGATATACACATATGTAAATATTCAAACTAATTATGTATATAAGTAAATCATAAGAATTATTGTAACAGTACTATGAAGTTGATTAGAAAAATTCCTCCCTAATTTTTCTCTTAAGGGTGAGGGTGTAGTGTACCCATGTCGCCATACAAAATGCACAATGTATAAATACCAACTTTAAGTGTGTAGCGCAACAAGCGATAATGTTACACATGTTGAAGTGGGTCAAAAGAATATTGTTTGCTTGCATTATTGTTGGCACATGTAAATTTAAGATGTAATATAATATTTGATAATTGTGACTTTAATTTCTATTTTCTTTTATTTATGAATTTGTAAAATATTGAGTGATTCAGAAATCACTCAATGACCTAAGAAATTTTAGTATATAAGCTAGAACAAATTGTAAATAAAATAGGATTATTACAAGCAACTGAATTCGGCACTTGTTTGCCTTTTGTTTTAATCTCCATTCTTTTGGCAGTTCTTTTGAACGCCTAAGTTTTAGCTGGGACCCCCTCAGCTGTTTTAAAATAAAAAAAGGGCTATAGAAAACATTTATAAACCTTTACACACTTTTACGTTTTAAAAAAACATTAATTTTCATGTGAGTGACGAAAAAGCTTTATTTATTTTTTCATTGTATTTTTGGTTCTTACAAAATGAAAATATCTGTAATAACGATAGCAAATGTCAAAAACAAAACGATAAGTAAAATGCTATCGTTTGAAAAATTCACACAATAATAATACGTACATAAGTATATATGTATGAATGTATTTAAAAAAAGTTTGAAACATATGTATATTATAACTGTTTTATTTATTTAAATATACGGAAAGTTTTATTTTTTAGGCTCCATGAAAAATGGCCCTGAGCTAAATATTAAAAATCGATTTACTTTATAGCCACAAGTCTTTTGGGGTATGTTATTAAAGTAGTCGAGGAATACATACTCTTTGAAAAGATTTATGATAAGAAGAAGAACTTCAAAAATCGCCCCAAAGTTACGGATTGACAAAAAAAAAAAAACAACTCGAATTTTATGACCCAATTTTTCTTATATCTGAGTGAATTTTTTTAATTTTTAAATATTGAAAAAATTTTTCCTAATTTTTTGTTAAATTTTTATTAAAGTGACAAATAATACCAAAATTAAAAATGGCCCCAAATAAAATAACAAAAATTGTAAATTGCACCAAAAGTTTTTATTTTTGTTTTTAACAAAACCTTCTGGGTGCATTTTTCATTGGTTATAAACCAAATGATATATTTTGCTCTGATAACTAAAGACTCCCCGAATAGTTGGTATTCCGCCGTATTGCAGATTTTCTCCACTATTGAATTTTCTGAAACGAAGATGCTTTCCAAAGACAGAATTCCTGTCATTCGGCCACAAAATAGTACATAATAGAACAGTGTGAGAATATGTTTAATTTTTTTGCGGTCTCAGTGCACTTGAGGGAGTTAATTTTTTTTGGGTTATAGCTCGTTCAGCAATTTTTCCATTTAAAACAACAAAATAAATTATTGGACCATTTTTAATTTTTTGTTCGGTGCTATTCATAATTTTTCAGCTTGTGAAAATTTTTCAATTCGGGCCATTTTTCATTGAGCCTTTTTTGAACTCAAGATTATTTTTTGTAAATAAAAAACATTTGATTTATAGAGTTAACACCAAACACAGTACGTTTATATGAGAAAAAAATTTAAATTTATGAAAACGAACGCATTGGCAATAATGTTCCTTTACGAAAGCAAAAAGCTTTATACATGTCAAAAGTGCATAAACGAAAGCTTTCTAACATTTTATAAGATCCAAATTTAAAACGATATCGTTACAAAACGAAATTTCGTGTGAGAAGACTTTTGTTTTACAAAAACGGGCTGTAAGTATTAATTTTGATTTTTAATTTTAATATTGTTTTAAATTTGGGTGGTGTTGGCTGAAGTGGTTAGCGCGTTGACTACTAAGCAAACCAATTCTAAGGTAGTGTGTTCGATCTCTGGTCATGACATCTCATTAATATCATACCTTTCTCTGTTAAACATTAGTGTTTCCTCGGAGGGCACTGAGCAATGGGAGTGCATATTAAAGGATGTATGGTTTACTTTGGTAGTCTTGTAGAAGATGGACAGGCGCCTAAGGTCTTTGGACCGTATATGGTAAATGGTTGATGCTCGTCCAGTTCACTAGAACTTCGGACAACCATTAGCAACCCTCTGTCTGCTATTGCGAAGCAACAAAAGAAGAAGCGATTGGATAGGTCGAACACTTCCGTGTCCTCGGGGTTACTCGGGGTTCCTAGTGAACAGAAAAATTCACACTTAAGACCATCTGTTACACATCTGTACATTAGTGTGGCATTATATTAATTGTTGTTGCACTGTTTAAGTGATGAAGGCATAGAACTGGTCACTAAAGAAACTTCCGGCAGCGATTGCATATGTTCTATGCTAATCTACACCACAGATCGCTCCTTCTTCGGTTAGTAGAACCGTCGGCGAAATAAAATAATTAATTAGAATTACTGTCAGACATCTTAAAAATTGTAATACAATTTAAAAACAACACGTGCTCTAGCAGAGTTGTAAAATAATTATGACATCAAAAATATATTTGAAGCATATTACACTCAACACACAGGGACTATATTGTCTGTAAAAAACACCCAGGGGATCGCAGCCGTTACCTATTGGGGTTCATAGGCAATAGCTATTAACTAGCATACACTAAGAATCGCACTTAAGAATCACAGTAAATACAAAAGTAATTGCAAAATACCTGCTTACATCGCCGTATGACTAATTTTTACATAAACATCACAATTTTATTACGTATACGTCAGATTTCACTTAAAAAAGCTTATGTGATTTTTATATACATACATAAGGTTTTATTCTTATTTATGTATATATTATGGAAAAAATAGAATTATAACTCACATAAGCCAGAAAGATTTTAAGTTTTTTCGTCAATAAGAGCCGAAAGATCAAAACACATCCGGTCTCATACAAAATAATAAGAAAGTACTTGTTCTAATTTAATTTACTTTTACATACCCATACCCATGTTATCTAATGGCAATGTGGGAAATACATGTTATATGTGTGATTTGTGTTAATACATCATGCCACCAAAAAAATAAAAATGGGTAAAAACAACCACAGTAAAATAGATAGTCACGTATATAAAATAAAAATATTTTACTGCCACAGAATTTTAACTTTTGTTTCTGGATATAAAGAAGAAAGAACAGAAAACCATTGCGCACACACATGTTGATATGTTAAAAATGTATCGCGTTATAAAAATCAGTAAAATTTATTATCTTTGTGGATACATATTATTAATTTGTTTAATAGACAGAAACATCGTATTTATCAAGTGCTTATGACTTTGCAAGCAACAGTTCTATTTTAACTTTAGTCCTCTTCGAAAAGTAAATAAATTTTATTACTGCTTCCATGAATTTGTAGTAAAACCTGATTCCCTTTCTGTATCAATTTATTAACAAAAGGTGTTTAATCGTACTTACAAGCAATAAAAAATGACATGTGTATTCACATTATTTATGAAAATTTGCTAAGTAATCAGTTATAAATGCAGGAAAGTCACTATGCAGCATATAAATAAATACTTGATTTTAATTAACAAAATTATTTCTATATTTTCATTTATTAGGTATGAAGGATTTTGTACTTGTTAATTTTTCTTCATAATAAATAAAATAATTTTTACGCTAACGAAACGCTCAAATGATAAGCAAATTACTCACAGTTTTACAAAATAATATGTATAATATTTTGTTGTTTGAATTAATATTCAGTAGAGCTGTAAAATAATGAATCTTTTCTGAATGCATCTGAGAATCATTCAAGCTTTGAATTAAAACTTTTTTGATGCATTCATTGTGCCCAAAAATCGATTTGACTTTTAATTTAATTCATTTTACAAAATAAAATAACGTTCTGCGAAAACTGTGGTATTCGTCGTCATTTATTTCGAGTGATATTAAACTGAAAATTTTAAAATCTTTAATTTTACCCATTATAACATATGGAGCTATAGGTTTTGGTGAATTTGATGCTGCATCAAAATATAAATTACAGAAAGTGCTCAATAACTATGCCAGATATATGTACAATAAAAGGAAATATGATAGAATATCTCAATTCTCCATTCAGATTCTGGGATTCGGTTTGACTTCCTACTTAAGCTTTCGAAATTTAATATTTCTTCATAAAGGTACATATTCGCATGAACTAAGATATATTTATGAAAAATTATGCTGCTTTATGCAGATCTAGTCGCACATTAAACATTATAATAACGAATTACTATTATTTATCGTCCTCAAGATTGTTCTTTATTAGTGCTTTGAAATTTGGAATAATTTACCAAGTCACAGTAAACCGATCCCCGCGCATCGTCTTTCAAAATGACTGTTAAACAACTTTTTAGTAACTAATTTATTTTTTTTTTCTCATTTTCTTGTATTTTAGTATGTTTATATGTATTTTAATGTTTTGTATTTAAGAAGGTAGTTTTAAGTAAACTAAAATTTATTATCATTGAGCATATACACTTGTTTGAGGTGCTTTAAGAGACTTTAAGTCTCACTTGTACTTAAAAGTAAAAATAATAATAAATAAATAAATATATAATTGGGTTAATATTTTAGAGAATTCGTCTTGAATTATATATCTTGAATCCATTCACTTCATATAAATAAAAAAAATTTAATTTAAATTTAAATGCATTATCGATAATTTAAGGGAAAGGAATTATAATTTATTTTTTCATTCACTTCTAAAGTTAATATAAAAATTCCAAAAATTATCTCTTCATCTCATACGCTTTTCTGCAATTTTGTATAATTATGGTACTTAATAGATTGATTTTTTATTCATGCATTCTGACATTATTCCGCGTGGAACACTGAACAAAATACTGGGCTTTAGATTGAGTTTGTTGACACATAGTTTTTAATAATAGCAATTGGATACACACTTTTGGATAATGTTTTAAATCGTACAACAGTATTGGTTTGATGATGTTAATCCGAATTAAAACAGTGAATCAAAAATGACTCACAATTCCTTTCCCTTAAATCATCGATAATGCATTCAAATATAAATTCAATTCTTTTTTGTGAATAAAACGAATGAGTTTAAGGCTTTGTGTCATGCTGAATTCACTCACACTTTAATTCAAGTAATTTTTGAAGTGATGGCAATGTATGGAATTATTTTAAATTCATTAGGAATATTTTCGTGTTTGAATTCAACTCACATTTTGAGCAAAATTAATTAATTATATTTTGTCTAATTGATTGTGAATTAAAAATCTGATTTGAATCATTATTTTCAGCTCTGATATGCAGGCAGAAAATGTCTTTAATTTACTGCTCTATTTTGTTTGCGAAAATATTATTGCATTGAAAATTTAGAATTAAGCTAATTTCATTTTACAACGCTGTTTTAAGTGCTTTGATAAGTTTAGAGCTTAAGTTGTATACATAAAATATTATGTTATTAATTATTTGAATTCGCTGATAATTCTGGTAGCATTAGAGATCAAGAATTGATATGTGACGTTCAGTAGGTCAGAACAATATCAATCACTATTAGTGTAGTTAAGTGACCAGTGCCCAAAAAACAAGAGTTGTCTGTATTATTCTGGTGAAGGAAAACCATCAAATATTTATAAAAAAATTATGGTTTCATACTAGATACTGGCTTTTGACTAAAAAGTAAATGGAAAGTTTCCTATGTTTTGAAGTATTCAGTATAATGTATGACTTGTCAATGCAAAGTGTTTAGCATTACATTTTTCACTCGCTTTTTTTAAATAATCTACTTTTACGTATAAAATAATATGAACAACATAACGGGTCAAATTTTAAACTTTATAAGAGTTTAATGCATTTTTGTAAGTTATTTGAAAACTTCACATTCATATTTAAAACTTTCAAATGTTTGTAAATAAAATATGCATTTAAAAAATGTATAAAAATATTTTATTACCTATATATTTTACATGTAGTGGTAATATGGCTTTGTTTACTTCAAAATCTATGCTATTAATACAACAACAATAAATAAATAAACAAATATGAAGAAAATAAAAATTGTTTATAAAAATTTAATAAATCAAAACAATAAATGTACGCGTGCATAAATTCCCAGTTTTTAATACGAAGCACCAATTATAACTAAAAACTATAGTTGAGTTATATTCTGCAAAATTTTAATATAAAAATAAAATTTACATTGTGAAATTATAAAAGGTAAAATATCCCGAGGAAGCAGTTTATTTGTTTTAACATTTTAATTTAGTAGCCATTAAGCTCTTTCCATTATACGAACGGTATAAAGTTAATTATTGATGACTTGTTATTGAAATAGCAAAATATTTTTCATATTTCACATACATATGTATATTCTCATATATGTATTTATATAAATAATAATATGAAATGTATGTGGGAGCTTTGCGAATTTAATCTAAGACCCAAATAAACCTTTTTTTTTAGCTGGATAGCGTTTTTTTTTTTTTTTTAAATAAAAGTCAACAACTCCCAGAAACAACGTAAGTGTTGGCTGAAGTGGTTACCGCGCCGCCTTCTAAGCAATCTATAAGTTAGGATCTTGGTGCAATCCCCGATCAAGGCAACTCATCAATATAATGACTTTCTCTAAAGTACATAATTTTCCCCCTTTATGCTGTTCTTTCTTGGAAAAGTGGTAATTGACTTTTTCAGGCATTACATTTGGCCAATTACCGATACAAATTAGATGTTACTGCCCAATCTCTGAGACTACTAATACATAAAAGAAAGTAGGGAATCTATTGTAGCCCAAGACCAATTCGATAGGAAGTTAATCTCTAGGGATTCTCTTTTGAAGTTTCGATCAGTAATCATAGATTGGTACCACGTTATACGATAAGTCCCACGGATGAGTATGTACCAGGAGGTATAATAGTGTTTTTCCTATATTGGACTCACCTTGTGATGTGATGATGCGAGATGCATACTCTGTCCTTTTAGGGATTGGTATGCTAGTTTAGTATACTCCGTCTCCTTGGAATACACTGGCAGCCATCGCACTAATATCGTTGGTGGCATCGCTGGAAGGGGTATTGTAAAATGGACGATACTCGTTCAGTGCTAGTGGATGGCTGGACTTCGGTCTGCCTATGTAAAGACTCTATGTGCTGTTGAGAAACAACAGAAGATGCGATTAGAACACTTACGCAAAGTGTTTACGCATCGTCTGTAGTTCATGCACAAGAAATTGCCACCTAATCTGATCGCTCAGGTCAGACTTATGTACTCTCGGTGTGACTTGGGTGTGGCAGTAAACACATAAATTCACACGGTGTTAAGACAGACCACTGTTGGAGTTAAGCTATAATGGCAGGTACCCACATAAATCTGTAACAAAACTGTACATTAATGTCGCATTTTATTAATCGTTGTTGGACTCCTTAAATGATGAAAACATACCACTAGTCACTAAAAGCTGCTCATGCCGGCCAAGAAAGAAAGTCAATGCATCTACTTATCACAAAAGGGGCTGCTTAAAGGCTCTAACAATTTTTAAAACGCACAAAATCAGAGCGTTCTGCGTTTTCGTCTCTCTTATCTATCCCATAACTTTTACTAAGTTGTGAGATAATGTATTGGATGAGTAGGGTTCATATCCAGAGCGCTGCTCCAACAAAAAAGAGAAAACTATTTAATGTACAACTTTGCCATAATTCTGCAAAAATATTTTAGAATTAAACTCGAATCCCAGAAAGAGTAGACACAAATATGAGTTTAAGCGTAATTTTCGTACTTCTTTACAATAGTTTTAAATTATCCTACAAAGCAAGTATATTGGATAGTTCTTTCAAATAGTTTCCCGGTGACGATTTCCCTAAAAACGTCTTGGGATAAATTTGTTTGAAAATAATTTTTTTATTTATAAATAAAAATCATGGAAATAATTTAATTTTAAAATACAAAATAATTAATGGATTTATATTATTACTCTCAATAACTTTAAAAATCTTTAAGATTTTTTATTAAATCTATATTTATTTAAATATTATAAACAATTTTAAGCACTTTAAAAATCAACAAAAATTTTAAAGCTTAAAAAATAATTTTAAATTTGTATTAAAATTTATTTGCAGAGAAAAAACTAGTGGCATTAAAGAAAGTAAAGAAAACAACAAGAAATTTCTCAAGGATATCTTTCCAAGAATGACATCTGGTTACAAGCAGACACTAACAACAACAGTAAAATAAAAGTTAAAAAAAAGCAAATGTTATCTAGTCCCAAGGTATTTGAACTAAAAGCAGTTAAGAATGAAAATTTTTCAAGCAAATAAACTGACCAAGAAAGAGAGAACAAAATTCGTAAGAGAAATAATGGAAAAAAGTAAAGAAGCAAAAAATTAAATATTTTTAAAAAGGAAAATTAAAAAAAGACATTTATACTTAAAAAACGAATAATTAGTCTAAAGAACGAAACAAAATGCCATTAACAATTTCACATGAAAAACTAACATTTTTTTTAAATTTGTATCAGCAATTTAAAATGCAAAAAAAATAAATCGGCTTAAAACATGTAAAACATCTCTCAACTTATAAACATCTTTCGCATTTAAGTGGAAATTTAGAAAAACTTGAAGAGAATTGAAAATCCTGCTTAAAATATTTACTAACACTTTAGTAGTTTTAAACATATCAATTTTACAAATTTTACGCACAACAGCATAAATAATACGATGCTACCGATAGCAGGATGTACAAATTGAAGAACATGTGGTACAAAAAAGAAAAAATATAACAATCGGCAAAAAGCAAAAAAAGGAAAAAAGATCTTTATATTTTAATTGGGATATCAACAGAAAGCAATAAAAGTAACTTTATAAAAAAAAAACGTAATAACACTTGCAAAAACACATATTCTTCTAAAGTATTTGAATAAATATGTGTGCTACTGAGCTCAACAACAATTTTACTTTCTCCATAACAAACACATATCCTTCAACTAGTTTCCATGAGTATTAGAAAAACAACACAAAATTCCTATAAAAAGAGCTTTTCTTTTTTTGAGGATCTAAAAAGGAAACACAACCCAAGGAAGTAAAATAACAAACAAACAAACACAAAAAAAAATCACTGAAGACAACATAGAGCTGTAAGGAATAAGGATTATGCTGTGAAAATGAATTTCTCATTTGATACACACATTTTTATACTTATTTGTTGTCTTCTTCAAGGTAAGTGGAAGAATAGATTATACTAACACTCATTCTTGCTATAACTTACAGAATAAATAAATTTTTGTTATCATCATATATTTGCGTACATAACAGCAGAGGCTAGGAAAAGAGCTAAATTTTAAGAACGTTTTTTTTAATGTTTTGATAGCAAAATAGTTTTTATATATATCTTTTTATTCTTGGCTTTTTCTTGGTG